>CM052799.1:182861771-182925130 GCA_028533885.1 Nasua narica | reverse complement strand
ATTCATAGCCCTGACCAAAACATCATAAAAGAAAAGCTATAAAGGAAAATTTCTATACACCCCATTTTGAAATAGGCAATTTGATGCTTCAACTCCAATAAAATGAATAGACATATACTGTAAAGTTAATTATGTAAGGAATTTTAATTTGCTGCAAAAATATATATAATATTTTAAAACATAATATAATAATTATGAAAGCTAACGTGAAATGAAACCGGGCCATGTGCGTATGCCAGTCTGACTGTTCACATCTATTAACATTTAATCATGACAATAATCTAAACAGATGTCTGCTATTTACTATCTCCATTTCACTGATTAAGAAATTGAAGTGAAGTAACTTCCCAAGGGTCACACACCTAGTTAAGGGTGGAGCCAGGCACCAGGTCCCACCCAGCTTCCTTCCCCACTGGGCAACTCTGCCTCAAGGAAGTGCCTTCCTTTGCTCACTCATTAAACAAATATTTATTGAGTGCTACTTCTGAAGTCAGGGCCTCTGCTCTGACGGACAGTCATGTGATTAGAAAAGAGTGTAGTAACATGGTAGCACAACAAACAGGAGTGATAGAGGAGCATATAACCCCGTCTCAAAGACATTAAAGGCCCCCAGTGAGAAGGGATGTCTAAGTTGGGTCCTAAATAACTGGTGGGATGAAGCAAAAAGAAGCTGTGGTGAGGACGAGCTTCCTAAGGCAGAGAGAGTAACATGCAGAGGTCAGGAGGAGCTGAAGAGAGAACGATTTTTCGGGAACTCTTAGAATGGGGGTGAAGGCAGTTGAGAGGGGCCAGAGGGAGGGGGAGGGGTCCAGATCTGATGGTGCCCTTGCAAGATATGAAACAGATATGATCAATTTTTCTCTTCAGAAAAAGATGGCTCCGGCTTCTGGGCATTAGAAGACTAGAAATGGAGGGCCCAGGAGACCAGACAGGAGGCTGATTGGTTGCTGGAGCAAGACATTTGAATCGTCTGGACCAAGCTCAAGTGGCTGAAGTAGACAAATGTTGCAGATCCTTATTTTATAACATAAGGCCATGATGCACAAAATAATAAAGCTAGATGTATGACGAAGGATACATGCTATACGCACACACTCATGCTACAGATGTCCTAAAAAATAATTATTCAAAAGCACCTAAAAGAAAAACAGCCAAAAACCAAGGAACTCTATTTAAGAATGCACGAAAAAGAGGATAAATCAGGAAGAAATCCTCGAGAATTCATTAAATTGTAGTTACTGTAAATAATCATGTCCCACAGGAAATCTCCAGGGATAAGTTTTTCCTGCCAGTGATAAAGCAAAGGAAATCTGAACAAAAATAAACAAGAAAAGGTTGCACAATTTGCTACAATTAAAAAAAAAGGGAGATGATAGATTTGAGGTATGCAACAGGCAAAATCACGTAGGCATAGCCTCCGGAAATTGGAAGGAACGGGATAAACACGTGCCAGGAGGCTGCACCCACATTCCACCTCCTCCTATGACATAAATTTTCTCCCACCTTCCCTTGGCTCATTCAGGCAGAAAGCAGGATTCCTGCCATCAGTCATGGGTCCTTGGTTCATCCCACCCTGTACCACCCATGTCTCTTCATGCTCCTTTTTTCCTAATCTTTGGAATTGTTCTTTTCAATATCAACTACATCATATTGATTGATGCATTTCCCATGTTTGTGAATACTACTGCACAACATCACGTTATGTATAAATGGTCAAATTCTCTCAAAACAGGACTACGTCTCAGCCCCTTTCCTATGTGGTCTGTGCTCAGCCTTGTTTGAGTGTCTCAGTGCTGGTGAAATAATCATAGCTACAAAAAGAAACGGAAACACCAAATATGTACTGAACGTCTCCAACACGCTAGGCTCCAAGATAGATGTTCTTCCCACGTTATCTTACTGTTTCTATCCTCAAATCCCACCAAACAGGTGGGATTATCTCCATTTTACCGCTAAGGCGCCGTTCCCAAAAATACTCAGATCTTTAGTTGCAAAGCCAAGTTTGGAGCCTTGCTCTGATTCCAAAGTCTACACTCTTCCTACTACATCATGTTCTAAAGTCCTCTAGTTCAAAGTCCTTGGGGAAAAAAAAAAGAATAATATTTTCTTCCTTCGTCCTTTATAAGGACATCACAAGGATGAAAGAGAAATTGAAAAACCGACCGCAAGAAAAATGGCAAGATAGAAAATGTTTTATGAAGGTCACTTCCTTTGGAAAATCCCAGGAACTCTGCTTTTTGTCAATGTGGCCATTTAAGTAAAAATGTATTTTTAAACTTTCATTATGAATTTATTAAGGTATTTTAAAAACTATAACCCAGATGCAAGAGTGTTGCCATTCTTGAACTGAGACAGTGGTAGAGAGACGTGGCAAAGGTCTCCACAGATAGACAGATCGCCCGCAACCTTGACTTTGCAACTTATGAACTACATAGCTTTGGGCAACTGATTCAACCTCCCAGACCATCCATGTCACCTGCTATCTTATGACCTTACCTCAGAAATCATAGATGACCTTACTTCTGTGGGGTTTTTGATAGTTAAAGCAGTTCCAAGTTCACCCAGATTCAAGGAGAATGAACAGAAAATACAACTCTCAATGATAAGAGCGTCTCAGAGAATTTTCAAATTCCTACATAGGTCTGACCTACTACCTAGCATGACAGGAACTTAGAGAATCTGGCCAAAATGTCAGGAAGAGACAAGATACTCAGCAGAAAAGGAGCTGGTTAATATAGCACAGTTAGCAAGGAACTTATTGAAATCAAGATTCTGTGTTTATGCCATACCACATTGAGAATCCTCAATAAACAACTTACAACAATTTTCCATATGCAAGAAGAAACCAGGAACTGAATACTTGCATGAAGGCCAAGACAAAAAAATCTATCATTTAAACATGACTCCTTACAACAAGCTTGCCTTCCTCAAACTCAGTTTCTTTTGAAACATTTAATAAGAATATTTTTTAAAGATTTTATTTATTTATTTGACAGTGAGAGAGAGAGAGAGAGAGAGATCACAAGTAGGCAGAGACAGGCAGAGAGAGAGAGGAAAGCAGGCTCCCCGCTGAGCAGAGAGCCTGATGCGCGGCTCGATCCCAGGACCCTGAGATCATGACCTGAGCTGAAGGCAGAGGCTTAACCCACTGAGCCACCCAAGTGCCCCTTTTTTTTAAATATTTTATTTACTTATTTGACAGAGAGAGAGAGATCACAAGTAGGCAGAGAGGCAGGCAGAGAAAGAAGGGGAAGCAGGCTCCCTGCTGAGCAGAAAGCCTGATGTGGGGCTCGGTCCCAGGACCCTGAGATCATGACCTGAGCCAAAGGCAGAGGCCTTAACCCACTGAGCCACCCAGGCACCTCTAAGTAAGACTATTTTTGACCTGAGTATCTTTTCAAAGTTGAACTAGAAGGAATACATATCCAGTGAGAATTTTCATTTATAAATAGCTTTATAAATCTCATTAGTACATAATCTTGCCCAGTACACCGTAATGCACGAGGATAATTTACCCCTTCTCAACAATGTTGAAATATGAACTCTAGGAGAATAGATGTCTCACTCAAGATCACAAAATGAACGTAATGCGAGCCTCATATTTCAGCATATGGCCCAAGGTTCCCAGGGCAGATGCTACCTAGAGAGCAATGGAAACTTCCTGAAAGAATATATCTTGTTAAAATACACTTTGAACAGTCCTTTACAGCTAAAATAGACAGGGAAAGCGAGTGATGGCATGCCCTCCCTGCAGCTGGTAGCTCCAATCTGCTGCACTCTTTTTCCTAGAGAGATGATTGTGAATTGTATCAGCTCCTGCTCTGAGAGTAGTCCACAGACACTGGGAACAGATGGGCTTTTTGGCAGCAGAACACCTTTTTCCTGTCAACCTCAGGTGAGTAGTAGACTATCTTCTTAAATAAGCCACACCTGCTAATCCAAGGACTAGCAGGATACAAACGTGAGAGCCAACTTGTGACAGCATGCTATATATATTTAAAGAAGGCGGGCAGTCTTTGGGCTTTACTTAAAGGAGTTTACACATTTGAAAAGAGTAAGTGATCCATATGTCATAAATCATGCCAGTGTTCATAACTGTGTACTATCTGGAAAGCAGTGAATCTTCCTCTCAGATAAGCAAACATTGCAAACGAGAGGATAAGATTCTCAACTCTGGTGGTAGCAGAAGACAGTGTGCTGGGGCACCTGGGTGGATCAGTCAATTAAGCGTCCACCTTCAGCTCAGGTCATGATCCCAGGGTCCTGGGATCCAGTCCCACATTAGGCTCCTTGCCCAACAGGGAGACTGCTTCTCCCTCTGACTGACACTTGCCCTGCTTGTGTGCTTTCTCTCTCTCTCTGACTGATAAATAAATAAAATGTTTTTAAAAAACACACAAAAGCAATGCAACAAAGAGGGGAATTGGGAACATGAGAAAACACGGAGCAGAGAGAAAAATGGGCTACCAACCAATGCCAAGTATGTGGGAAGAACTACAACCCACACGCAAGGAGACACTGATTCCCCTTCAACATCCAAATGCCAGTCAGCAATCAAGTAGACGATTCAAACTACATCCGTGGGGTACGTGCACATAGCAGGATGCAGGAAAGGATAGGAGAGAGGAGAAGGAAGAGGAATCATTGCTTGTGGGACACACCACCCCTAGTTTAAAAGACTTCTGGAGTATGAGGGGGAAGTGGAATGCTTGCACAAGCTCTCAGGAATGTACCACGGTTCAGCCACTTTGGAGAAACAGTCTTATAGTTTCTTAAACAGTTAAACATACACTAACCTTAGGCTTAATAATTCCACTCTAAGTACTTGCACGAGAGAGAGTAATACTTTTTTAAAAGATTTTATTTATTGGTCAGAGGGGGAGTAGCAGCAGGCAGAGGGAGAAGCAGACTCCCCACTGAGCAAGGAGCCTGATGCAGAACTCGATCCCAGGACCCTGGGATCATGACCCAAGCCAAAGGTAGACGCTTAACCAACTGAGCCACCCAAGTGTCCAGAGAAATGAATGCTTTTTAGTGAATGTTCATGGCAGTATTACTCATAAGAGTCAAAAACTGGAAATATCCTAAATGGTCTTCAGGTAGCAAATGAGTAAACAAAATTTGGTATGTTCTTATGATGGAATACTACTCAGCAACAAAAGGAATGAACTATTGATACCTGAAAAACATTTGAAGAAAACTCAAAAATATTATACTGAGTAAAAGAAGTTAGACACAGGGGCACCTGGGTGGCTCAGTGGGTGAAGCCTCTGCCTTCAGCTCAGGTCATGATCTCAGGGTCCTGGGATCAAGCCCTGTGTCAGGCTCCCTGCTCGGTGGGGAGTCCGCTTCTCCCTCTCCCCCAACTCCTGTCCCCGCTTGTGCAAACACCATCTCCCTCTCTCTCCCTCTCTCTCAATAAATAAATAAAAAATCTAAAAAAAAAAAAAAAGACACAAATGACTACATACTATATGACTCGATTTATACGAAATTTCTAGGGCAGACAACAGAGAGAGAGAAAATGGGCCAGTAGCTGCCTGGAGCTAGAAGTAGAAGAAAGAAATGACTAAATGGACAGCTGTGAATTTTTTATTGTTTGCGGAAAGATTTTAAGTATCCAGGTTTTAATAAAAAATTATTGGTTATACCAAGAACCAAAAAGACCTCAAACTGACTTAAAAGGCCATTAATAAAACACTAACACAGAGTCTGAAGGAGTTACTTAAAAATTTCAGTAATAACATACATTTTTACAGGAGAAATTTGATAGAATGCTGGTTTGGTGGATTTAGAAATTAACCTATCACTCTGCACATATATCTCATTAACATCAAACTTCTACTGTAACTTAATCAAGACAGTGTAGTACTGATGTAAGGAAAGACATATTTTATGCTTTCTTATTTACCCACGAGAAGTAAAAATGCATGTCTGCAAAATACATGTATACAAATGCTCATAGCAGCTTTATTTGTAATACCCGAAAACTGGAAACCACCTAAATGCCCATGAAGAGGTGAACAGATAAATTATGGTGAATCCATATAATAGAATGCTACTTATAATAAAAAGGAACAAACTAAAAAGTGCAATAATATGAATGAATCTGGAAAACATCATGCTGAGTAAGAGAAGCTGGGCATAAAAAAATGCACAAGAGGTGATTCTATTTATATGAAATTCTAGGACAGGAAAACTTATCTATAGTGATAAGAGAGTATCAGTGGTTGCCTGGGGCCACGTAGGATGGGGGGATGATTGCACAGAAGCTGGAAGACACTTTTTTTTGTTTGTTTCTTTATGTAAATTTAATTAGCAAACTTATAGTACATCAATAGTTTTGGATGTAGTGTTCAATAATTTATCAATTTTGTATAACACCCAGTGCTCACTATATCATGTGCCCTCCTTAGTGCCCATCACCCAGTTACTCCATCCCACACCCACCTCCCCTCCAGCAACCCTGTTTGTCTCCTATTGTTAAGAGTCTCTCATGGTTTTTCTCCCTCTCTGATGACTTCTCATTCTGTTTTCCCTCCCTTCCCCTATGGTCCTCTGCCTTGCTTCTTAGATTCCACATATAAGTGAAATCCTATGATAACTGCCTTTCTCTGATTGATTTATTTCACTCAGCATAATACCCTCCAGTTCCATCCATATTGATGTAAATGGTAAGTGTTCATGTTTTCTGAAGGCTGAGTAATATTCCACTGTATATATACACCACACCTTCTTTACCTGTTCATATGTTGATGGACATCTTGGCTCTTTCCAGTTTGGCTGTTGACATTGCTGCTATAAACATTGGGGTGCAGGTGGCCCCTTGGATCACTACATTTATATCTTTGGAGTAAAGACCTAGTAGTACAATTGCTGGGTTATAGGGTAGCTCTATTTTTAACTTCTTAAGGAACCTGCATACTGTTTTCCAGAGTGGCTGCACCAGTTTGCATTCCCACCAACAGCGTAGGAGGGTTCTCCTTTCTCTGCATCCACACTAACATTTGTTGTTTCCTGTCTCGTTAATTTTAGCCATTCTGACCAGAGTGAGGTGGTATCTCATTGTGATTTTGATTTGTATTTCCCTGATGCCAAGTGTTGTTAAGCATTTTTTCATGTGTTCGTTGGCCTTTTGTATGTCTTCTTTGAAGAAATGTCTGTTCATGTCTTCTGCCCATTTTTTGATCTTAGCCAAAAGGCCGAGAAGCGATTCTTCTGCCCATTTCTTGACTAGATTGTTTTTTGAGTGTTGAGTTTCATAAGTTCTTCATAGATCTTGGATACTAGGCTTTTATCTGATATGTGGAGGACATTTTTGATATGATGGAAATGTTCTGTATCTGTCTGTGGTGGTGGCCATGACCTAGTTTGTGCCTAGGCCCAGGGGGTGTGCTTGGCATCTTGGTTCCATCACTTACTTAGCCAAGTTACTTTTAACCTTCCTGTGCCTCAACTCTCTCATCTGTGAAAGGGGTATAATAATACTAATAATACCTATTTTATAAGGTTGTTGTAATTTTTTTTTAAATGAGTTAATAGGGGCACCTGAATGATCAGTAGGGTGAGCATTTGACTCTTGATTTTGGCTCAGATCATGATCTCAGGGTCGTGAGATTGAGTCCCACATAGTGTTCCATACTAGGTGTTGAGCCTACTTGAGATTCTCACTCTCCCTCTGCACCTCCTACTCTGTTTCTCAAATAAATAAATCTTTAAAAATGAATTAATAAATATGAAGAAGAGAGGCTGAGAGATAGGAGTTTCTATATGTGTGATCCATTATTTTTGTTAACAAAGTACAAAGTTATAAACATGAGGATATTTCTTAATGAGGTGGTTACAAAAGCAAAATCTGGCTTGCATAGAAGTGGAAGCTACAAGACCTTCACCTGATGGAGTATTCTGTCATCATTAACCACATTGTTGAATCTAAGAGAATCTATTAGTATAATTTCTAACATTAATAATTCACATAAAAAAAATCAGGTAAACATCACAATCAATGTAGAAATGACATAAAAACTCAACATCCATCCCTGATACAAAGCAAAAGAGATAAATTTTTACATTTAATCACATCAAAAGCCAGCATCAAATTTGATGGTAAAACTTTCAATTTCCTGTTCAAATTTATAAAAAAAAAATGGTCTTGTGCACTACGGCTATAATTTATTATTCTAGAAGTAAAATCCAATGTAATCAAATAAGAAAAATAAATAAGGAGTCTACATATTGGAAAGGAAGATGCATAATTGTCATTATTTGGAGATTATATGATTGTATAAAAGGATTAAATAAAGTAGCTAGTTAAAAATATCATTTATGAAAATGAATAATTTTCCTATATACAAATCCTAACAAAGGAGAAAATAAACAAAATCTTACAACTGCAAAATAAAACAAATAATTAGGAATCATCTCAATGGTGAATGTGTAGAACAAATATGAATAAAGTATCCCAACTTTAATAAGGACACATAAAAGGAGAGTTGACTGAATATTCCTATATAGAAAAACTCAAACTATAAATTTATCAATTCAATATTAAAAAAAATCAACTAAAAAAAAATCAACTAAAAAAAAGAATAGAACTTTTCAAAGTATTTGACAAAACTATATTAAGTTCATATGGAAGACCAAATATCCCAGAATAGCCAGGGGAAAAAAATCCAGAGAGAATAAAATGAGAAAGATCTTTTTTAAATCAAATACTAAGTCACATAAAGCTATAGGAATGAAAACATTTTGTCTCGGGACTAATGTATTCATTATCTCCTGTCATTTAACAAGTTTTCCCAAAATATTGGCTTACACAACACAAGCATTTTACCTCATAGTTTTTTGAGGTCAGGAGTCGGGGAATGGTTTAGCTGGGTTTTCTGACTCTGGATGTCTCCCAAAGCTACAATCAAAGTACCAGCTAGGGCTACAGTCATCTCAAGTCTCATCTAGGTAAGGCCTGTTTCCAAGCTCAAGTATTTGGTTGTTGGAAAAATTCAGTTCCTCACAGGTTGAAATCTAGAGATCTCTCTCTTTCCTTGCCACATCCCCTCTTCATAAGGCAGCTCACAACATGGCACCTCACAACAAAGCAAACAAATAAGAGAAAAAGAGAGAATGAGAGAGAGAGTGAGTCAAAGAGCCCTAATAATAAGTAAGTCTAGAAGTCCTAAATTTTGTAATCTAATTGCTGACATGACATCCCATCACTTTTGCAGCAAATCACTAAGAGGAGGATATTACACAAAGGCATGAACACCAGGATCAATGGGGGCCGTCATACCAATCTCCCTAACATAACTAGAAAGACAAACCATTGGAAGAATATAAAGAATATAAAAGTGGACCAAATTCCTTTGAGAGTTTAGTATATCATAAAGATGGCATTCCATATTAATGGTAAATGGTAAAGAGCTCTATTGATTATAATGTCCTCGCCAAATCAAATAATCTCCAAATCATATTTTCGAATAACTAGCTAGCCATCTGGGAAAAAAACCAGGACACTCACCTCTTCAATATAGAAATTAATTTCTGGGGTGCCTGGGTGGCTCAGTTGGTTAAGCAACTGCCTTTGGCTCAGGTCATGATCCCAGAGACCCGAGATCGAGTCCCACATTGGGCTCCCAGCTTCACGGGGAGTCTGCTTCTCACGCCGACCTTCTCCCTTCTCATGCTCTCTCTTGCTCTCTCTCTTTCTCTAATAAATAAATAAATAAAATCTTTAAAAAAAAATTTAAAAAAAGAAGTTAATTCCTGATGGGCCAAAATAGTACATGTAAAAAGAATAATAAGTACTAGAAGTAGACATGGGATTTTAACAATTATTATCTTGGAGTAAGAAAAACATTTCTTGACCTGACACAAAATCCAAAAGCTATGAAAAAAAAAAAAGATATCATTTGTCTATACAAAAACTTTTAAACGTCCATATGGAATGAAAAATTGGGGAAAAAATATTTCCTACGCATTTGACAAAGAGCTTATTTCCTTAATATAAAAATAGTACTTTTAAGTAAGTTAGGAAAATATTTTATTTATTTATTTGATACAAAGAGACCATGAGTGAGTAAGGGAAAGGGCAGAGGGAGATGAGGAGAAAGAAAATCTTGAGCAGACTCCCTGCTGGGTGCAAACCCCCACCTGGGGCTCAGTTTCATGATCCTGAGATCATGACCTGAGCCAAAACCAAGATATGGGCACTAAACCAACTGAGCCACCAAGAGGCCCTATAAGTAAGGAAAATACTAACCCAGTAGAAAAAGATGCCCATCTGAACTCAAAATTAAACACGTGTAATGTCAAAGAGAAAATGAAATACCATTTTTACCTATAAAAATGGCAAAAATTTTAACGTTTTACAACCGACAGTTGGCAAAAGGCTTTGGGATAACCATTTGGCAAATTCTTTCAAAGTTAAAAGGCATGTATGACCTTTGACCCAACAATTCTACTGCAAATAGTCTATCCTGTGGAATTCATGAAGGCACACAAAGATAACACACTAAAGATAACACACACACACAAAGCCATCATTTGGAATGCAATCAAGGCTGCCAGGTCTTGTCTAGGTTGTGCCCTACACTGGGCACCCTGACAAAGTATCAGGGAGTCGGGGAGTGGAGGGTGGCAGGTGGTAATCACCTACTCCAATCAACAAACCAAACATCCTGGTTTGGGGCTATATCTGTTGAGAGAAGTACATCAGTTAGCATCCTACTAGGAAATGGGTGTCACTGTCCCTTTGGGTAATTTGAGCTTTACCTACTTACAAATGTAGAACACCATGTAGAAAAGCTAGAGAGGATGGTGCAGTGTCCCAGGACTAGAAAGATATGAGCAGCTATCAGAGGAGGGAAGTAGGAGCTTGAGAGAGAAAATTTAAGAGAGGGAGCCAGCCCTCAGCAAGCAGACAAGAAAAGAACGTAGGGATGAAATATCCCAAACTCACCTTACTTTTCCCTCCTAATTTCTTGCAGCTGCTTCCACTGGCTGAACCAACACAAAAGGAAAAGCGTATATCGATATGACCTATATGCAGGTCAGCTTCCCGAGGAACAGAGCTAGGCTGGAAACGGTGGAGAACAAAACTGGACAGACTCCTAGAAGACATCCTTCATGGAAGAGTGTCATTTTCTAATCCATACAAAGGCATCATGAAGTTAGTGTCCACATTTTATCATTGCACAAAAAAAAGAAATAATTTAAAGGTTCCTTACTAGAGGACCATGTACAAATTAATGTACTTGGTACAATAGAATGTTAAAAATGAGAAAAATGTATAGGGACTGGTCTGAAAAAGAAACCGCTAAGACATTTTATTAAATTAAGTATGAAAGGTTCTCTCAGTGTATGGTGTGTACACAAACTTTAGATAACGTGTAATGTAGAAAATGTTACACTATATAAGAATATACTTTTATATGCTTGAAAATTTCTGGAAGAATAGTTGAGACTCTTAAAAGTGGTTATCCCTAAAGGAGAGGGGGAGGAAGTAGGAGGACAGTTAAGAAACTTTAGGACCCGCTAGGAGACTTTATATTTTTATTTCATATTACTCTTATACCAAAATAAAAGTAATTTAAAAGGTTACTTTGGCAAAAACTATTTTTAATATTCTCTACCAGAGATACAATAATACTATGGAAAATATATATAACAGTAAGTCATGGAAAAATTGTATATACAATATACTTTTTTTATTATTTTATTTATTTATTTGACAGAGAGAGAGCACAAGCAGGGAGAGCAGCAGGCAGAGGTAGAGGGAGAAGCAGGCTCGCTGCTGAGCGGGGAGCCTGACTCTGGGCTCGATCCCTCTGGGCTCGATCCCAGGACCTTGGGATTATGACCTCAGCCAAAGGTAGGTGCTTAAACAACTGAGCCACCCAGGTGCCCCTTGTAAATACAATATGATTATAAAAATATTTGGAAAATGTATATAGGAAGAAAACTGAAAAAAAGGAAGCATCAAACATTATCAATGGTTATGTATAGATGAGATTATTGGCATGTTTTAATACTTCTATATTCCCTAAATATTTTCAATGAGAATATCGTACTTTTTTAATGGAAAAGGGAAATATTCTAAAGTGATGGCTCCAAATTTTTAAAGACGTAGAAATCATTTTCAAATAAATTCTTATACAGAACCCCAATCATAAAGAAAAATTTAAATATTTTCTGGATGAAATTTGAATGTTTAAAGTTAAAAATAGTTGGAAATACCAAATATAATAAGATATTAAAACATCTTCAATCTCATTACATAAAAACTACAGAGAAGTGAATATTGTTGTCAGTCATCATTGATTTTTTTTAAGGGAGGAGAGGGACAGAGGGAGAGGGAAAGAGAGAATCCAAGAAGGCTCCATGCCCAGCATGGAGCCCAATGTGGGGCTTGATCTCACAACCCTAAGATTGTGACCTGAGTCAAAATCAACAGTCCAATGTTCAAGGGACGGAGCCACCCAGGCTCCCCTACTAATTGTTTTTTTAATGTACATACACATTATTAGCACTGTCTTAAACTAAGTTCTGATTCCTTAGTTTTGTTCTTCATTGGACAAAGAATTAGATTACAGGAAAAATTTGAAAGCTGGAAATGTTGACTTTAACCATAAAAAATAGATAGAAATTTTAGTCCTAGCTCAAGCAGAAGAGGGAGTTTAGTTCTAAAAATCTCTCCATATAGCCTTCTTATCAGAAGAGGAGAAACAGATGTAAATTATATGGTTTCAAAAGCTTGGATGGAACCCTGGGTTTCTAGAATCTGTAATAGGAGAAAGACAAAGGAGCATTTGTCTTTTTCTTTAGGGATGCTGATTCCCACCCACTGTGCTCACCACACAGAAGGAAAGTCATGTTGTAAAAATTCTGTTTCTCATTTGTGACCAAATGAAGTACTGGCACACTTGCTGTACAGTATAACTTTTAAGGGAAGGTTAGCCAATTTTCTTCTTGGAAGAAGAAATGAAATCATCCAAAAAAAGCACTTTGGGAACTATGAAGGAAATGGGGAAATAAGCCCTTCCTCTTGTAAATAAAGACTCAGTGTTACTGTATCTAATAGCAAATAAACTTAAAATAGAAAATGTTTAATAGAGATCTTAATGTCTGTTAAAATAAGAAAGAGAAGTCAAACAAAATTTGCTGATTACTCAGATTAGAAGTTCATGTGACCAAAAGGCAAATTTCTACTGGACTAAAAGCAACCATTCAAAAATATGCATCCTGCTTTTTGTTGAGTATTTACTCTACGTAGCAAGAATCATTATACAGCAAAGGGGAAATGGCTGCGTGAAATAACACTGGATAATTTTTATTTTTAGTTAACTCAAGAAGTGTAGAATTATAAGGAATTGAAATGTTGAGCATAAACCCAGGTTTTTCCATTAGAAAATGGTAAAACCCATATTCTCACTAGGGGTTAAATCAAACTCCATTGCCTACATATGCTCACTTTCATTATGTTGAGATTTTTTTTTTTTTAAGATTTTATTTATTCATTTAACAGAGAGAGAACACAAGCAGGCAGAGAGGCAGGCAGAGGCAGAGAGAGGAGCAGGCTCCCTGCGGAGCAAGGAGCCCGATGCGGGACTCGATCCCAAGACGCCGGGATCATGACCTGAGCCAAAGGCAGTTGCTCAACCAACTGAGCCATCCAGGCGTCCCTATGTTGAGATTTTTTTTAAGATTTATTTATTTATTTTAGAGTGAGTGGAGGGGGGAGAGAGAGAGAGAGAGAGAGATTGGGGAGGTCCAGAGAGAGAATCTCAAGCCTACTCCCTACCAAGCACAGAGTCAGATGCAGGGCTCATCCCAGGACCCCAAGATCATGACCTGAGCTGAAATCAAGACTCAGATGCTTATTAGACTGAGGCTTAGCCAGTCAGGCACCCCTGTTAGGATTTTAGAGTATGAGAAATCTTCACATGGACATTCTTGAAACAGACGAAAAAAATATTTCCCATTTTTCATCTTGTACAACCAATTTAAAAGGTAAATTTTAAATGTAAAATATGAATTTGACTATGATTTCCAGTATTACTTCTTTTTTAAATTATTTTTAATAGACTTCATTTTTTTTAAAGAACAGTTTTATGGTCATAGCAATCGAAAGGCAGTTGCAGAGATTTCCCATATACTCCCTGCCCCAAATCATGCATACTCTTTCCCATTTTCAACATCCCCCTTTGGAGTGCTACATTTGTTACAATTGATGAACTTATAATTGGTACATCATCACTCAAAGTCCCTAGTTCCCCATAGGGTTCATTCTTGGTGTTGCATATTTCATGGGTTTGGACAGATGTATAATGACACGTATTCATCATTAGAGTATCACACAGAATAGTTTCACTGTCCTCAACATCCTCTGTGCTCCATCTTTTCATCTCCCGCAGTCCCAGACAACCACTGACACTTTTATTGTCTCCATAGTTTTGCCTTTTCCAGAATGTCATACCATTGGAATGATACAACATATAACCTTTCAGGTTGTCTTCTTTCACTTAGTAATAGGCATTAAAGTTTCTTCCATGTTTTCATGGCTCGATAACTTTTTTAAATGCCAAATAATATTCCATTGTCTGGATGTACCACAGTTTATTTATTCATTCATCTTCTAAAGGACATCTTTGCTGCTTCCAGATTTGGGCAATTATGAATAAAGCTGCCATGAACATTAATGTGAAGGTTTTGGAATGGACACGTTTTAATTCCTTTGGGTAACTACCAAGGCACACAACTGCTAGATTGTGCAGTTTAGTTTTATAAGACATCACCAAATTGTCTTCCAAGTGACTCTACCGTTTTACATTCCCACTGACCATGAACAAGACTTCTTCTTGTTCCACATCCTCACCAGCATTTGATGTTGTCAGTGTTCTGGATTTGGGCCATTCTAGCGTGTAGTAGTATTTCATTGTTGTTTTAATTAGCATTTCCCTGAGGACATATGATGTGAAGTATCTTTTCATATGCTTATTTGTTGTCTGTATGTCTTTTTTGGTGAGTATTCAGTGTCATTTCTTGATAGGAAAAAATATTTCTGTAGAAGCATAGTTTTGAGAGTGGCCAACCTCAAGTCAATATCTTTGCATAAATTTTGCAAAACTGCCAGGTGGAGGAACTTTTTACCTTTGGAAGAGAACCAGGGGTTTGCTGAAACCAGCAAATGGCTCGAAATAAGAAAACCTGAGCTTCAGACTCTGCTCACTCTTAAAAACTTTAGGCGATTTCTTCATCTTAAAACATCAACAGGTCCCAGATGGTGATAACACTCTATGATTCTCACTGAGGAATCTTGTGTACTTATTCTTACAAGTCCAAGTTCAAGTGAAGATTGCCTTACACTCTAGCTGTGTTTTCTTTCAAAATCTTTCCTATCAAGATCACTTTTTTAAACACCTTAGCTCATTCAAGATAAGATCCTTTAATAAGCCTATAAGACAATTAATTCTCTCCTAAGCAAGAATTCTATTGAATGGATAACCTTTAGCTAACAATGTGTCCAGTGCTGTTGGCTCTTATATTTGCCGAAATGTATTAAAGAGTATGGTCTACACATTCTTCTTATCCATTTTTCTCTTCATAATTATTAAAAAGCATCAAATAAAATTGCGTGGTACATTTTCTCTTCCTGAAGCCATTTCTCGTGAATATAAACTCTGAATTAGGGAGAAATAGCAAATTGTGGGCATACTCATGGAACATTTCATTTCATTTGCAAGTCACAACATCATTATGTCTTTATAACATGCAATCATTCAGGTATGGTAACACAATGTAACCAATAATAGTAGTAGTATTATCATAAAACTCAAGGAAATTAATATCTACAAAAGCTCAAAATCTCAGGTTGCAAAGAAAACATCTATAAAAATACATTTTTGTGTCTGGTTTTACACCTGATTGCTGCTATATAGAATGGAAAGATTGAAGAATTCATGGCTCCATCACTGACCTGTAACTTTGGGCCACTGGTTTTTACCCTGGCTTTCTTTCTACAGAATAGTCACCATTTTAAAATGGTCCTCACAGTTTGGTCTGCAGAGAGTGAAAGACATACACACAACTCCCACTTAACAACTCAGCTCTTGGTGCCAATGACACAAGAAGCTTAGTTCATTTGTTCCAGGTAGCTTGATGGCTCTGAGAAAGAGCTGAGGAATGGCACTCAACCATTGAAATTCATTTTGTTGTAATTGGTGGTTGAGGTGGCCACGATTTCCATAGTTGTGTCTGTAGAGAGCTAGGAGTTCACCGAAATTTATCTGACCAAGATCAGGTGAAAGTATGTAGCTTCTCAAGTTGCAAAAGTGAAACAACTACCACGTAGTTGGGTCAGGTCTATGCTTAGAACAGTGGATCTTTCTGCAGTTGACAGACAAGTATGCCCAAAATGAGTTCATCTTCTTGGCCTGCCAGGATTAATGCTCCTGTGGAGCAGGTCTGAGCTGTTTTTAGGAGCAGAGCTCAGGCAAGCTGTTGAGAAATGTGGCCTAGTGTGCAGTGGTTTCCGACACAGGTAATTAGAGCTGATGGTCCAGTTTCCAGAACTATCCAAAATTACAGAGGAGGCTCGTGTAGGGTCTGGGCTTGCCCGGCTCTGTCATCATTGTTTCCTGTCTCTTCAGTAAAGGCCTGAGGAGACATTTGCCAAGAAGTTCTCATGGAGAAACCAACCTACCCTGGTAGTTGGTGGATCAGAAACAGAAACTCAGTTGCCTGAGTTTTAATCTAGTGTATTTCCCAACCACACTAGGGGAGAGTAAATAAATTATTACCATTTTAATCATTTGACTATGAAAATAATATTTCAGCCTTCCTCCTAGATAGTGGAATGCATGAAAACAGCACCCTTTGCCATATGTTCTGGTTTGCATACAGACTGGGCACAGACTTCTTTTGGGGGCTACTAATGATCTTGTTTTGACTTACAGGACACCCACGTTAAAAGTTCCTGAGGAAAAGCATGTCAAAATATTTGAAATATCCTAGGCCTCCTCTTCTTAATCTTTAATCTGCCATCTTCAACAAAATTGATCTATATTTTTCAAACATGAAAATATAAAAACTTAATGTGGTTCTGAGTTCTGGAAACCATCATTCCTGAAAGTCCTTACTTTTTTTTTTTCTCGAGTTTTTTATTTAAATTCAGTGTAATACTAGTTTCAGGTGGAGAATTTAGTGATTCCTCACTTACATACAATACCCAGTGCTCATCCCAACAAGTGCCCTCCTTAATCCTCATTAGCCATTTAACCCATGCCCCACCCATCTCCCCTCCAGCAACCTTTAATTTATTCTCTATAATTAAGAGTCTGTCTTATGGCTTGCCTCTTTCTCTATTTTTCCCCCATATGTTCATCTGTTTTATCTCTTAATGTCCACAAATGAGTGAAATCATATGATCGTTGTCTTCCTCTGGTTGATTTATGGTTCTATTCATGTCCTTGAAAAGGCAAGATTTCATTCTTTTTGATGGCCGGTAATATCCCATTATACAAATATACCACATCTTCTTTATTCATTCATCAGTCGATGGATATTTGAGCTCTTTCCATAATGTGGCTATTGTTAATAGTGCTACTAAAAAAACATCGTGGAACATGTATCCTTTCAAATCAGTGTTTTTGTAACCTTTGGGTAAATACCTAGTTGCACAATTGCTGGGTCATAAGGTAGTTCTATTTTTAACTTTTTGAGGAACCTCCATACTGTTTTCCAGAGTGACTGCACCAGTTTGTATTCTCTCAAGAGTAAGCGGATTCTCCTTTCTCCACATCTTCAACCACTTTCTTACATCATACACAAAAATAAATTCAAAATGGATCGAAGACCTAAATGTGAGACAGAAATCCATCAATATCTTAGAGAAGAACACAGGCAGCAACCTCTTAACTCAGCTGTAGCAACTTCTTACTAGGCACATCTCCAGAGGCAGGGGAAACAAAAGCAAAAATAAATGATTGGGACTTCTTTGAGATGAAAAGCCTCTGCACAGCAAAAGAAACAGTCACAAAACTAAAAGGCAACCTTTGAAATGGTAGAAAATATTTGCAAATGACATATCCAATAAAAGGTTAGTATCCGAGGCACCTGAGTGGCTCTGGGTTAAAGCCTCTGCCTTCGGCTCAGGTCATGATCTCAGGGTCCTGGGATCGAGCCCCGCATCGGGCTCTCTGCTAGGCGGCGAGCCTGCTTCCCCCTCTCCCTCTGCCTGCCTCTTTGCCTACTTGTGATCTCTCTGTCTCTGTCAAATAAATAAATGAAATCTTTAAAAAAAAAAAAAAAGGTTAGTATCCAAAATATACAAAGGATTTATAAAACCCAACACAAAAAAATAACCCAACTAAAAAATGGGCAGAAGATATGAATAGTCATTTTTCCAAAGAAGACATACTGATGGCTAGCAGATATATGAGAACATGCTCAACATCACTCATCATCAGAGAAATACAAAACAACTATAATGAAATATCACCTCACACCTGTCAGAATGGCTAAAATTATCTTTTTGTGTGTGTACTTAAAATATTAAAAAATAATAATAGGCCATAAAATCTGACCAACAATAGGATACTGCCCCTGTTCTCTCCACAATTTGTGCATTTCTCACTCATACAATTTCTAACTGATTAAGAAGGGGGTCAATTGATATTCTAGTTTTTTCATTAACAAAGCATGAAAGAATTATTGCCATTAATGATGAGTTCACACCCTTAAAGAGATGGTGATTATGGGCAAAGGCATCCAAAATATGGGAAGAAATGGTACCCTCCTACCTTCTCAATGTCACAATGACACATATGGAGTGGAAATACTTCATGTTAGAACAAGAAGAGACTTAGAAAATATCTACCCATCCCCTCCTCATTCTTTAGAGGAGGACACAAGGGGAAGCAGCTTGGCCCATATCAGAAAGCCCTTGGCAACTGATGTAGAACCAGAAGATAGATTTCTTGTCTCTTTGCATCAAACCAGAACTCCATCGCCTCAGTCGAGGTAAGTGAATAGTGTTCTAGAAGAGAATCTGCATTCCATTCCACATTTTTGTTACTAGCATCAATCTTTGCTTCTGTTTCACAAGGTAGGAAGAATAAAGGGGAGATCAAATAAGATCTATGTAGGAAGTATCAGGAAACGGTTACTTCCTTACCCCACTGGGTAGAGAAGTAAAACACAGAGTGTCCCACCAACTCAGGAAACACAGGATAAACTCGATTTCATCAATGTATCATTTATAATGTCGAAACATACTCAGTCTGTATTTCTTCAACTTTCAGACCCTTTTAAAAGTATCATAAATATACTATGTTCTCTGCACTTCCAGAATTTTTCGTCAGTAGTGTTTTCCTATGTTTTTCTCCTTTTTTCTTTTTTTTTCCAGATTAGCAATTAGGCCCATTGCTTTAAACAGCCAATCCACCTCACATGATAAGTATAATGAGCCTATTATTTGAAAATGTAGCTAACATATTGTTTTAATTGAAATTTATCCTGAGCTTCCTGACTTTGCAAATACATTATAGAATGGAGACTGAAAGAAAAACAGCAAGAAATTACTTGTCAAGAAATGCAGTAGACAGGGGTGCTGGGTGGCTCAGTCAGTTAAGCGTCTGCCTTTGGCTCAGGTCATGATCCCAGGATCCTGGGATTGAGCCCAGTGTCATGCTTCTTGCTCAGCAGAAAGCCTGCTTCTCCCTCTCCCTCTGCCCTCCTCCCCTTACCCCCCATGCTCACTCTCTTTCTCTCTCTCAAATAAATAAATAAATTCTTAAAAAAAAAAAAAAGAAATGCAATAAACAAATAATGTAAGCTGACTTAGACAAGTGCCTAACATTTCTTTTAAAAGAAGCTTAGAAAAAAAATTTTATATTCTGATCCTTTTGAACTATCTAAGCCTTAAAAATTACCAAGCATATTTTTCAGAATGTGTTGTTTTAACACCTAACACTGGAGTGTAATCTCCCCAAGAGGAGAGGTATATATCAGTTTCATTCCCTGGAAGTCCCCAACACTTGGAAATGTGTTGGTCACATAGAAAGCATATGCTAAATATTTTTTTAAATAAATGCTGCCATAGATGGATAGAAGATTAACTTGATTTGGCTAGCTAAGCAATCAACAACTCATCTGAACACTGAGTGGTTGAGCAAAACTCCTAGTGTCTCTTGCTCAAGGACGGGTTGCATAATGAGAATCTCTCTGACCATGTAAGTTATCTGGGAATGATATCAAATATGTCAGCCTAACAAAGACACCTCAGTGAGTTATCTTGGGAATTCATCATCTTCTGCACATCTGAGGAAATACAGCACATTTTGACAGAGAGCCACAATTCATGATTTCATGATATAATTGACATAATTGCAGCACTTAAAATAAATTTTCCTTGCTTTTGGATAGATCTTGCCAACCTCTCACCACAGTGTGGTTTTTTTTTCAAAAAGAAGATATAAACACAGAAAAACAAATACATCATAATTATATAAAGAGTGTTAGCATAATTTTTAGAGGAAAACTTCCTCATTATAAGTATGTCATTATCAATAAAGTTATTTTGTATAACCCTATTTCCAAGAGACTACTCCTTTGGTTGGTCAGGTGGAAGAAAGGCACTAAGGGACATGATGAGTCATAGAGAAACTAAGAAAACGGAAAATGTTGGGAATTCAGAGGAGACAGACCAATCAAGCCATAGTTTCAATGCTAACCGTAACCAGTACTCTGCAGCTAGAGAAGGAAACTCCACCCGCCTGTCAGCCTTTCTGGAAAGGCTTAGGTTGAGGAGGGGAGGGACGTATATGATCAGGGCACCAGGGGAAAAAAAAAATCACAAAGTAAAAGAACTGTGTTCATTTTGAAACAAAATGATATATAGATGGTGGAAGAGCTAGAGCTAGAGGCATGGGCACGGGACCCAAGCAACCTGACTGCAAAAATGCCAACGCATCAAGTGTCCCCAAGGCAACTCATGGACTCTTAAGAAAGGGAATTTTGCGTTCAATCAGTCTCTTTGGCACATCAAGTAGAACTATTTTATTTAACAATATCTTCTTTACAAACATGCTCTCTGCAATCAGATAACCATTGTTCTCACCTGAGTTTCACCTCAGGCCAACTGTGGGGCACTGGGCAAATAGTAACTCTCTTTAGGCCTCGGCCCCACATCTCCAACATGGAGGACATAGTCCCATTTCTCATGTCTGCAGAGGCCTTGGCACAGGGGCTGGCATATACGAAAATCAGTAAGAGGCAGCTATTATTTTTCATATTTTGCTTGCAGGGATATGAATATTGCTTTTCATTTTCTTTTATTTTTTCCCTTGGTATTTTTTCTCTTTTTCTTTTCTTTTCTTTTTCTTTTTCTTTTTCTTTTTTTTTTTTTAAGTGTTCTCCATGCCCTGCATGGAGCCCAATGCTGGGCTCAACACAGCCTCAACCCAAGACCCTGAGATCAAGACTCAAGCTGAGATCAAGAGTTGGACACTCAATCAATTGAACCCCTCAGGCGCCCCTTCCCTTGATATTTTAATAATTAACCAATCAACCAGGGCACTTGGGTGGCTCAGTCAGTTAAGTGTCTGCCTTTGGCTCAGGTCATGATTCCAGGGTCCTGGGATCAAGCCCAACATTGGGCTCCCTGCTCTGCATGAAGCCTGCTTCTCCCTCTCCCTCTGCCTGCCAATTGTCCTGCTTGTGCTCTCTCTCTGTGTCAAATAAGTAAAAAAAAATCTTTTTAAAAAATTAACCAACAACCAATCAATCAGTTAAAATAGAGAAATTTAGGGCGCCTGGGTGGTGCAGTTGGTTGGGCAGCTGCCTTCGGCTCAGGTCATGATCCCGGAGTCCCGGGATCGAGTCCCACATCGGGCTCCCGGCTCCATGGGGAGTCTGCTTCTCACTCTGACCTTCTCCTTTCTCATGCTCTCTCTCACTCTCTCTCTTTAAAAAAAAAAAAATAGAGAAATTTATGCATGTATTTATATGTCTCACACTTCTGTCATCTTCTACTTCTTGAACCCATCTCGGAGTTAAGATGCTCTGGTCTCTGCCTTTGCTGATTCTTGCATCTTCTGGCCTAGCTCCCAATCACAGTGATTTTGCAGCTGCATGAGCACTGTTTCAGAGCCAGCCCAAAGAATAGCAAAGCAGAATTATCTAACACCAAAGCCACCAAATGAAATCAAAAGATGAAATCAAACCAATGGAAGCAACCCACAGAAAAGGAGATAGTCTGAGGTAGGAAATCGGTGAAACTGGAGGGAGTCGGATCAAAGCCAAACTTCATCTCACAAAAGGAACATTGGTATAAGGTTTCCCAAGTTTAAAAATCAAAAAGATCTTCTCCGTCTCCTTCATATGAGAACATTCGAGGATAGGAAAGGTAGATTTATGGGTCTGAGACTTCTGTTGAAAGCCTTGCCTTTCTCATGAAGTTACATGTCTGGCATGTCAGCTCAATATGATGGATTATGTTATTGTTTCCCACATTGGCTTTCTTCTCTTTAAAGTGATTACACATCCCAGCCCATTTCCAGGTGACTTGTAGTGCTTCTCTATGGGTGGAGTATACTGCTCTGCCACATTATCAGGTTTGGCTGTATGACTCTTGTCTGAGCAAATGAAATGCAAGCAGAGGTGATAGTTTCTCAGTTCCAAGGAAACACTTAAAAAAGCCACATTTTTTAGCCAATTCTCTATTTTCTCTCTGCCACAAAAACAGCGTATCTCAACTAAGTGCTACTCTTTTGCTGGTCCCTAAAAAGAGGAGACATTTCGAGCAGAATCGTAAAACCAATTCACAGCTACCTCCATGCCATGCAAGTGGGAAATGAAAATCTGTTGGCATGAGCCCCTGAGATTTGGAGACTGTGTGTTACTCCAGCTAAGCTGACTAATACATCTGATACCACAAAGTCGTAACACAACTGCATTGGGATAAGCATTCCATCTTTAAGAGCATTCTGTTGCTTAAGGGGTTTGGATTTTAATCTAAACATGAGCCAGAGATTAGGTAGGATTGGTTCAAGCTCTATGTTATCTGTAGTCGGCCATACCAGGGATAAAGAACAATTGTACCATCCTGGAAGAGCTGGGCTGCTACAAGCCATCATTATCCTGGGGAGTCATTATTAACCATTTTACAATTCCGGGAGTGCCCACAACAACTCAGCCTTGAAGGAGTTGGTAAGCACGGGTTTATATCTGTCCCACTGCAACGCATTTCTTGGAATCCAAAGAAAGTTAACTTGTCCTCCCTTCTTGGATTCTGTGGAATTAATACACACAGGGAGGGTTATTAGAGAGAAACTGCTTCTTGGGCTCCCAGTTAGGCAACTGCCTTCATGACTCCACCTTTTCCTTTTAAGTTGTTTATTTATGGGCTGTTTGACAACGCCACTGCTCAGCCAGTGGCCTTGGGGTACAATTACGAATACTTTAAAACTCAACGTTAGCATGTCTTTCAAATCAATTAAAAGTCTTTAAAAATATTTAGGGAAGAAGCCAAGATCAACCAAAGTCCTAACCACCTGGACAGGCCCACAGGGACTTGCAGGGCCTGACAAAGTCAGTCTTGCCAGGACTGGCAGGGAGGAAAGAACAGTGAGATTCAGAAAATGAGTTGGATGGCAGAAAAGCAGGCTGAGTAGAGGGCATGTGTTCCTAGAATGCTCCTGCCTCATCCAGCAAGGACAGACAGGGCTGGGAAGCAGACCTCAAGCATAGCTGTGGGAGCTACGCCCCAATCCTTGGCAAGCACCCCCTTGGTGGTGGGGCCTGGGCCTCATGAAGACAGCCAGCAGCAAGCTGACTGGTGCAAACATAGATGATGTCTGCTGTTCCTGGAACAAATTATTCTTAAGAAGCTTAAAAGCAAAAAAGATTCACTCTTTGGCTAGACCAACTGGAGGGGATGAGTCACACTCTAGGACTTTGGAGTCTAGAAGAAAGGACGAGCAGAAGGAACTCATGAAAGACAAAGTTAAATGGGACCCAAACAATTGTCCAAGGATGTGTTACCACAGAGCAGCCGTAGCTGGAAGGGATGTTAGAACTGGATTTCCCCCGGGCCAGTGTCCTTCTTTTATAGATAGGGAAACTAAGTCCAGAGAGGTTAAATGACCCACCTGAGGCCACCACAGCTAGTGAGGACATGGCAGAGGCAGGGCAGGGCTGGGGGCTGAATTTTCCATCTGCTGGCGAGAGACCTGCCTTAGTCTCTATGCTGGGCTGTTCCAAAATAAATCTAAGGGTCTGGCAGGAACCCCTAACATCCAGTCCAGGTCAGCAGACAGAAGGTGTGACTACAACAGCAAGGCCTTCGGAATCTTGATGCAATTAGCAAGTGATCAGCCCAGGACATTGCTGCTCAAGTTTTCCATACAGAACAGAGGTATAAGACACCGTTGTGTAGATATTATCTGCATGTGGGGGTGGAGGGGGTCAGACCATGTAATTTCCCCAACCATTGAAACTTCACCTTTGAAAATTCCACAAGTCAACCTTATCGTCAGTGGTAAGGATCCCCCCTAATGAGAATTGCGTAAAGCATGAGTAAGATGCATCACTCTCCCTTTGGGTCTGGGGATAGGGAAGGCAGGTGGGTGGAGTGGAAGGGGCTCAGAAGAGGAAGGAAGATGAGGGAAGTGCTTAACCAAAACACTTTCTGACAAATAATGAAAACAAAGAACTTGGCCAGGTGGGTACAGCTAAATTAGGTTCTCATATGAGAAACAGAGTAAAGGACTCACTTAAAATGCTTGTAGGTAGACTGGACAGTGTTCCAAAACACTAGATTGACATAAAGATCTTAGAAATACACAGAAAAGGCAAATTTCTGTAGATTTCCTTCCCCCTTGCCATTTGTCATACTTTCATTTCCTCCCAAAGAGATCCTAAATACCTACTCAGCAAAACAGAATACACAACATCATCAACAGACATCTTCAACCATCAGAAGAGCAGCTAACTTCATTCTGCAAATATCATCAGGCTCCACTGGGAAATATTTTTTCCATGATCCCTCTGTTGCACTTGGACTTCACAGGAGGAAATGCTTCTCCAGCACTTGGTAGATTCACTTTGTCTCTTCTGACAGTACCTGGTTTTGCTACTTGGAGCAGACTATGGCCAGAGTTTCTCTTTGCATAAACCACACAATAAGCATGAACTCTTCAAAATAACTTTCAGAGCTGACTGACTTGTGACACAACTCAAACAACTGTGTGAGTTAAAGGTATCAAAGAATCATCGAGATGAACTGAACCCTACTGAAAATTATTCTATTACCAGGTTATCTAATTGGGATTAAAACCTGTCTGAAAATCAAGAGAAAAGGGAATTAGATGGGCAATGGGATTCCATGTAACTCGGGCTCTTCATCTGCAAAGTAAGACAAAGCAGACACAAGAGGGCACTTGAGCCCACACTCACGTTAGAAGCAAACTCCCTGTGACTCCCTCCAGCCTCCTACTCCCCCTACCTTGGGTCCCTGCCCAAGATCATGAATCTGATCTGTAAAGGAGCTAAACTCTACCTAAGAAGACAAAATATTAAGTGGATTGATTTGTAAGCTTCACACAATAATACATGATGTACCAGACTGATATTGCTGCTAGGACGAATATCAGAATGGAAATTTGGTCTTTGCCCAGAGCAGTAACTTTACAGCCAACCCGTGATCACCCAGAATGGTAAGGGTCACTGGGAGAGCATGACTCACACAATCCAAAAGCCTTTCTAGTTTGTAGTTTCAAAATCACCCTTCCCCAAGAAGGGTGAGCAAAGCTGGTGTCAGAGAAACCAAAAGGCCAGCTTGAGTTTCATTTCCCTCCGCTCAGAAGTAGCGATGAAACACCACAGAATTAACTGCTTTAAAAACCACCTAGATTCCCCAGGTTAATTTATATTACCTCATGGGAAAGAGCAGAGCAGACAAATTTAAAACTCTACTCATTTTTTCACCCCTTCAGGCCTCAGGTAGGTATATGCTGTGGGCTAAATTGTGTCTCCTCACCCCCATCTCCAAAATTCGTATGCTAAGGACCTTATCCCCAGTACCTGAGAATGTGATTGGGGGAGGTAAGACTTTTAAAAAGGTGATTAAGATAAAATGAGATAGTTAGAGTAGGTCCTAATCCAATATGTTGGGTGTCCTTATAAGAAGAGATTAGGACACAAATACACTCAGAGGGAAGACATGTGAGGACACAGGGAGAAGATGACCATCTACCAGCCAAAAAGAGAGGCCTGAATAAAAACCAATCCTTCTAACACCTTGACCTTGACTTCTGGTCCCCAGAACTGTGAGGCACAAATTTCTATTGTTTAAACCACCCAGTCTTTTGTAATTTTGTTACAACAGCCCTGGCCAACTAATACAGTATATTAGCTTTTCCACACTTTAATATATTCACATATCCCAGTGAATATATTAGTACATTAAAAATTTATCACAAGGGAGTGATTTAAAAACTAAATGTAATCTGTCTCTCTTAGTTAATGTTTTGTTGATCTCCACATTTCATGGGAGACATGTCTGTATAACCAAAATAATGACCTGGGCGGACTGGAAGTTTGGGCTCTCAAATCCATAATAGTTGCTTCCGCTACCTGGACATCAAACATCCACAGTTTGTTCCTATCATTTCCATTTGACAGACGGGGAAAAGGAGGCCTCAAAAGGCTGAACAATTAGTTCAGGTTTGCAACTGGAAGAGGGAAGAGATTGGATTTGGACCTAGTTAGTCTGAGTCAAAAATTGTGCTCTTCCCAATCATCCAATCATGAGACGCTACCTCTGCAAGCAGGGAGCAAAGAGGGTGATATATTCTGAGCTTTAATGGCTGAGAGAAAGGTTTTATCACAGGCAGAAACAGAGACACTTCCAAAGTTCTGTTTTGAGGGAGAAACAAAAGTTGTTTGAGTTGGATCTTAGATCTGTAGTCCCACAGAGAGCCTAAGTAGAAACTACCTGCCAAGGCATGGCAGGTAGTAGGAAAAATGGGGCTCCACCGCGTAAAGCATGGAAGTAGATGAGACCTTAAAGTAGAAAATCCTAAAGAAACAAGACAATGACAAGGACCTTGTTCAAGTAGAACCACAATTAAGATGAGAATGAGGGAGAGGCCTCTGTGAAGAAGCCAGAGAGCAGAGCGGAACTAGGAAACAGTGTTCCAGGGATCCAGGGTAAAATAATGCTAAGAATGTGGTGGTAAATCCACTGAATAGTCCACCACTGATTTGTGTTGTTAGCAAATCGAAATTAGTGTTACACTGAACTATTTTGAGGGCACGCAATTGGTTTGACTCAACTTTTCATTATCGAAGTATTTGGGTCACTAATAAAAATTAGCATTTAAAAAATGTTAATGTTTGCTGTTTATTTAACTATGGATAAAAATGTAAAATACATGAAGCTAAAAACATATTATTATTGCCTTTGCAAATAATTACAATGACCTGAATGTGGCAAAAGACACTGTAAAGTGACTTCTTAAATTCAGAAAAATTAAGGACTTAATTAAGTCCTTAATTAATTAATTAATTGACTTCTTAAATTCAGAAAAATTAAGGACAGAGAGATAGCTACATTTTGGCAAAATAATGGATATGCCTAATGCAAATGTCTAGTGATACCTAACTGGCAACAAATTAAAAAAATAAAACTGTAGTCTAATAAAAAAGAAGGCAAAACCCCCATTTCTTGGCTAAATCATTAAAAAGGAAAGGTCTTTGGGACACCTGGATGGCTTGGTCAGTTAAGGAGATGCAAATCTTTCTCTTTTTTTTAAGATTTTATTTATTTATTTAATAGAGAGAGAGAGAGATCACAAATAGGCAGAGAGGCAGTCAGAAAGAGGGAGGGAAGCAGGCTCCCTGCTCAGCAAAGAGTCCGATGTGGGACTTGGTCTCAGGACCCTGAGATCATGACCTGAGCTGAAAGCAGAGGCCTTAACCCACTGAGCCACCCAGGCGCCCCAGTAGATGCAAATCTTGAAATGGAAAAATGCATATATCACACACATTTGTTATCATTTTTCAAAAAATCTAACTAAATTTTACTACTACTTACTACATAAAATCTTTGAGTTGGAAAGGCCATTGAAGCTAAATCACCACACCATATACATAGGCAAGAATTCCCTCTGCAATATTCCTAACAGATGCTCATTCAATAGTCCACACCACCGTCTCCATTAATTATAGAAAGTTCTTCTTAATATTGAGTTTACAGCTATCTCCCCACAGGATCAATCAAGTTCTTCCCTTGGGACAGGATAAAATGACTCTGGACCAAAATAATTAGCCTGTCTCTCATTAATCATCACTTCTGCACATTTCTAATTTTTCCATTGCCTGTCCAAGAATGTAGTTTTCAGACCCTCTCTGTTGAACCACCATTATTTATGTGCACTCCAGCTGAACAACTGGCCCTGAAAATATGACAGTGAAATTTCAGTACAATACTCCACCTACCCCTTGACTATCATAGCTGTTATTAAACAAACAATCACTGAGAATCTATTAAGTGCAAGATACAGGGGATACAAAGGGATATAAAACATGGTGTTTAGAATTCAGATCTTATGGGCAGTATCTGAAGTGTAAGACTGTGTTAAGTTTTTGGCAACCATGTATTATTTTGGTTTTGCTGCAAATTCATAGTTGATTGATTTGTTCAGGTTTTGTTTTCATTGTCACAAAAACTGCTGTCAGAAAGGTTTGTATGTTATATCTTATCATTGTAAAATTGACCTTTTGAAGTTGACAACAGGGACTCACGTATTTCATGTCATTTCAGAGCCAGTGGTCCAGCCTGGAGAGATCTTTCATCTTTTACCCCCAGCCATATAAACTGTAAGCGTGTAAGTGTGATAAACATGGCTTTTATGTTTATGCTCAAGTCACTGATAAAATTTTCACAGGAGGGGTGCCTGGGTGGCTCAGTAAGTTAAGCGTCTGACCCTTGGTCTCAGCTCCAGTCTTGATCTCAGGGTCATGAATTCAAGCAAGCCTCCATGGTGGGTGTGGAACTTACCTCCCCCCTGCCCCCCCCAAAAAAAATCACAGGAAAACTCCAAGAACAAAGAACTGTGGTATGCTTGGATGCCTGGAGAAATTTCCTTCTAGGTTGACCTCCCCTGATTTATATCCTTTCATGTGACTGTCCAGCTACCTGAAAAGTCATCTGTTTGTAGTATCAGCCATTCCACATGCCTCTATCTTGTTCAAAAGATTATTTAGATAGATTTTATCCAAAGCAAGACAACAATAAAGATTGAAGGGGGTGGTTATTTGTGCGATTTATAGTTACTTCTATAGAAAAAAAAAAAGAAAAAGAAGAACTGCATAGATAGCTAACTGATCAAAAAAAAAAAAAAGCCAAAGGAGGAACTGATCACAAAAACAACAGCAGAAACTGTCTATAAAGAAACCACAGGGCTCTGATGAGGGAGTCCACTACCAAATCATGTGCCAATGGTCATGAGAATGCAGAAATTCTTATCCCCTTAGAAAACTCACATATGTCTAGGAAATCTGGCTCCTCAACTCCCCTAGGAATATTGTGGAATAATCTAGGATATGTGAAAAAAGCACACTGTAGAAGTTTGTTATAGGATGCAATAAACACAATGGTCACGGGCAGGGAGGATACCTGCGTGGGTCATGGAAGATGATGTCTTCATGGACTTGACTTGAGAGTTGGTAATTCTTCTTCTAGGTAATATTAAGCTAGTCCTTATTGGTTATACAATTTAGTTTTAATTTGGAGTAGTTTCTTACTTAATCTTCTCCCATGTGGATTTTGGTTCAATGATGACAACAGGGGTTCTCAGAGCCAATAAGATATAGGCTTTGTCTGCTATTCTATGGTGATCATGCAATCTAGGAAATCTAGGATCAAAGAAAATGAGAGTTTATTTTGAACTTTTCTTAGTAAGTGTATGTCAGTCCCTACTGATCACCATTTTCTGTTCCAAGTGTTCATCAGCCATCTAACTAATAAAGGATTCTAGAATTTCTTAAATCTATTTTTTAAATATGTCCACACTGTCAGGCTTCTTTCACCTCTCTAATTCTCTACTATCTCTGACAACAAATCTAGAAGACCTTTACACTCTGAGAAGTAATTTATCTAATCCTGAAGACATGACCACACTTGAGATCTCTTGAGGCCCTCTTATTCTTTTTCCAAATCCTATGCTTGGTGATAGAGTGGAAAGAGAATAACTTTGGATTCAGAAATCCATTTATTAAACTTATTCACTGTGTAACTTTGAGCAAATTACCAACGCTCTCAATCCTCACTAAGTCCCTCTATAATTTAGGAATACCTCTTAATTCACAAGGTTACTATAAGAATTAAATGAAAATATGCAAGTAAACAAAAAAATTAACATCTAAAATCCATCAATATATAAAATAATTATACAATATGACCAAATTGTGTCCTGGAAATGAAAATCTGGGCCAATCAATGCAATCCATCATATTGAGTGCTGACAGAAGAAAAACTACATGACAATATCAACTGATGCAGAAAGGCATTCAAAAAATTCAACATCCATTCCTGATTGAAAACAAAAACAAAACTCTCTGAAAACTAGGAATAGAAGTAAACTTCCTAAACCCAAAAAAGAGAATCAACAAAAAACCTTCAGATAACTTTCATACTTAATGGTAAGAGACTGAGTGCTTAGCCCCTAAGATTAGGAACAAATCAAGGATATCCACTTGCACCATTCCTATTCATCATCATGCCAGAAGCCTTAGCCAGTACAATAAGGCAAGAAACAGAAATAAAAGGCATACAGATTAGAAATAAATAATTTAAAATGTCCTTATTTGCAGTATGATTATCTGCGTAGAAAATCCCAAGGTTTCTACAAAAAAGAAAGAAAAACAAAAAAAATTTCCCAGTATCATGGTCACATGATTACAAGGTCACCACACAGAAATCAATCGTATGTCTATCTGCTAGCAATAAACAATTAAAAGCTAAAATTAAGGGGTGCGTGGGTGATTCAGTCAGTTGAGCATACTACTCTTGATTTTGGCTGAGGTCATGATCTCAGGATCAAGGGATCCAGGCCCATGTCAGGCTCCATGCCGAGCAGAGCTTGGTTAAGAGTCTTTCTCTCCTTCTCCCTCTCCCCCTCCTTCTCCACTCATACTTTCTCAGAAAAAAAAAGAAAAATAAATTAAAATCATAATACCACTTACAATAGCTCTAAAAATATAAAGCACTTAGGTATAGATCTAACAAAACATACAGGATCTATATGCTGAAAACTACAAAATATTGAAAGTATTTTGCAGTATTTTCAAGTATTCAAAGTACTTTCAAAATATTACTTGTAAAGTAATCAAAGACCTAAATAAATAGAAAGACATACAATATGTATGAAATGAAAGACTTAATACTGTGATGAAGTAAATTCTCCCTAATGATCAATAGGTCCAATAACATCTCAAAATCCAGCAAGATTTTTGTAAATATACACAAATTGATTTTAAAGTTGTTATGGAATACCAAAGGAAACGTAATAGTCAAAATAATTTTGAAAAAGAAGAATAAAGTTGGAGGAGTCACACTATCTTTTTCAAGAATTTACTATAAAGTTACAGTAATCAAGACAATGTGTTACTAGTAAAAGTTTAGACATAACAATGGGTGGATTGAATAGAGGGTCCAAAATCAGACCTACACAAATATTATCAATTAGTTTTGACAACGTTCCAAAGAAAATTGAATGAAAAAGGTAGTTTTTTCAACAAATGGTATTGGAATAATTGGACATTCATATGCAAAAAAAAAAAAATGAACATCTTGCAAAGACGTGGCTGGAACTAGAGTGTATTATACCAAGCAAAATAAGTCAATCAGAGGAAGACAAATATATGATCTCACTCATGTGGAATTTAAGAAACAAAATAGAGGGTCATAGGGGAAGAGAGGAAAAAATAAAACAAGACTAATCAGAGAGGGAAACAAACTACAAGAGACTCTAAATCATAGGAAACAAACTGAAGGTTGCTGGAGGAGGGCAGAGGGGAATGGGGTAACTGGGTGATGGACATTAAGGAGGGCACCTGATGTAATGAGCACTGAGTATTATGTAAGACTGATGAATTGAACCTTACCTCTGAAACTAATACTCTATACATTAATTAATTGAATTTAAATTAAAGAATGAAAAAAATAAATTTTATATGATACAAAAAATAAAAATAAATGTAAAACATACAGCTATAAAACTTTTATATGAAAACATAAGAGTATCTTCAGTATCAAGAATAGACACATTCTTGGACATGACAACAAAAGTAGATCGCTAGAGAAAAAATAATAAATTGGACTACATCAAAATTAAAACCTTTTACACTGTGAAAGATAGCATTAAAAGAATGAAAAGATAAGCTATTGACCGAGAGAAAATACTTGAAAATCATATATTGGACATAGTACTTGGATCCAGAATATATAAGAATCTCAAAATTCAACAGTAGTAAATCAAACAACTCAATTCAAAAATAAGCAAAAGACTTACACATCTCATCAAAGAGGAGAAGAGGATGTCAAGTAAACACATGAAAAGAAGTTCAAAATTATTCACCATTAGAAAAATACAAATTAAAACAAGGCTTAAAATACACCGATTAGAATGGCTAAAATAAAAAATACTGACAACACCAAGTCCTGACTCAGATGCAGAGCACCTGGAACTTTCACATCTCTGGTGAAACGCAAAATATAGACACTGTGGAAAACAGTTTGACAGGTTTTTTTTTCCTAAAATGAAACATACATTTACCATATCACCTGGCAATCCCATTCCTAGGTATTTGCCCCACAGAAATGAAAAGTTATGTTCACTCAAAAGTCCTTACATGGATGTTTAGAGCTGCTGTATCCATATTTGCCCCAAACCAGAAAGAACCCAAATGTTCTTCAGTGGGTGAAACGTTCATCAAACTATGGTTGAACAAACACAAAAGACAAAACATTGAGCAATCGATACATGCAACAACTTGGATGAATGTCAAAGGCAGTATATACTGAGTAAAAGAAGCCAGTCCCAAAAGGTTGCATTGCATAGTGTAGGATTCTATTTATCAGAAAGATTATATTATCATCACTAAGAAGAGATTCATGGTTGTCAGAGATTAGGAGAGTGGGGGCAGGTTGTGGCTGCAAAAGCACAGGACTAAGGAATGTTAGGGGGTAAGAGAACTGTTTTGTATCCTTACTGTTGTGGGGGGTTACCTGACTCTAGATCCATAGGAAAAATAGAACTGTACACCAAAAGATAAAAGTCAATTTTACTGTATCCTAATTTAAAATTTCTTGGTGCCAAAATAAAAAGACACACTCAAAGACACTTCATTTCTGCTTCCTTGTCTGTAAAATAGAAGTTTTTTTTTTTTTTTTTTTTTTGTAAAATAGAAGTTTTAAACATACTTTATAGGACACAATAAAATAACTGGCAGAAATGTTTACCAATATGATTTCTGCATTGAGTAGCCAAGCGTCCTCTGGCATAAAGTATGAAACAGCGATAAGAAGGGCATGTGTTTATTTTACAAATTTCATTAAAGATATAGACCCCCATGAGAACTGGTTTTTAATGAACCTCATTCTTTAAAAGGAGTCACTTTCCTGGACTGACTACCAGAATCTTATTCCTAAATGCCTATTGGGTCTACACCAGGTGATTTTCTTCTGTTTTTATCTGGGTTCTATGTTACCATTTGAGTCCTTCAGGATCACATCCCAAGTCACAGTGGTCAACCATGCACTGACTTACAAATTTTAGAGGGTTTTTCTTCTACTAAAATATTAGTCAATTTGTTCTTCGTTGTCAATTTTACCTGAATTTCAGTTTTTTCAAATCTCTATTTGAAAATACCCCATAGTTAAGCGCTTAAAATAGAATTTGTAATATCCTCTGTCTATAGTTGCAGCAACTGCACAAATATGTACTGATGCTTGCACTTTAGAAATTACAAATCTGACAAAAGCCATAAAAATTGCTTTTCTCCTTTTCTCACTGCCTTTTGAAAGTACAGTCTTGAGACATTCTGAGTCTCCCTGACTTTTGGAAAGAGGAGAATAACTTCTGAATTGGAAACTATCTCGAAAATATTCCAGAGTATTCCTGTGTTCCTTCTCTCTCTCTCTCTCTTTCTATATCTCTTTCTCTCTATCTCTCTCTCCCCAACCCCCCCCCCACACACACACACAGATAAGCGTTTTGGGAGTTTTGGGTTTCGTTTTGTTTTGTTTTCAAAAAAAGAAATTATTGTTTAACGGGAGAAATGATGCTGATTTACAATACCTTTCACCTAATATCTAGTGAGAAATATTAACTATTTCTGAAGCTATAAAGAAAAAAATTACCAGCAGATTAAGGGCTATGAACCAGTATCATTAACTTTAATAGAATTTTAAAAAGTAGATGTGTCTCACAGAGAAGAGTATGGCATAGCTCCTAATTTCACTCCTTCCCTTTCCCCAGAACCCACATATATTCATTAACAAAATCCTCAGAATTCTCACTAACATACCCTCAGTTTGAAAAGAAGTATAGTAGATTGCTTATTTCTTCCTCTTCTGATTGGGGAGGCAGTAAAGAAAAGCAAAAGATGTAAACAACATAGCTGATCCTCTGTGAAGGAAATAAAGCCCCTGAGATGCTTGTAAATTGAGGACCAATGTGAATCCAAGGTCTACACATAGAATAATCCTGACTGGGTGGAGAGAATTCAGGTGCCTAACATTAGAGAGAGCCTCCAAAATGAAAGCAGAGTCCAAGTACACACACACACACACACAAACACACACCATACCCTTAGGCTACACTATACTTCTGGCAAGCTAGCTTGTGGTAGTGATGAATAGGGTAACAAATTAAAGCTTGGCTATACACAAAGTTTAGTCCAGATTTGGGTACTGGTGAGAATCACTATTCAGACTCTGTGTAAGTTACTATCACTTGTTTCACTATCAAACCAGCAAAAAGTGCAAAAATTAAGGTTTCAAGTGGGTAAGAATATATCCTAATGCCTCCCTTTGCTCCTCAGAGTCATCTAACATCCAATGGTATCAGTATCTTAAAGAAAGAAAAGAATCTGCTGGTTAGAGGAGTAAAGAACCATGGCCAACAATAAAAGTGAATGAGATTTTTTAAATTAATAAATGGCGTGAGAACAGTGAAAAGAAACTATGGACAAATTGGAGAAGAGAGAAAATATGTAATTAATAAAGACACTAACAGAAGAAAAAGCAAACAAGAAACAGAAGGAAATTTCTTAGAAGAGCTTTGAGTAATAGGACAAAAGTCAACAACAACCATTTGACTTTGACAAAATAAGAGCACAATAATTAGACTATAAAGAACACTATAATATGAAGAGGGAAAATATGGTTTTTAGAAAATAAAATGAGAAGCAAAACAATGTCATTAAAAATAAGCAAGTTAAGAACAATAAGAAACAAAACTGAAAGAGCAAAAAGCAAAATTCACTGACTTACATTTAGAAAAAGATTATGAACATCCTAATAATGAAAATAAACATGAGTGCTTAAAGAATCATAAACTGCTACCAAAATAGGCCCCCAACAAATGCATAATTGGTGTGTTGAAGAAAAATAACAAATGAAATAAGAAAAGTACTATAAAGATATATTACAAAAAAGTATCCTTGAAATTAAAACATTAAATCTGCACAGTGAACAAACATGAAAATTAGGTATGGAACTCTTTGCATTAATATATGTCCACGTGAAGTTAGTGAATTTCAAAAATAATGAAGAATCAATCATTCAAGCATCGGGAAAAGCTAATCACCTCCAAGGAGAAAAAACAAATTATCAGACAGATCTCAGATTTCGGCATAGCAACATTCCACACTCAACTATAAATGAGAATAATGTATAATGTGTTGTCCAATATGACAGTCACTAGCTACATATGGCCTTTGAACACTTGAAACATGGATAATTCAAACTGGGTTGTGTTGTAAGCATAAAACACATACTGGGATTTGGTGATCTACTATAAAAAAATAATTTCGGGGGGCCTGGGTGACTCAGTTGGTTAAGTGTCCAACTCTTGATTTCGGCTCAGGTCATTATCTCAGATCCTGCCCCATGTTGGACTCCATGTTGAGTATGGAGCTTACTTAAAATTCTCTCTCTCCCTCTGCCCTTCCCCAATCACACTTCTAAAAATAATAATAAAATAATAATAATAATTTTTAAATCTCAATAAAGTTTTATGTTGACTACATGTTAAAATGGTATTTCAACATATTCATTAAATAAAATGTACTATTAAAATTAACTTTATCTGTTCTACACAGTATTTTTAATGTGGCTACTAGAATTATAATTCTATCAGACTATTTTGATCTACATAATTTTTTAGGAAAGAATATAATAGCTACCCAAGATGTTTTAAAGTAATTTGTAGTACATATATATTTTTTTAGTGTAAAAAGGGAAATTCAGCTCTTATAACCTTTTATTGAAGAAACTACCTGATGAAGTCCAGAAAAGAATCAAAATAAAGAACTCAAAATTAGAGAAGTCATGGTACTAGAAGAGGACTAGTAATGAGCACTGTATGCGTTTAAATATACCAAAAATGTGGAATTATGGTTGCAAAGGAGATATTATACATCTTGATGATATAAAAAGTAACAATAAAATAGGGGTCAATAAACTTTTTCTAAAAAGAGCAAGAAAGTAAATAATTTAGGTTTTCCAGCCCCATGGACTCTGTCAAGATGATTTAATTTCATTGCTATAGTTCAAAAGCAGGAATAGATCATGCATAAACAAAAGGATGTGGCTGTGTTAATACAAAATCTTTATTCACCAATACAAGACCATATTGTTCCCATCAGGACTACTCCTTTCAATGCTATAACTCAAAAGCAAAAATAAATAATACATAAACAAATGAGCACAGGCAATTGAGCAAATTACAATAAAACTTTATCTACAAAAACAAGCAGTAGGTCAGGTTTGATTGTAACCCTGTAACAGAGGGGAAGAAAAAGAAATGTATTATGATAAAATCCCCATTTTCTCAGTGGGTGTTTCAAAACTACTGTCTAAAATTTAAATATACTGTTTTTAAAACACATAAAATCCCATTTCTAAATTTGTTTAATATATTTTCCTTTACAGAGGAGTTTTTACAGAAAATGGTATCTTTGGGGATTAAGAAATCAGTCTAGGAATATTACATAGTCATAAAAAAGAATGAAATCCTGCCATTTGCAATGACATGGACGGAGCTAGATAGTATTATGTATGCTAAGGAAAACCAAGAGAAATACCATATGATTTTACTCATATGTAGAATTTAAGAAACAAACCAAATGAGCAAAGGGGTGGGGGGGGGGGAAGGAAGCAAACCAAAAACAGACTCTTAACTATAAAGAACATCCTGGTGCTTACCAAAGGAAAGGTGGGGGTGGGGGGATGGCTTAAGATGGTGTGTTGATGGTGTAATGATGGGTGTTAAGGAGGCTACTCATGATGAACACCAGGTGATGTATGGAAGTGTTGAATCACTAAATCATGCACTGAAACTAAATAGTACACTGTATGTATTAATTAATGGAATTTAAATTTAAACCTGTAATAAAAAAAGAAAAAATCAGTCTAAAATTCATTTATTTTCTGTTCCACCTGTTTATTTTCTCTATCAGTTCAATGCAAATAACATTTTAAAAATTTTTACTTATTTTTTGAAAAATTTTTTGACTTTAAAAAATTAATTATTTTCTATGCTACAGGATTAATATATTCCATCACTGCTGCTTTTTAACCCTTTTACAACCACATGCCCTCCAAAAATGGGTAAGATTGTATTTCTTTAAAATGGTCACTGAGAAATACTCTTGCCCATCCATGTCACCTGGAACTGAAAAACTTCAGAATACAAACTAAGTGACCGTATTACCATTACGATCTGTCATATTAGGTTCAATATTCTCCAGATTCGACCCATCAGACCTCGCTGCCTTTTCCCTGAGTTACCTGCTATTTTTCCTTATAGTGTCAGCTACACTTTAAAATAGGCTACTGTTTTTGTTTCTTCAGCTCCGGCTCTTTGGTCAACTCAGGTCAACTATCCTGATACTGCGTGATCCCCTCTCATATCATCTGACCCTAAAAATACATCCTTGCAAAATCAAAGAATGTGTTTTTCTTTCCGAGTCATCCTGAAAGGTAGTTCCAGTTCCCAAACTAAGGAATTACGACGAATTTCAGGCATGGAGAGTACTGGGGTGAGAAAATCCTTTCATGGAGGCCCCTGTGTCCAATCACCATGTATGCTCCAGTTTTTGTCCTTTAGCGAGAAAAGAGATGACCCAGTCCCTGTAGATGGAGTCCTATCCATTGAACACAACTAAAGTCAAAAGGGACTTCCCAGTTCTCTGAGAAAAGCAACAACTGGAGCTTTATAAGAAAGTGCCAGTAACTCATAAACAACTCGGATATCTTTTACAGGGAGATTATTTCTAAAACAATAAATCTTTTGCCTGATACTTGTTCAAACATGAACTCAAACCGCCTGAACTCTTTATCAGATATTGTCCTTCGGTGTGATTTCTTTCTTAATCCTTGAAAAATTGTACTACAATTCTGTGTGTGGCCCGAACGCCTCAAATAAGGTTGCCAATCATTAATTAAATTTAAATTTTAATACTTGTGATAACTTCTACCATCTATTTGAACATTGATCTAAATATAGTAGTTCAGGCCTAAAAAGAAGACAAGAAAAACTCACCTGAATAATCCACATTATCTCTCCTGAGTAATCTTATCCAGTAACCATCCATTTTCTGGAAATCACTGTCACTGTAATAGAACCAGTTTCTTAAAGAAAGAGAAAAATGAAGTTTCTTGTACTGTACTGGTTACATCTACTTTTCTGATCTCATCATGACTCTTAGGCTGTGTCATCTCAATGGCAATGTAACTTGTTGGATAATTTTTATGATAGATATATTTTACTCAAGGGCCATTCAAATACTTAAAAATAAATTTCTCTTGAAGAGGCAAATCTATTCTGGACTTCAGATAGGATAATTCTCCTGCACTCCTTAAATAGTAAGGTGCGTCATCAGAAGCAAAACGCCAAACACTCAGGGTCCCTACAGAAATAGTCATTTTGTTTATTCAGCTGCACATACCCTCACATATCTCAGCCCCATGCATGCTGGGTATTTTTAGTAAGCGCTCAAATTGCTTATCTCTCTTTAGTGTATTCTTTCATAACCCTAAGAAACTTCTGCCACTCTAAAAATTTATTCCCATTTTGCTTATAGCCAGTGAAGAAGTCATCACTTCTCCACAGATTTCCATTAAAGGAATTTAGATAAGAGAATGAGATCATATTAGCAATGCAGGAATCACTGCTGTCTGCATCCACAAGGATAAGCATGGTGATAACCACCCAAAGCCAATATGGAAGTCAGAATGGCTGGGCCAGTGAGGCACATTGCTCTGCCTACAGAATGTCTTGATTCTTACACGGTGGTCAGTGATAACAGACAAGAGTAAGGGCCATGGTGAATTTGTATCAGTATATCTGAAATATTTAGCTGCTTTCTAGATTCAAAAAAAAAAAAAAAAGGTTGTACTACTAAATAATTTTTCATCAAGCCTCAACTTTCGTTCCAGAAACACAAGGAGAAGGTTGCTATATTTGTTCTTTTTTTTTTTCCTGTCACCTATGAATAAGGAAAGCAGGTGTTTAAACAGCAACATCTGAGATCTAAATTCAATTCTGGAAGGATTTTTAGACTGATCAGTTAAATACAGAGATGATTTACTAGGTGAGGTTGTATACTTCCCACATAGCACGGTTTTAAGATCCTGATCTGTCATTAGAAAATGATTATTTCCCTTGGACTTAAAATTAATTGCTTTAAAAAAAATCTTCGATCCAGAAACTTCGACATGTCCCTCTTGTTGGTATTAACAGGCTATCTGTCTCATGTTATAGTTACAAGCATGGCCTCTGGAGCCAGAGTACCTGAGCACAAATTCTAATACCTCCATTTATGAGCTTGGCCAGGTTATTTATGAGCTTCGTCAAGTTATTTATGAGCTTGGTCGAGTTAACCTTTTGGTGACTCAGTTTCCTGATCTGTATAAGCATCTGCCTCAAAAACATTAAAATTGTTGTAAAAATTAGATGCGTGAATTTAATGCTCCTGGTACATGGTAAGCACTAACTGTGATTGCTGCTATAAGTCTGATTGCACATCTGACACTTTTACTTCTTATCGGGATAAAATGCTTAGTTTAAATTTGATTTTCTTAACATCCTTACAGAAATAGGCTACTCTGGAAACCTGGCAAAGAGACAAAGACAGACACACTATTAAATTTTGTTATTCCTTACCCACTCACTTTATGTATTCATTCATTTATTCATCCATTCATCTGGCATGTACTGAACATGTTTTATGGACTCTGTATAGTGCAAGACCCTGAGGACACAAAGATAAATAAAATACAATCTTCAGGGAAGAAGAGAGAGTCATATATGCTATTAAGCACATTAATGTCTCAGGTCAATGGTAGAAGAATGAAGAACACAGTGGAGGTGTGAGCGAGGGAGAGACAAATTTCACCCTGCGGAAGGGTTAGGAAAATCTCCATTGAGAAAGGGGTGCCTGAGCTGGGTACTGCGAGATAAAGTTCATCTGGGTCTGAGTTAGTTTGAAGGCAGAACATTATATGTAAAGAAGGACACAAGGATAACCTTGGTGGGTAAAACAGAGTCCTTCTAGCAACCCATGGACAAAACTGACACAGATTCTTCCACTAGATAAAATAACATAAGAAACAATAGCCAAGTATGAAAGAAGGAAAAGGAAAGCAGCCTATAGTTTCAAGAAATGAAGAGGACATCCAAATACGAGGTAGTAAATCAAACTGATGTAGCAACCTCCCAGGGGTTGTCAGCCTTCCTTAGAAAGAAGGCTGTTAATATCCAGGCAGGAAAAAGAAAAGAATAAACCATGTGAGGTAGAGAGCTGGAACTGAGATTTCTGCACTTAGCTGGGCCCATCTAGGAAAAGGGAACTAGAAATATTCCCTCCAACAGCCTAGAGAAGTAGCAAGAAAACTTGTCATCTGCCTGGAACTCAGAGTGGGGAAAAAATTGAAAACCCCACACCTAAGGCACATTTGCATATGAGGGTCCACTTTATTTTGTTCCATCAAAATCCCAAGCTAAGACATTAACATAAAGCTGATCTGAGACCCGTGAAACCACTAGAAAACTGGCAAAACTGGTGTTTCCATTATGGAGGGCACTACTCCCACAGCGGGGAAATTGACCTCTACTGAAGATGATCTCACAATGAAATAAATTAAAAAATCACACACACACAGACTCTTGGAAACAATCTGCCATCATGAAAGAGAGTCAGTAAACATTACAAATGGAAAATTCACATTACAAAAGTTAGATATAATAAATGTGAACAAGACCATAAAATACGTGAAGTTTAAATAATCAAGGAGTTAAAGTATGAATAGAGACAACAGTGAAAGAGCAGGATGATGATGAAAAAAAGACAAAGAGCAGAGGTTAATGCAGCATTGCCCACTTAAACATTACTTGGATCTCAGCATCTCTACAGAGGCATGTGGGATGAGGTGGAGGAGTTGGGGAAATATGGGAAGGGAATGGAGAAGAGACAACAAGAGATAAGTCCTGAGACCCCTGGGTGGCACAGTTGCTTAAGCATTGGACGCTTTTCAGCTCAGGTCATGATCTCAGGTTTGTGAGATCGAGCCCCACATCAAACTCTGCATTCAGCACAGAGACTGCTTAAAACTCCCTCTCCCTCTGCCTCTCCACCTGCTATTTCTCTGTCTCTCTGTCTCTGTCTCTGTCTCTGTCTCTCTCTCTCTTTCTTTCTCTCTCTCCTAAAGAAGTAAATAAATCTTTTAAAAAAGGAAAGAGAGATAAGTACTGAGAGGTAGACAGGATCAAGTTATGTAGGGTCCTGTGCCATCCTAAAAAGTTTAACTTTATCCCTCATCAAGGAGGAGATTTTAAAGAGTTTTAATCAAGAAAATGATGAATAGATTTGTTTTAAAATATTCTCTTTGACAGTACTTGGAAAATGAATGTAAGGAAACAAGAATGGAAAATGGAGACCAGTTGAGATTTTTGTAGACCAGATGTCTTTAGTTCCAAGTTGCATTTATAGGGTAAGGAACATATCAGAGCTCTTACCTTATCAGAGGCTCCAAACTTTGATTGCCCTACAAACATCAGCAGAGCTCCAGAAGCTGTAGGACTGCATGGAGCATTTTTGCTGTCAGATGGTGCAAATGCTGGGGACACAAAGATGAACAAACCATAGGCTTTGTTTTTCTCTCCTCCAAGTGCCCATAAGCTAGCAGGAGAATCAGACAGGTAAATAAATAATTACACAATGTGATGTATATAAGAGAGGAATGAACAGGACGGGGAAGGTTGGAGCAGAGGACTGTTGACAAAGGGATTACAGAGAAAGGGACATTTGATTTGAAGCCTGAAGGAAAAGTGAGAACATTCAGTGCAGGAAGAATTTTGTAACATCAATGACTCATGAATATAATACCAATATGATGAAAATTCAAGAACCACTTTCTGCAAACTTCTTATCTTGATGACATTCTGACATATGAGTCATCATATGGTATAAGTGAAGAATAAAACTTGATCCTCAGAGAGCTTTTGATTTAATAATAATTTTGGTATAACAGAATAATTTCACAAGACTTACACACATTCACTTCCCCTTACAAGAACTCTGATGGGATGAAGAAATTTATTAATAGAAAAGTAATTAAAAACCAGACTAACTCACAAGAAATAACAAATGTTAGCAACCAAGCAGAGTGTGTAATGATGATAGTGTGTCCACATTTGTTCCATCTCACAGGAAAATTCCCAACTGTTCTGATCCATCTAGGACAGGATATCATGGCTTTCTTTCCCACTTTCTGCTTTTACAAGGTGAACGTATGGTAGCAGAATGTACTGCCCCCAAATATGTCACTCTGGCATAAAGATTATTTTGAGTTAAAGGCAAATGAGAGGAAGTGTATGTAAGAAAAACTCCCTGCCCTCTCCTATTTACCTAAAAGCAGGACGTAAACTTACAAAGGACCTGCTTCCTCCAAGAAGAGCAACAGTTAATCAGAGACAAATTTAGACCCTTATCAGCCTGGAGATGGCACCAGAGGAAACTACATCACAAACCTTGCTAGAACTAGCGTTATCTAACATTAGTTTCCAATTTATCTGCATTCCTACAATTTGCTGCCACGAAAACTCAGAAGTCCTTTTTCTTCATCTTGTCGATTTTCTAAAAATGTATTGTTCCTTCACTAAGATGCTATATAAGCCCAAGTTCTAACCAACACTTTGAGTTACTCACATCTGAGTGCTCCCATCGGTAAGCATGATGCACATGTTAATAAACTTTTGATTGGTTTTCTTTTTTTATATCAGACATGTCTTAATCAGAGAGGTAAAAGAAAGTCTTCTCATTTAAATAAAATAAACTGCTCAACTGCTAGATAACTTTTACTGGCTTAAATTTTACATATTTTGAGTTTTGTTCATTAAAAAAAAACAAGGATTTATAGGAGCACCTGGATGGCTCAGTTGGTTAAGTGTCAGATTCTTGATTTTGGCTCAGGTTATGATCTCAGGGTGGTGAAATCAAGCCCCACCTCCAGCTCCATGCTGGATCTGGAGCCTGCCTAAGATTCTCTCTCTCCCTCTGCACCCCCCTTCATGCTCTCTCTCTCTCTCCCTCTCTCTCAAAAAAAAAGACAAAAACCCCAAGGATTAAGTTTTAAAATGTGCTCATATGAGACTGTACTAATATGTGGAAATATTTAATATACAACTATAATATTTTATTCAAATGTTTTGTATATGTACTTGATAGCAATCCAGCCCAACACAACCATTCTTTAAGATATTCATGGCCACCTTGATCTGGTCTCATGGAGCCTTTCCTGGCAAAGCACAAAAGACCTTTTTTTTTTCCCCCGAAAACAAAACTCCCTTCAGTGAAAATGCTGGAGCTCACAGCCAATCACACACCAATGTAAAAGTCATATTTTCTATGCCCCTGGACCATTTCATTTATTACTGAAGAAGTTTTTGTGGATCATGAAACAGAAACCACTGGTGCTGCAGGCAGGATTATGCAGTCTTTGAATATATAAGCTTAATATGGTCTCATGAAAAAAAGGCTGGAAGAGGTTAGAGATGACTTATTCACTCTCATTTCCTCATAAATAATATTCTGTATTCTCATGTAAAATTTTAAGCCCTGGCAGAGTAGCTCTGGAGTTGGACACCAATCACGCAGCTGTCCCTCCACTATGCAGCCCTAGTCACTTCCATTCACCCACCCACCTGGGCCACATGGGTCACCCCCTCTTGAGCTTGCATGGCTAGCACCTTCGTCACCATGCAGTAGAAGGTGAGAGCATCCAGAGCTGCAACTGTGCTCTCTGCCTCCTCCATGGTGGAATGGTGGAGGGAACTTACCCCAGAAGACCTGCAACCCCCACTACCACCAGGACAAAGGGCTGCCCCCAAGCTATTTTTCTCTTATTAATGTGTCTTTCGTCTATCCAATTTATAGGACCTCAGCCAGAGAACCTAGAAGAATAGTAGGAAAAAATATTTTCCCTTCCCTGCAAGTGCTCCATCTTTGTCCAGGGCAAAAATAAAGGCCCCGTATTTTAGATAGTGGGTTGTCCATGGGCAGTAACCATTAGTTCCTGAGAGCAAGTGGTTCCTGAGGACAATGGATCAGCTCATTGTGGTGCTGACTCCCTCCACATCCTGGTCCTTCCTTCCCTTCCCTGGCTCCATTTGGGCAAGTCTGTCCTTCCACACCTTCCTCTCATAGCCCCGTTGCCCTTCCACTGGTCTTATCACAGCCTCAGCCCCAAACTTATGAAGTGATTATAAGTAAGTATCTGAAAATGCTTGCGTTGGTGTTTGATTAAAGTCTGGGGATTCCCCAGAGTTCAAGTGAAGGTAATACACAGAAAGAAGGGGAAATACACAGAAATCAGACTAATATTCAAGCTAACTCTGCCATATGTGTTATAGCCTAAAGAAGCAACTGGAGTTCAAAGAAGGAACAGCTAATTTAAATGTAAGATATGTGCCAAGGCCAGAGCTGGGCTGGGATGGAAAAGAGGCATTTAGAGAGGAGAAAGAATTTTATAAATTTATTAAATGAATGGGCTCCTAGAGATCTTGGAGTCTGTCCTCTTGCTATCCCCAAGGCTTAATCTTGGCAGAGAGCCATATGAGTCAACATCCAGCTTGGACCACGTGGAGCCCTGTGAGAGACAAGCCTACCAGAGAACATCATTAATGTCAAGAAATGGTGGGAGAACACCATTAATGTCAAGAACAGGAGGGAGCAGAGAAACAGAATCTGTGAATAATGAGTTTCCTCTGACAAGCAGAGCCAGTATTACAATTTTATTAAGTACATAATTCCTACCGTTAAAAAGTCCACTGTCTTGATGACCTGGGATGCACTAGAACAGATTGTTCTTAAAAATGTGCTATTTGCTTGAACAGCCGATATTAATTGTTTCTTCCCACTCACAAGTACATTAGACCTAGTGGGACTTAAATTGCTTTCTCTTAGTGAGGAAGCTTCCTCTTGGTTATAAATTATACATCTTTGCTTGGACATTAAATCTTTAGGCCACCAGCACACCACTGAGATTACTATTCCACCATAATATACTCTCATTCAAATGTGTAAAAATACTTTGAGTTCTAGGGAAGAACAGGCATGTACAGATAAACTCTAAGTGTAGAATTACGTGAGGTCAGTAAACCATTCTTAGTTTATAACACGAGAGCTGGCAAATTATATCCCTGAGGCCAAATCTGTGTGCCACTTGTTTTTGTAAATTAAGTTGCATTGGAGCATATCCACACCCAATCATTTGTGTATATCTACTTTCCTGCCATAATGGCAGACTTGAGAAGTTGTGAAAGAGACCGGATGGTGTGCAAAGTGTAAAATATTTACTATCTGGCCTTCTACCAAGAGTTTGCCAACTCCTGGTTACTCTTAGTTCTGCTACTACAAAATGTGATTCAGAATACATCCCAATCCCACCTAGTTCCCTCTGTCTAATAAACATTTATTGAGCAACCTACCATGTGGTAGGCACCAAAGTAGACACTATGAGGGGGTGGGATGGGGAAAGTACTAAAATGCATAAGACAAGGCTCCTGCCAAGAAAGGGGTAACATGAGTAATTTCAAGGTGTGTTAAATACTGAGATAAAAGTGTGCTCTGACACTATGAAACCAAAATAGGAGAACTTACCGGAAACTGGAGAAGGCGTTCTGGGTATATCAGACTGCAGCCAAGTGACAAAGAACAAGTAGCAGCTAGCCAATGGGAAGGGCTAAAAGGAAACCAGAGGACTTATGAGACTGTGCTGGCAGTCCAAAGCCAACATTTGGCTCTTTATCTTTGCATTTCTGCTGTAACAATCTTTGTGGAGATAATGCACACACCAGACCAGGAAACAGGGGCATCTGGAACATTACAGAGCCTCCATAGTTCGCTTCACAAGGACTTGCCACTTCAAGACTAATGAAGGAAACAGTGAAAAGCTTTAATATTAACCCTGTGTCAAATGATGTTTTGTCTCCATGAAATTTTAGTCGTATTTTTTGAAGCCCCTTAGAACTTACTGATAAATAATTCTACTTGCAAAAAGTATAAACATATTTTTTTAACATGTAAAAATCTGGAGAATCACCACTAAGCAATAGGTGATAAAATAAAGCTTTTTCGGTCTCATTTTTGGCTGCACCCCCAAAACCAATTCAATGAGTGACAAGTAACCGCCTCTAAAAAATTCTTTGTAAACTCATCTAGATGGTGTGAATTGAAGAGAACAGAAAAGTTCCTACGCTCCAGCAGTATCTCCTCCACCACCCTCATCTGCCTTCAGTTGCAGCCCTTTGAGGCACTCCTGTGGGTTGCACAGTTAATTTCCAAAGGCCACATACTGCTCAGGAACGGACATCTGGTAGCTGAAAGGTATCACACATTAACATCTTTCCTTTTACTGAGACCTCTAGCCGGAATTATTTTTTATGACTATTCACTAAAAAGTAAAACCTAAGAGCCTCGGACAAAAGCCCACAAATCCTGTCAGGGTTTAGGAGGGCAGGAAAGATTCTGAGCATAAGCAGAAGATACTGCACTGGAAGATTTAAATGGATTTTACATTATAAAAAGAGGGCCAGAGGGATGCCTGGGTGGTTCAGTCAGTTAAATGTTGTACTCTTGATTTGGGCTCGGGTCATGGTTTCAGGACCAGGGGATTGAGTCTGGTGTGGAGCCTCCCTGAAAGATTCTCTCCCTCTGCCCTTAGCCCCCTCAACCCGCCATCCCACAGGCACCTGCATACATACACACACTCGCTCTCTCTCTCTCTCTCTCAGATAAATAAATCTTTCAAAAGGGGGAGGGGGCAAAGAACAAATAGGAAGTATAAAGATTGAGACTTGTTTTTCCATATGTAAGATCTGTGATGGATCTGTGTCTATATTTGGCAGGGGCAGGGGTTTCAGAAAGAAGAAAGGCAGGGTAGTAACAAAAGGAAGAAAACAGCTCGGCAGAGGTTGTCAGAAGTAAACTTTCCCACATTCAATTTTGCTTACCCATTTTTAAAAATCATCTTAATTCTACAGGCAAAGTGTAAATATATGCTAAGCCTGGTGAAGGTCTTTCCACATATTAGTATATACAGTATGAACTATTTGGAGGTAATTTGTCGTCAGGAGGAGATGAATATTGGTATTTTTCCATTTTGACCATCATCTCTTGAGGGTTAGAAAATGCTTTTTTAATGTATTTTTTAATGTATTTATATTCTTTGCTTTTTATAGATCTTGTGCCTCCTAATTTTGAGATTGCTTCCACCAGATGTCAATTAATTCTCTCAGCTCAGTGAGGTTATCATGGTACACTATAACTCAAGTCCTAAAGGGAAGCATTAGAACATCTGTGCATGATTCTCTAAAGGGTAACTCAAAACTTACCTACACCACCTCCCTGCAGCTTCCATACAATTAGAGTAAGAAGATTATTAAGGATGCCTTTGTATGTTAGTCTTGCATCCCAAGGGAGAGTGGGAGGAGGGCTTCTCTCCTTTTCTCAAGCTGTCTTAACTCAGGCTGCTGTAACAAAAATATCATAGACTGGGTGCTTTAAACAACAGACATTGATTTCTCACAGCTTTGGAGGCTGTGAAGTCCAAGACCAAGTTGCCAGCCAATTCAGCTCCTGAAGAGAGCCTTTCTCCTGGGTTTGTTATCACAGGCAAATTCTCACCTGTCTCTTCTTATAAGGGCTCCCTCCTTATGACGTAATCACCTCCGAAAGGTCCTATCTCCTAATCCCATCGCACTGGGGGTTGGGGCTTCAACATATGAATTTGAGGGAAGGCATATTTAGTACATAGCACATGCCAAATGGTTCTTCAAAAGAACCACTACAGAGACTGCCACACCTGTGGTCTAAACTTTCTAGTAGCTGCAAACAAGATCTATGAAGCAAATATACAGGAAAGAGGAGCTGACAGTGGGCTTGAAAGAGGATGGTTTTCTGCTTTGCTCCCTAATATGTGTCCCCCCTGTTCAAAAATTTATTCCTTGTCTGAAGCGTAATAATCAAGTAATGAAACTGGTTTTCCTATGTGGTCTATAATCCAATCCTGAAGGAGAGACCCAACGAAAAGATGATGTTTTAAGAAATAACCATTAGCATTACCTTTAAAATAAGGAAAGAGCTCACAGGGGGCTTCTTGGCATGCCACCACTCATGCTAATTTATCATCTCTAATCTTTCCTGGTGGTGGTAGCAGGTAGGCAGTGTACACATCTAAAAACTAGATCCTTTCTTTAGCCTAGTCTCAAATTTCAAATGCCAGTCAGAAAAGGATAAGATAAATCAAAGGACTTGATAAAGTCACTCAGAATTTGTAGAAATAGGGGTGCCTGGGGAACTCAGTCAGTTAAGCCGCCCAGCTCTTGGTTTTAGCTCAGGCTGTGATCTCATGGGTAGTGAGATTGAGCCCTGCCTCTCAGGGTCCACACTCAGTAGGGAGTCTGCTTGAAGATTCTCTCCTTCTGCCCTTTCCAGGACTTGCACAGCATGTGCGCACTCTCTTTCTATCTCTGTCTCTCTTCGTCTCTCTCTCTCTAAAATAAATAAATAAATCTTTTCTTTAAAATGTAATAAAAATAAAAAGAGAAAATGACAGACCTACAATACCAGCGGTGATTTCTCTTCATTGTGCTCAGGTTTTCCTTGGTCCTTTTCACTCAAGCCTTCCCCATAGACTACAGATGTAAGGGTATCTTGGACTTCATGTCAAGCATTTCTATTCCTTATACAACATTGTCTAGTGGACAACTTAATGTCATTATTTTCAAGAAAATATCTCTAAGCAATGGCTTTGCAAATATTAAAAATTTATTCTCATCTGAAATACAAAACTTTTTTTCCCTAAATCTGTAAGCTAGAAAATAATGTTAAGAAATAAAAATATTGCTGTAAATTTTAATTCACAATGGAAAGAAAATATTTTTAGAGCTGAACTAACACAGTAGTCACTGACCACTGTAACTACTTATTTTTTTAAGATTTATTTATTTATTTTAGAAAGAGAGTGAGTGAGTGTGCATGGGGGGGTGCACGGTGGCAGTGGGAGAAGGAGAGAGAGTCTCAAGTAGACTCCCTGTTCAGTGCAGAGCCCCACGCAGGGCTGGATCTCATGACCCTTAGATCATGATCTGAGCTGAAATCAAGTGCCCCCCCCCACTGTAGCTCTTTAAATTTAAATAAAAGTAAAAATAAATAAATATTCAGTTTCTCCATCATATTAGCCATGTTCAAATGTTCAAGAACTACATGTGGCTAGCGGCTACCATATTGGACTGTGTAAATATGAAGCACTGTCATCATTACAGAAAGCAATATTGGACAATACTATTCTAGACTTTCAGAGCCAATCATTTTTGACACTGAGAAAACAACTCCTGTTTTCTCCGCATGAATAGATTCTTAATATTTTAATCCTCAGTGAATTTGAGCTTTTGTAAAGTATGAAGATATGTAATATCAGAAGCTTGTAAGAACAGAATATTACTCTTCACTTCAGAGACAGACCAAGTTCCCTTGATAACTTTATTTTTAAACAGCCTTACTAGGGTCAAAGGACAGGCAAAAATCCAGAGTTGCAACACTTTTTCCTAGAAGCTTAATGCCTTTCAGATTTCTTGCAAACCACTAAAATTCAGCACTGGGGAATTTAAAATGTTGAGTTAGTGATCTCATTTTTAACTGGTTCTCCGAAGCTTTCATTGTTTCTCTGCTAAACACAGAATGCCTTTCTTTGTATCACATTCTATTCCCATATTTGCAATTGTCACTTCCTTTTTACATGATTCACATTTTAAAATATTAAGTCTACTCTCTTCACTGACATGAATAGATATGAGTACAAGGGTTGAAGAAAAGAGAACTTTCAGGAATATTTTTGGAATTCTATGATCTTACAGGCTAATAAAACTAAAAACCAGGTGTCTGCTTGGAACAAGAACAATTATGAGTTTTTAATGTTTTAGTTTCACTATATAGCTTTTCTTCCCCATTAAAAAAACAAACTGAGTAAATGTTGTCAGAATTTAAATTTTCCTCTCACTGCTTCCTCTGGAAATAGCTTGGAGGCCAGGATCATCAAAACCTACATTCATTGTCTAATGAAAACATGGTCAAATCTCAGACATTTTAGTTAAGGCCTAGCCCAAATTTGTTACTTAATCTGCCTTCAGTGGGAAAAAAATTGATATTTAACCTATAGATTCTCTATGTGACTTTTTTTTTTTTTTTTGGAAGAGAGTGTGTGCACAGGGCAGGAAGGGCAGAGAAGAGGGAGAAAGAAACTCAAGCAGACTCTACGCTGAGGGGGGAGCCTGACACAGGACTCATCCCAGGATCCCAAGAACATGACCTGAGCTGAAATCAAGAGTCAGCCACTTAACTGACTGAACCATCCAGGAGCCCCCTGTATAATGTTTATTGTAGCTACCACTGCATGGTTCTGACAGACATCTGAAAGTAAATTATTGTGATAAAGAATGTTGTTTTTAATATATGTAATTTAAATTTTTAACACTTAGGAACTTTTTTAAATGGAAGGAGATCATTAATACACTCCCCTACCCTTTCCTACAATTAAAAAAAAGACTTAGAGAAACCGACTTCAGAAAACTAATTAATAGTGTTCAACAATTCAGGGAATATTATTAATTTTCAAAAGTTTACTATGATCCTCATAGAAGTTTCCCAGACCCAGCCATAATGTTGGTATAAAACAAACCACATAGGATATTGGAATTCAGAGAAGGGAAAGAGAAACAAAAGTTTGCATAAAAATAATGGCAAAGATTTTGAATTTCCAGGAAAGGAAGCATCCCATGGAATTCTAGATGGAGTAGGCAGTGAGAAAAGGAAATAACAGGGAAAAATGCTGTAATCGGTGCTTTTCAGACTTTAAAATGCATGGGAATCACATCTCACCCAAATGAAGCTTTTGATGAAAATCTAGATTAGGATCCGAGATTCTATATTTCTACAAGGCTCCCAGGTTTTGAGTAACAAAGCCACAGTACTACTACCATCAGTACATAACTCACATTTATACTGATACTTTGTTATCTAAGATTGACCCTCAAATAGTCACCGTCATTTGATCATAAATGAATGAAATCAGATTCTGTGAAATATCTGCTCTTATACATCAACTCAAATCTTCTACACCTGTCTCACCCAAGCTGGATGGCATTAGATATACCAATAGAACAAACATTCCATGCTCAAAGTTTGGAAAATGTTGAGTCAAACACAGATAAGTTTCTCTATGGTTAGACTCTCAGAGCCTTTAACACAACGTACATTATGAATCTTCAAGAGAGAGAATTGACCACACATAATGCTTTCTTCCTAGTTAACCTATGAATCCCTCCTGGAGAAACTTGCCTACAGCGTGAATAATGATGTATGGACAAGTTCTGAAGTCTTAGTGGTTCTTAAGCTCATAGATACTACTTTGGTCAGTATAATTAGTAACCGATACTTAAGGGTAAGTCACTGATGAGTTTTCAAAGATGGTCAAGGCAACAGGTTAGAAATAATGATGACCTTTATACCAATCAGATGGAACTAAGCAGAGAATACTGGTGTAGGAAACACTAGAAAGAGTATTATGCTGAAAATGTACAGAAGGCTGTACAGAATGTAATACAGAATGTATTTATAGAAATAGTATGTTTGAAAACCACCACTTCATATGGCACAGCATAGCTGTAACCTCTAAAGAAATAACAGGGGCAAACAGGACAGACTAATCCTCTGTGTACTGAACAGAAACAGAATGGATCGTCATAAGTAAGAGCAGAAGTGCCCTACCCAGGGACACAGTTTAAAGAGAAGTTTTCCAATTATGCCATACATTGCCCTGTGATCATTGCCTTTGCATGAAAGGAACAAAAGGAAATGTTTTCCAGCATAAGATATGGGAAGACTCATCTCATCTCTCTCTGCCATGACAACTGGGAGAGATCTTCTAACTGTATAAAATATGTGAAACCCAAAGCTTCAAGAAATACTTCTCTGGCCCCTCTTTAAACTGGTTATGTTAAAATAAAAAGTAGATTGAAGTTTTGCCTAAAGCAAGGAAGCTTAGACCAAACAGACTTTTTTTAAAAAAGATTTTTATTTATTTATTTGACAGAAAGAGAGAGAGATCATAAGCAGGCAGAGAGGCAGGTAGAGAGAGAGGGGGAAGCAGGCTCCAGGAGCCAGATGTAGGGCTTGATCCCAGGACCCTGAGATCGTGACCTGAGCCAAAGGCAGACTTTAACCCACTGAGCCACCCAGGTACTCCCAAACTGATTTTTATACAAATGTAGAACTGTATGCTTTCCAACTCCAAGAGGAGGTAGCAAATATACTCATATGATAACCAAATCTCCCTGATATCAAAGACCCATCTCATGAACCTGGGATGTAATGGTCCTCAAAATGCAATTGTATCCAAATCACCTGGAGAGCTTGTTAAAGCATGGATTCTTGGGACCCACACTGGAGTTTCTGATTCAATTGGACTGGGATTGAGCCTGAAGATTTGCATTTCTTTTTTTTTTTTTTAAAGATCTTATTTATTTGACAGAGAGAGAGAGAGCACAAGTAGGCAGAGAGGCAGGCAGAGAAAGAGGGGGAAGCAGGCTCCCTGCCGAGCAGAGAGCCTGATGCGGGCCTCGATCCCAGGACCCCGAGATCATGACCAGAGCCGAAGGTAGAGGCTTTAGCCCACCGAGCCACCCAGGCGCCCCAAGACTTGCATTTCTAACAAGCTTTCAGGTGATGCTGCCACTAGCAGCCCAAGATCCACACTTTAAAGAACACTGCTGGAATGGAAGGAGCCTCAGTGATCACTTGGGCCATCCCCTTTCCCTCACAGATAAAGAGTCGGGAGCACATAAAAAAAATTATCCCCTGAGATGGGATCATAAATACCCCCCTTGACCACTTGTCTGTGTGCCATTCCCGTGCTCTCCTCTCCACTCCTGTATCAAGAAAAACTGTGAAAGACTGATGTGGACAAAAAAAGATGACCACTTGTCCTGTCCGTCTACACTTCTAATGTATCTTTGTTTTCACTGTCTTTCAGGTGTTTTACAACTCTGAAAGTGGTAGAAAACTGATCACAATGCTAATGATTATTTTCTGAAGAAATGCAAGTGAATTAGGATCTGCAAAATGCAACTGGTTGGTGGGCTGTCAGAACTAACCAAATATACATCATATGTAAAATTAGGCAGCATTCTAATTGCTTCTGTATGTGTGTGTGTGCATGCATGTGTGTTCTTGCAATACCCTCTTGAATCTGTAACATCTTACTGGGTCCCACATTGAGTAATGAGTTAAATAAAATCTTTGGCATGAGTTTATTTAATATTTGTATTGACTTGGGTATCACGATTTTACCTTTTCAAAAAATTATCTTTTAATGTCCTAAAAAAAAAAAAAAAGAAAAGAGTGTTTTCAAATGGCAGAATAAGGACCTACATAAGGACCTACGATTTTCCCTTTTCCTCAGGGAAAAGTCAAAATCAACTTTTTCCATATTCTGGACATTAACTAAAGAATTACAAAATTCCAAGTAGTGTTTATCAAGAAAAATGGCTGAATCTTGGTAAGAACTATCTTCCCCTATCAGTTTCATGGTAGCCTTCAGGACTAAAAGCTTCATAACTGTGATAATCATGCAAACTAGCAAATTAATTGAAGAAGACAGGATGAGTTTGGAACTTCCCAAAAGCTCCATAATTGTCAACATTTGACCAGCTTATGGCAAGCTTACTGAAAATCCCCATTCCCAGGACGTGTCTTTATTTAACTTGACTCAGAACATGCTCTGTACCAACATCCCTGATTCTAGGGAATTTTAAAGAAAAAAAATCAGTGGCAATAGTTTTAACATTGCAGCTGCCTAAGATGATGTTACTAAGTGGGGCTAATCAAAACACCTAAAAAGAACAGGGGAAAAGGCAAGGTCCATAAGGGACTTTGAAAAGCTCACATGCTTTCTTGGAACTCTAGAAAAACATGTACAGGATTGTGTGCATACACAGAAAAGACTTTAGAAGATTCTAATCTCTCATCTCTAGTTTGCCTTGAGGCTCTGCACAAGCTAAGGCAGAGTGTAAACTGCCGGCAAGATCACAGAAGATATAGCCCAACATGCAAAGGTTGGGTTCAAAGCATTTATGGAAATCTCAGTCTAATCATTAGCTGACCATTAAGCTAACCAAGCAGAGACTTTAGTGGCCACATATGACAAAAAACACAGGCTTTACAGAAAGAGTATAAGAAAGTCACTAAACAAATGAATAAAAAAGCAGCAACAATACAACAGAAACAAAAACAGCAACAACAACAAATCCTGGGGAAAGTATCTGATTTACAGAGTTGCCACAATATATTGTTTAAAACAGAAAAATATGAGACACATAAAGAAACAGGAACTTATAGCCCATGCAAAAGAAAACAACCAGTCAATTCTCCCTAACAAAGTCTAGACTTTGGATTTCTTAAACAAAGACTTTTAATCACCTGATGAACTAAAGGAAACTGTGTTTAAAGAATTAAAAGAAAGTGTGAGAATAATTCAAAAACACAATCAAGAAAACAATTCTATTTACAAAAGAAAAGAAATTAGAAATAAATTTTTTAAAGCACAAGATTTATATACTAAAAATCTACAAAATGTCAGTGAAAGAAATTAAAGGATATCTAAATAAATGGAAAAACATCCCATATTCATGGATCAGAAGGCACTATTATTGTTAAGATGGCAATATTTCACAAATTGATCTATACATTCAAACTAATCCCTCTCAAAGTGCCAGCTGCTTTTTTTTTTTTTTTTTTTTTTTCAGAATTTGACAGGTTGATGTTAAAATTTATATGGAAACAGAATATCCAAAGCAATCTTCAAAAAAGATTAAGGAACTTGTAAGGTTGGGGTTTTTTGGTTTTGGGGTTTTTTGAGAGAGAGAGAGAGTGCAAGCATGTACACATCAGAGGAGGTGGGGAAGTGCAGGGACAGGGGCAGAGGATGAGGGAGGGAATCTTAAGCAGACTCCATGGCCGGTGTGGAGCCCAACACAAGGCTCCATCTCATAATCTTGAGATCATGACCTGAACCAAAATCAAGAGTCAGATGCTCAACCCACTGAGCCACCCAGGCATCCTGAAACTTGTAGGATTTAGACTTCCCAGTTTCAAAATTATTTATTACAAAGCTACAATAATAAAGTAGTAAGGACAATTTGGTAATGGAATAATTCAATGGATAAACAATAATCTTTTCACTCTCTTGGGTCCTCACTTCCAAAATAACCAAGAAAACAAGGAATAATGGTGGTGCCAGAAAGGGCTTTGGCCAAGTGCAGGCTGTTTGCTGCACCAGCTCTGCTAGTTGTGTGCCCAAGGGCAAGGCCACTAAGAAATTCATTATTCAGAACACAGTAGAGGCCACTCCCATCAGGGACATTTCCAAAGCAAGTATCTTCGATGTCTATATGCTTTCCAAGCTGTGTGTGAAACTACATCACTGGGAGCTGTGCCATTCACAGCAAGGTAGTCAGGAATTGCCCTCATGAAACCTGGAAGGACCAAACCCACCCAACCCTGATTTAGACCCAAGTTGTGCTACCCCACAACTTCCACAAAAACCCATGTGAGGAGCTAAGTCCTTAGGACTGAAGAAAAATTGTTCTCTGTGAAAAAAATAAAATGGAGAGTATACTTTAAAACATACACACACACAAAACAACAACAACAATAATCTTTCAACATATAGTGTTGGAACAACCAACAGAAAAGAATAAAATTGAACCCCCTACCTCACACCATATAAAAAATTAACTATATGGTTTACAAATATTATCTCCCATTCTGCAGGCTGCCTTTTCACTTTTGAACATGCCCCTGGTAATCAAACTGGAAAGCCAAATGTGTCATCCCCCCAGAAACAATACTACATGTATGTCACCCACATGGGGGTAGGATATGCTTGGGTGAGCTAAACTAGGAGCAATTGTAGAGGATGTGTAAGAAATGGCATCTGCATTCCCACTTCCAAACAATTAGCTTATAAACAAATTTAGATCAGATCCATTCTTCTGCTCTTCAAAGATTTTTTTATGTGTGTCCTTTCCATTGTTGTTTTTAATCAAATTGATGCCGCATTCCTACAGAAAACTCCTGAACATCTGTTCTGAAATTTTACCTCCTGTTACCCAGGGTAGAGAGGAAGACAAAACAGGGGTTTTCCTGAATGTGTGGCAATCATAATGACTCATGCTACTTCCTTATTCTAACCCTTTCTATGAGTGGGGTGGAGAAAGCTCACAGTCAGGCCTGGGGGAAACAGTCTTTAGAGGGTGTCCTTGGTGTAGTGATTGCTTTTTGTTTTCCTTTTGCCACAATGCAAAGCAAGGAAATAAAAATGCAGAGGAAGATAGAGTTTAGAACCATAACTATAGGACAACAAGAGTCATCCGTAAAATAAATGGAACATATATTAAAATGAATTCCTGAATGTATGCCATCAAGAAAGTCAAACTCAGCATATTTCTTTGTTTGTATGGTCAGGTACTAAATGACTCTTTAATCATACAAAGCCAATAAAGAGAACAGAGATGACAAAGAAGAGGAGAAAGAAGTGCAAGGAGGAGGGTAAGTGTGAACATAGTTTTCCAACGTGGGTAGTCCAGATAGTATCTCAGTTCCCCAAACTGTTGTTTTGTAATTTCATTGCATTACTCTTTCAGATGTTTTCTCTCTGAATGGCTAGAAGACTACAGTTCCAGACTCTAAATCTGTCTGTTAAAGCAAAGCACTCAAGTCCTTTCCAATAAAAGAGGAGTAATTGAGGGTTTTATACCTTAAGAGATTTCTCAAAGCATTGCATAGAGATTAAGCATCAGCAATTATGTAAAGCTATTCATAACTTAAAACTGAGGGGGAAAGAAGCCAAGTCGTTGAGGAAACCAGAGCCAAAAAAGGATTGCTATTTAGTTCACTGAACCATGCTGCTTTTGAAATACTATAATTCAGATCATTCAATGAAACTTGTTTGCTTAAAATTTCCTTTTCTTTATTAAAAAAGAAGGACTTAGAGTAAGGAAGGCATGAACTGCTACTCCATGAAATAGGTATAATTATACCCCACTGTATTTGGTGGTATGAAAATTAAATTTAAAAATTTATAGGTAAAAGACCTAATAGGAATTGGTAAGGAATTGGTAAGACTTGGCTGCCATAGTTTTTATTATTATTGCTGGAATTAACATGGCTATTATTATGGAGGTCAATCTGTGAGTGACAGGGAGGTTGCTGCTAGTTAGAGAACTGATCCAAATCATTCAGAATGCTTATATTGCCTTTCACGGACATGTACAGAAAATAGAAAAATATTTCAGTTTTTGCATCAACATATAATTAGTGCCAGATTCTCGAAAGAATCCTTAATTTTCATGTTATTGTCCAAAATGAACTTCGGTGCCAAATTCTTGTGTGTGAGTCTTGGACCCCAACAACTAATTTACTCACCAGTTAATTTCTAAATCTTGAGTTATTTAACATTATAAAGATGTCATACGCCCCAAAAGCCCCTTTTCTTTAAAGATTTGTTTGTTTGTTTGTTTGTTTGTTTTTGTTTGTTTGTTTGTTTGTTTGTTTGAGAGAGAGAGAGAGCACACAAGCGCAGGGTTGGGGAGGGGAGGGAGAAGCAGACTCCCGCTGAGCAGAAACCCTGATAAGGGGCCCATCCCAGGACCCCCGGAATCATGACCTGAGCTTAAGGCAGTGGCTTAACTGATTAAGCCACCCAGGTGCCCCCACAAAAGCACCCTTTACAGAAAAACTACATGAGAAAAAAATGGGACAAACTTTGAAATTTACTAAGGGTCTTCTAGCTCATTCATCTGGGTTATCTATGTTTGTTTGTCTCCAATGCCTCCAAGGAGGCCATTTCCAACCTTTTAGATACAGAAGTTAACTTGTGGAAAATGTATTCTAATGCAAACAATTCCTGTCCTTAAAAATGCAAATTGTATTCCCATGGCTATTGACCAGTTTTACCAGTTTTGCATGTATTTGAGGATTCCCGTCACATTCTTTATCTGACTATAAACATGTGGTTCTCTTTTTAAACAGACGACAATATCTGTTGGTCCCTCATTAATTCCTGAGTTAACTAAAATCTTTAACACATGTTTCATTTTATATTGTATGGAAGACATAATTTTATCTTTATTTAAAATCTCTTCTTGAATAAACATAAGCATCCAGTTTATATGACTTCCTGAGGAACACATCTGAAATTCAAGCATGGAACCTTTCCCAGAAATGTTCTAGTGAAGGCCAGAATTAGCCCTTCTTTCTCTGGCTTCTGGACTGTCATTGTCAGAAAGACAGTCAGTCAAAGATGGCTGTCGAAGTTTACCAAGTGAAGAACAGTGTCTTGGGCATTTTTAAATAGCTTTTTTCTATACAAGAAAAGCATTCAAAGTTACAAGGAGTTGCTAAGGGAAAATAGGTAAGTATTAACCTCAGGGAAGTAAGATTTCTCTAGAGGGCTCCCTGGAGAGAAAATTTGGAAGCAGGATTTGGGTTCAAAAAGGATTCAGCTCACAAGAATGTATTCAAAACTAACACTCTTTGAGGTTTTAAACTAAAATTTGGTTAATGCCTTATGAGAAAGCAAAGCATTGAAAAGCATTTTGTTTTCATAATTTATCATTAAGTTGCTTAAAATACAAGAATAGAGGGGCACTGGCTGGCTCTGTTGGAAGGGCGTGCGACTCTTGATATTGGGGTCATGAGTTCAAGTCCCACATTGGGTGTAGAGATTATATAAATAAACTTTAAAAATAAAATATAGGACTAGAACCATTCGGATTTTCTCTAGGAAATATGTTGTTAAAATTTCAGGGCTTTCTTCTTACTTTAATCTTACATAATTACAGAATTGAGTATTTTACGACTATAATACCATTCCAATTATGTAAGTAACATTTTATATAATTGAAATCATTTTGTGGGAGGAATTTAGTCAACCCAACTATGTAACCATCACATAGGTTATAGAATTATAAAGACATTTAAAACATATTTCTGTGTGAATGTGTAGTGTTTCTAATAAAAGTGGTATCAAACTATAATCATATAAGTAGCTGAAGGTTATAAATAATGACCATTTAATGAATATGACTAATTATATTAGGGGGTATGTAATAAAAAAAGAAGCAAGTATGAGAATTTAAGTATGTGTCATCAATGTGGAACATTTAATAAAAGATTACAAAAACCTAATGAGAGCTTTTCAGAATTAATACAATGTTTTTAAAACTAGTAATAATTCTTTTATTGTGAGTGTTCTCCACACATGGACTATAATTAATCTGACTAGAAGATGAGAAAATTTTGTCAATCACTACTCAAGCATCACCTTCCCTACAAAGCCATTCTTGATGCCTGTAAGACAGAATTAAATGTTCTTTCCTTTCTGCTCCCACAGGGTGTATGCCGTAAGGCTAAATAATTGTTATTTATCATTGGTCTATATCTATAGATACAATATAATGGAAATAATATAGGTATTAGAGTCAAATCAGATTTGAATTCCAAAATAACTAATTCCTGCTTGAGTGATCACAGATGAGCAAATAAGCATGAGCCTCAGCAAGAGGCACATAACAACCATTTTAGTATTATTGTATATGTTTATAACACAGTTATGTTACAATGTTATTGCATATGTTTATGAGTGTACAACAGCATTACAGTAGTATTGTGACTAAGACTAAGGGAAATTGCCAGGTACCAAGCTGGCTTGATCCGTGGAACATGCAACTCTTGATTCTGGGGTTGTGAGTTCGAGCCCCAGGTTGGGTATAGAGATTACGTAAAAACATAAAATCTAGGGGCACCTGGGTGGCTCGGTGGGTTAAAGCTTCTGCCTTCGGCTCAGGTCATGATCTCAAAGTCCTGGGATCGAGTCCCATATCAGGATCTCTGCTCAGCGGGGAGCCTGCTTCCCCCTCTCTCTCTGCCTGCCTCCCTGCCTGCTTGTGATCTCTCTTTCTGTGTCAAATAAATAAAATCTTAAAAAAAGAACAACAAAAAAAAGACTAGGGAAAATTGTATATGTTGCCACCGGGAGCATAGCAGGTGCTTAATAAAGATTATATAAACATTTCCACCTCTTACCTGGATGCTAAGTAAGCTATTTTATCAATTTCATTATATATTTACCATATAGTGCTAAATAAATGTTGTAAGAGAAAAGTGGAAAAGACTAAGTTATAAATGCCTTCAAAGTTGTTAGCATTTCCCATCTTGTTTTGGTAAGTCATTGTTAATACCCACTCTCTCCTCCACTTGGCTAGAGATGCTATTTTGATACCAGTGTGTGAAAAAATGCAAACGACCGAGCAATTTCTGACCCTTGCAAAATGTCCCTGGTGCTTCTTCGTCATCACTGACAAGGAGAAACTGATGTCCAGCACTGCTGAACTGGATAAAGATGAAACGTTGGCCCAGACGAAAAGATCCTGCCCCACCTGTTCACTAGGGGCGTGGGTGCTGGCGGTGCGGAGGCTCTGACACACGGGGAGTCACCAGACCCAGCCCAACCACCTCGCTGGGTTTCTCATCACCCATTCACACCTTCTCACACCGGCCAATCCAGACGGCAGCCAATGTCTGAAGCTGCATAGACTTTCCACCCAAGGTGTCTCCTGCCTCGGTTGCATTTCTTCCATGTTTTGGCTTGCATCTTTGGCAACTCAAGTCAGTTCCCATTTTGCCTAGAAAATTTCTTCTGAATCCTCTTTCTCTTAGAGCCCTATATCACTCCCTAAAAGACAGAGGTAATATCATCTCTCATAGGCCCTGTTCCTCTCTTTTAGGGTTAACAAATTACAGAATGCCACATCAAACCTTTATTTTAATAAACAATGCATAACTATCAGCATTAGTATGCCCCTAATAGTCCATGAGATGTATGTGGACTATGGGTTGTTTATCTGAAATTCAAATTTAACTGGGCACCCTGTATTTTCATTGACTTAAATCTGGCATGCCTGCTGTTCTGTATTTTATCATTTCACTTGTCCTGTGTCACACCATGTGTCACAGCTGTGACCAGGCTCTCGAAGGCCAGGCCAAGTGTCCAACTGCTTTGTCTCACCCCCAATTCTACCTCAGTCTTCCTGATGCTCCATCAGCAAATGCCTAGCATGGTGCCTTAAGGGCCATTTGAGAGAACAGGAGTAGGTCTTCATGCATTCTTTGATTCTTTCAGGTAGCGAATACCTATTCACCTCCTATATAATGCCAGACACTAAAGGATATTCTGGAGATGCAACTTTAAACAAGACACAACCCTTGTCATAAAGGAGCTTCCAGCTCCTTCAGGACAACAGATACGGCAGAAAGCAATCTTGATCAGTACAATAAGTTCCAAAATAGGATGAGTTGGGAATGCGGGAGGAAGGCACAAAACCCAGTCTTCAGGGGCCAGAGGTGTCTTCTGGGTGGAAAAGCAGCTAACAGGCATGAACCAGGAGGTGTCAGAGAGAGAAGGCATTCCAGGTCCAGGCAGAGAGAACAACATGAACAAAGCCCTAAGGTAAGAAAGACCATGGCATTCATGCTTAACTATTTAATCAAATCTGTCTCTTAGTTCCAGCTTGTTTGACCCATGGATGCCACTGTCTTTTAAGCTTTAAGCTGCTTCTTAAATTTTTTTTCTCAAGGAATTCAGTGATGACAGCTCTTTTTCCTCTCTTATCACCTGAGTCTTCAAGCTCCAGGCTGGTTTCTCTCTCCTTGCTATAATCTAAGCATCTTCTTCAAGAATGTAAAGCTGGGGAAGCGTCTGCCTTTGGCTCAGGTCACGGTCCCAGAGTCCTGGAACTGAGCTCTGCATGGGCTCGCTGCTCAGCGGGGAGTCTGCTTCTCCTTCTCCCTCTGCCCCTCCCCCCTGCTCACAATCTCTCTCAAATAAATAAAATATTTTCAAAAATAATGATAAAAGAGTGTAGAGCTGACCGTGACCAGCCCATCTGGGCTCGCATCACACATTCATCCCTCCAGGCTTCCCCTCTCTGCTCTTTCCAACATTCTTTTTTTTTCTCCCCAAATATGTTTATTTTAAATTTTCAGTGTTACAAGATTGATTGTTCATGCACCACACCCAGTGCTCAGGTGGGATTTATCCCTGGGATGCAAGGGTGGTTCAACATTTGCAAATCAATCCATGTGATAGAACAAATCAACAAGAGAAGAGAGAAGAACTACATGGTCCTGTCAATAGATGCAGAAAAAGCATTTGACAAAATTCAGCATCTGTTCCTGATTAAAACTCTTCAAAGTATAGGGATAGAAGGAACATTCCTCAACATCATAAAGTCTATCTATGAAAAGCCCACAGCAAATATCATTCTCAATGGGGGAAAGCTGACAGCCTTCCCTTTGAGATCAGGAACAAGACAAGGATGCCCATTCTCACCACTCTTGTTCAACATAGTACTAGAAGTCCTAGCAACAGCAATCAGACAACAAAAAGAAATAAAAGG
>CM052799.1:182822677-182861271 GCA_028533885.1 Nasua narica | reverse complement strand
CCCGCCTGCCTCTCTGCCTACTTGTGATCTCTCTCTCTCTGTCAAATAAATCAATAAAACCTTAAAAAAAAAAAAAAAAACTAAGTCTTGGGGCACCTGGGTAGCTCAGTGGGTTAAGCCTCTGCCTTCGGCTCAGGTCATAATCTCAGGGTCCTGGGATCGAGCCCCGCATCGGGATCTCTGCTCAGCGCGGAGACTGCTTCCTCCTCTCTCTCCACCTGTCTCTCTGCCTACTTGTGATCTCGCTCTCTGTGTCAAATAAATAAATAAAATATTTTTTTAAAAAAAGTAAATCTCATGCAAAAATATTCTCACACACCTAGAATAATGTTTGAGCAAATATCTGGGCACCCCATGGCCCAGAAGCATCTTGTGGTAACTTCCAGTATAGCCAGCCCCTGACATCAGCTGCTCTTCTTCTATGTCCCTTCCTTGCCGTAGCCATCTTGAACCGTAACAATGAGCTGCTGCCATCTTGGATCATAATAATGAGGGACATCCCTCAGTAATGGCAGAGAAATTTGAGGCTCTGAAGGTTTTATGAAGCAGAACCTCTGAATCAACCCAGGACTCTACATCCCCAGCTTTTCACATCATAGGAGAAAAAAAAATCTTTCCACTGTTATTTGGTGGTGGTGATTGGGGGATGGGGGGCAAACATGGAATCTGCCCTTCGAAGCTGATTCTTTTTTTTTTTTAAATCAATTAATGAACATATAGTGTATTATTAGTTTCAGAGGTAGAGTTTAATGATTCATCAGAGTGGTCATTCCATCACGTGCCCTCCTTAATGCCCATTACCCAGTTACCCCCCACCTCCCATCCAGCAGCCTTCAGTTTGTTTCCTAGAGTTAAGAGTGTCTTATGGTTTGCTGCCCTCTCTGATTTCGTCTTATTTTATTTTCCCTCCCATCCCCTATGTTCATCAGTTTTGTTTCTTAAATTCTACATATGAGTGAATTTGTACGATATTTGTCTTTCTCTGACTGAGTTATTTCGCAGCTGACTCCAATCCTAACCTGATGTACCTCCCTTTTTCTCCCATTGCACGTTACAGAATAAGATTATGGATTGGACAACAATTAGCTGAAATACAGACAACTAGAAAGAAAGAAAATCATAAGATCTTCATGGCCCACCAACTGTACAGTGAGGGTAATAATAAAACTTCATTCAGCACAGTAATCTTTTGTGCTGATCTTTCACAACATTCCATTTCTTTCCAAAAATAACCTTGTGAAGCAGAGAAAGCTGATATTTTTATCCTCATTTTTCTCTCTGAAAAATCCAGGATTGCCCCTGCTTGGGTGATAATTTGGTTTTGATTCCTCATTTTAAGCTAAGGAAAACCACGCAGTATCAAGTGAACAATCTAATATCTTACTAAATAGAATGCTATCACTTTGCAAACATTTATGAGGAACTTTAAAACCGTTTTATAAATGTAAATTAAGCCTTAAAGCAAGATTCTAAGGTATTGGTAAAATTCTATTTTAACATGATGGATATCAAAATGACTGCTAAATCTAAACCGCATTTCAGTGGAAACCTCTAATCAACTGTGGAACAAAAGGATCTTGGGCCTGTTATTTGTTTGTTGTACTGGGATTTCGATAAAGCAAGAAAACACTATTGTTGGTGTCACAATGCATTTAGCATTAAAGGCCAGGAGAGGGGCGCCTGGCTGGTTCATTCAAAGGACCATGTGACCCTTGATGTCTGGGTTGTGAATTCGAGCCCTGTGCTGGGTGTAGAGATTCCTTAGCAGTAGAATCTGTGGGATGCCTGGGTGGCTCAGTCAGTTAAGCATCTGTCTTCCGCTCAGGTCATGATTTCAGGCTCCTGGGATGGAGTCCGTATTGCATCATTCGGCTCCTTGCTCAGCAGGGAGCCTGCTTCTCCCTCTGCCTGCTTCCCCTGCTTGTACTCTCTCTCTTTCACACACACAAATAAATAAATAAGATCTTTAAAATAAATTTTTAAAAAATAAAATAAAATCTATAAATAAATAATATAAAGGCCAGGAGAAAGCCTAAAGTTGGGAGAACTCTTTTTAACTTTAACCCAGTGTTACTCTAGCGTATTTGAGCATGAAACAGTGTTTTCTTCTCCTTTTTTGTTTTTAAATGCTTCACATGTCAAACGCTGATGTTACAAGAGCATGGTTTCAGAAATCCCATACCACATTCTACTTCCAGAGAGAGCACTTTCTTCTAAACAAATGGCAGTTAAAGTTGGGAGGGGGCAGAGTATAAGCCATCTCCACACTCCCCTCCCTAATTAGGATTGCCAGATTCATCCAATAAAAATACGGAGTTCTCAGTTAAAACTGAACTGCAGATAAGCAGGTTTTTTGTTTTTGGTTTTTGGGTTTTTTTACGCAGTGTTTGGAACATACTAATACTATATATATTTATATACCTATTCATTGTTTATCTGATTTCTGAAATTCAGTTTTAACTGGGCATCTCGTATTTGTCTGGCAACCTTGACCCGATCCCTCCTTAGGGAGGAGGAGCTGAGGGTCCTCTTGGTTCATATTTCTGGACATTTAATGGGGCTTTACAAACTAGGAAAGATGCTGGGTTAAAATCACAAGCCTGGCTCTCCCGCTTTTTTTCATGCGCTTCTGAGGTATTTCTACTTTTTAAGCTTATTAGTGATCTGTGCGAAAGACTCTCCATGGGCCCCTGCTGATCCAGTGTCCCTGCTTTTTTACCCTGCTATATTCCCCCGAGGGGGCCTGGCTATCTGAACTAAAGCAACAAAGTTGCCTTGTGATTGCCCCTGGGAGCCACCAGCAGAAGAGGGAAGGACAAGTATTTATCCCCCAGGCCTTTCCCTGCTAAGCCCTGTGTAGACTGTGGCCTCCCATCCCCATCAAAGCACAAATTCTTGAGGATGTGATGGGGAGAAGCCTCTCCTCCAGACATGTCTCTGCCAGGTCCTAGTCCTGCTTCTTCCCCCTTCATGTTTGAAAGCCTAGGAGAGACTTTCCCAAGGCTGACAGTCCCCAGGCCTTCACCAACCCTCCCAATTTCCCTTAACTCTGCCCCCAACTTTGTAAATATTCCCTTCGTTAGGTCTCTTCTATTGGCCCCTTTTGAATGTACTCCTCTTCCCTACCAGGACATTGATTACACAAGGTGAGACTGAGATTTGGGGGATACAGAAATTCCTCACCTGTACCTTAATCCTATATCTCAAACTGAAACCAGGTTTGCAGAAAGTCTTGCTTTGGGGTTTTAGCACCACTAATAAAGAGTTTCTTTATTTCCCATTTCTGAATCAACTAGCTAAAAATCAGTGAATGCTAATCAGTAGGTTTTTTGGTTTGGTTTTGTTTTGTTTTGTTTTGTTTTGTTTTAAGAGTTTAGTTATCTGGGCGCCTGGGTGGCTCAGTTGGTTGGGCGACTGCCTTCGGCTCGGGTCATGATCCCGGAGTCCCGGGATCGAGTTCCCTATCGGACTCCTGGCTCTGCGGGAAATCTGCTTCTCCCTCTGACCTTCTCCCCTCTCATTCTCAGTCTCTCTCTCTCTAATAAATAAATTTTAAAAAATCTTTAAAAAAAAAAAGAGTTTATTTATCTGACAGAGAGACAGCAAGAGAGGGAACACAACCAGGGGGAGTGGGAGAGGGAGAAGCAGGTTTTCTGCAGAGCAGGGAGCCTAATGCGGAGCTCAAACCCAGGACCCTGGGATCATGACCTGAGCTGAAGGCAGACGCTTAATGACTGGGCTACCCAGGCGCCCCATTCAATAGGTTTTTATAGTTACTGCTATTTCAACCACTATTATTCTAATTAGCACCCTAAATATCTGTATTTATAATACTGCAATGGTTGTGTAACAGTTTGGGGGTACAGGTCAGTGTATTCAAATGCCACCAACACTCATCTCTCTCTGTGAAAAGAAGAACGTATAACCAAATAGAAATTGGCATGTAGACCACAGTGACTCCTGGAAAGTTTTGAGTCTTGCTTCTTGCCTGGGATCTGACCACTGTGTTCACCATGTTAGTTCCCAGAACACCCTAAAATTTGGTTGGGAAACCAGATGTTGTCAGAATACTTAGAACTTGACACAATTGCAAGTTAAATAAAAAACAAAAACAGAAGTAGGGAGGGGGAAAAAAAAAAGAAAGAAAGAAACCATCCCAACTTACCCATAGCTGATTTCTTGCTTTTTCCCAGCTATTTTTAAATTATCAAATCACCATAGTATCTATGGCATTCTAAAGATTGCAGGGCTTGTGAGTCATATCCTTATTTACAGGAATGATGGGGAAAGTCAGCATGTTCAGTATTTACTCCATTTTTGAGAAATGAGCAGACAAGAAGCTTGGGGGGAGAATGGGGAGGACAGTCTGTTTCACACATAATTTTACCTTGTCCTGCTATCTCTTTATCTTTCCCTTTCCAAGACTCAGATCTGAGAGAACAGCCACTGCCCAGACATGTTCAGTGACAGACAAAATCCATTCAGAGAAGCTGATTGCAAATGCAAATTCTTCCTCTCATTCCACTGTTGAAAAACTTGGTTCCTCCTTTATTCGCACAGGCTCGGTCCTTCTGCTCAAAACATTTGTCCTGAACGCCTTAGTTCAGAAGCAGCCAATAAAGAGTTTTTAAAAGACAAACTCCAGAGGGAACAACTACGTGTTCAGGCTTATGTGACTCAGACCATCCCCTCCCCATCATTATCATATTATCTACTCTCCCAAAACCCACCCACACACAAGGACTGAAGAGGAAGGAACGTTTTCAAGGTTTCCGAGAGCAAAATGAAACAGATATGATTTTAACGCTGTAACTTAAAACCTTTTTAAGTATAAGACATTTCTCTTTCAGGGAGCATTTGTCAGTAACCGTGAGAAACAATGTATTCTGCCTATGATGTAATATAGACAGTCAGAACTGGAAGGGTATTCAAAAAATCTAATGGTTCAAGGTATCAGCTTCATGGTTATTTCACTGCATTTTGAGTCTCTGCTCACGTGTGATATAATTTCACTCTCAGCTCTGATCATTATGATTCTTTAAAATAACAAGAGGGAAAACATTGTCTTAGAAGTTCTAATCGCTTCAGAGTATTCTCTTGCCGTTCTAGGCTTGGAAACTTTGAAACACTTTTTAAACATTTTTAAAAAGGTGGGGTGTAGAAATATTCATTGAAGAGCAGGACTGTTAGTGTCACCCAATTAAATGTATTAATGGTGACTGTGAAGGTAGACTCAGTCTGTCTTTATTCTGCCAGGCCACATGATACCACTGAGGGTTTATTATTCTCTAAGGATAAAAATGTTCATTGAAATAACTTATTGAGTAAAATGTATGCAATAACCTATATAACTAACCCTATCTTCAGACTTCCCGGCCGGCTAGCTAAATATATACAGTATAATTACCCTATACAGCACTCCCAACAACTGAAAGTAAGGTAACTTAAAAAAAGAAAAACTCTTAAAAACATGTCACTGTAGAAGATAATGTGTTCACATGGTACCCTTGTGCTTAAAATTCAATGGCTTCCTACTGCTTTTGGGATTAAGGCCAAAATTCTTAATGCGATCTTCAAGTTTCTGCTTTTTTCTACAACCTCAACTCGTATCACACTCTCCCAACATCTTCATAATCAGCCACATCGATCTTTCTTCAAGGCTTTGAACATGCCACAGGGCCTTTGCGCATGTTTTCATTCTGTCTAGATGCCTTCCTCCACCTGCCTTCTTTGCGTCTTTAGCTTAATGCGATCTTCAAGTTTCTGCTTTTTTCTACAACCTCATCTCGTATCACACTCTCCCAACATCTTCATAATCAGCCACATTGATCTTCCTTCAAGGCTTTGAACATGCCACAGGGCCTTTGCACATGTTTTCATTCTGTCTAGATGCCTTCCTCCACCTGCCTTCTTTGCTTGCGTCTTTAGCTCTTATTCATCCACCAGATCTTAGCTCAGTACTTATCACCTTTAGGATGGTAAGGTGACTCCTTATCTCAGCTAGATTCTCTTTCATATGTACATTCATAAGGTATGTTTCTTTTCTGCTTGGCACTTACTTACCTCGTTTCTATGGTATATCTGTTATCTATTGCTGCATAACAAATCACCTTGAAATTTAGTGACTTCAAACAACAAACATTTATTCTCTCTTGGTTCCTGCTAATCAGGATCCAGGAGCAGCCTGGTTGGGTGGTTCTGGCACAGAGTCTCATTACATTGCATCAAGATGTTGGCCAGGGGGCACCTGAGTGGCTCAGTCGATTACGCACCTGACTCTTGATTTTGGCTCGGATCACAATCTCAGGATTCTGAGACTGAGACTCTCATTGGGCTCCACGCTAAGTGTGGGGACTGCTCAAGATTCTTGAGCAGTCCCGACTCCCTCTCCCTCTGCCCCTCCCCACCTTCTTCTCTTTAAAAAAAAGAAAGAAAGAGAGAGAGAGAAAAAAAAAGATGATATCCTCCCAGCTGTAGCCATTTGAAGTCCTTCTCTGCTGCTGGAGCGTCGGCTTCCATCTTTCCTGGTATGGCCTCAGCTCTTACCACGTGGACCTCTCCAGGACCTGCTTGAATCTCTTCAGAGCATGGAAGCTGGCTCACCCCAGAGCAAGTGATCCAAGAGAGCAGATGAGAAGGAAGCCCCTAGATCTTTTATAACCTAGTCTTAGAAGTCACATACTGCTTCTCCTCTCTTCTGTTTGTTAGAAACAAGTCTTCAAATTCAACTCACACTAAAGGGCAGGGAAATTGGGCTCTACCTTTGGAAAGGATTTTTGGATATATTTTAAGACTAACCCAAGACTACATTTGGGTAAATGTCTACCTCCCTTTCTAGACCAAGGGTACCTTAAGAACAGGACCCATGTTTTTCTTGTTCACCGTTGTGTCCCTAGCATCTTCCAGAATGCCTGGCAAAGTACAGGCATTCGGGAAATAGTTAAAAGAATGAATTAAATAATAAAAGAATGAAACTTTGTTTTTCAATCCCAGTGTTAGGGAACTCTGGGCAAATTCTCTAATATCAGTCAATGATTTTGGAGAATGTGGTTAATTCTAGCTACCTCTCAGGGTAGTATAAGAATTAAACACTACCGCCTATATAAAGCACCTCTAGCATCATCTGGCACAGAATGGGGCTCATTAAATGTTACTTCTCATCTTCTTTGCTTCAATTACATATGCAAACTACCGCAGGCCACAGGGATTCTACTTCTCACATCCCTCCCTGACTCCTAGACTGTGACTCCATTTCAATTGCTACCTTTCTCCTTCTAACTCACTCCTTTCTACTGCCCTTCTGACAATTCCTCGTGCCGCTGGTCTCTGTCTCGTGTGACCCAACCCATGCACTGCAACCATGTGAGTTATCTTCAAGCCCTCCACGTTTCAGAACATTTTTGTCCAAACTCCCCCCCACAACCAGAGCCCAGTGGAACTGCCCAACTTAACTTTCCACTACCCCCCTATACAGACTCTACAGGAAGACTACTTACTGCCCTCAAATGTGTGGCACTCACTCTGTGCTTCCCAACCACTGTCCTTCTGCTCATGCCTTTCTTTTCTTCTTTGAGCTCCTACTATAAACTCCATTTATCTTATTGCATTTATGTTTATTCATGTGTTCCAGGAACTAGAATGTGTGTGCTATTTCTGTTACTAAATTGGAAGCACATCGAAGGCTGGGACTATGTCACTCATTCTTACATCTTCTATTGTGGTTCCTCTGTCCTGCACCAGGAAAGTGTACAATAAACTTTTGTTGAATTGAATTTGAATTCCAGATGGCTTTATTTCTTTATTTGTACTGACTTAATGATACATCCCAGCCCAGGTACCAGAATGAGATAGAGCAACATGCTCTGCCCATACCGATGATGAGAGATTTGACTTCTAGCCACATAGAACCACATTCTTTTCATGTCTACATAAACTAAATGACCCACAAATAGCAGATCTTTAGCAGAGCCATTGTAGGATGTAATACAGGTTACATTTGCCTTTAATTCTAGCTCCAATGCAAGTATCTTCACCTTAATATTAATAGGACCTCTGTGCTCTTTTTTAATACTCTGTGGCATTTTCATGATTGCTGGTAGCAAGAAGGCAGTAAACATATTCGAAGATAGAAAATCCTTAAATGATTCTGGGTTATATCAGTAATATGCAGCGGTAAGTGAGATTGGGAGAAATTTGTCAAAGGAAGGAATAGATGAGACAGGCAATGTAAGGAATTTGCCTTTGCATTGCTCTGGTAGTCCTTCAAAAGTAGATGATGTTTTCATATTTTCAATGAATAAAAGTCTGCTTAAAACACGCACACACCTAGGGAAATTCTTGCTTTTGAGTCATGAATAGATACCTTTCGGAAACACATGGTAAAATTTCAGGCTGAGACTGGCACAGACATGAAAACTATTTATTCAGTGTCTCCTTAATATATTACCAGTGGTGTTCAAACATTTTGACCCAACAAAATTATTTTCATTCTGATAGAGCAAAGATATTTTGGAACTATATTTCCCTGCCCCCCCCACCCCGTCATTATCTATAAGGGGCCATGACTACTTGAATTCTGCAAATATATGTAACTATCTTCAGATGGGCAGGGACCAAAAACTAATTCTTGTGTAAAATGTTAGTAACATACTCTTCATCCTCCCAGTTCATTAATCCTGGATTTATAGAAACATAGTGGACAATCCCTCCTTTATATTAGTATCTATGAGCCTTGGGGTTACTAAAGAAGAAGGTTCTACCAGGTAATAGATATTTTCGCCTTTGGTCAAATGTTAAACCAGCTTCAGGGCAAATAGGCACAGGTTATCTGAAAAACTTTGAGATCGATCTAAAAGCTGTATTTTACAAATGAGGAAACTGAGAGTCAGGAGATTGAAAGACCTCATGGAGTCTGCAGCACATGGTAAGAAACTTGTGACCCCACAGTGTGCTTCCCCTTGGCATTTTCCCACCTGTCCAGTGACCAGTCTGGCCCTGTGTATATCAAATTTGTCATAATTGGTGCAACTATTTTCTTTTATGTTTTCTGGAAACTACCTTAAGATACTAAGATCCATCATATGGAGTATTAGATCTCTGAATGATTTCCATGAGAAACCAGTCTTTCCAAGAAAAGGGACTTCACTGCTTATTTCACACATTCAGATACAACTAAGAACACAGTCTGACTCAGGGTAGCCAAACCCAACTAAGTTTTAGCCTAAGAGAAGCTCAGAAAGGGACAAAACACAGGCTGACAGTTTTGATTCATGTTTAATGAAAAAGAAGTTACATGAATAGAAATGGACATAAAACAGAGAGATCAGTTTGGGGAAATAGGGTGATAGGTAGAACAAGGGAAGAATCATTTTATTCCTGAATTTATTCATATGTTCCTATTTGTTATTACTGATCCGAAATAGCTCCTCAAATCCAAAACAAAGTCATGGTTATAGTTTTGCTGATGTTTTCATGGGAACTCACCAAAGTAATTTCCAAACCATACTTTTCCATCCCCCTTACGCCCCCAGAACACACACAAGCAAAGGCAGAGATGTTTACTGGCTGGTAATATGGCGTGAAAGAAAAGCAGCCTTATCAGCGTTTTATTCCAACAGCAAGTTAGCACTGGCAGATGTGTTTTTGGCACAAACATGCTTTCTGCTAATATTTTCATGAGAAAGCTTTTATGATATGCAACCATTTATTCTTGATACAATCAATCATTGAGGGATTAAACCTAACTCTGGTGAACATAAATATGTGTGCAGACATTTCTGACTTCAGGTTCGAGCACAGTTCGACTTGAAATAGTCAAGATGTGAAATTTAAAAATGCTCGGATATGTAATTGCAACGAGCATCTCACTAGTTTGTTTCAGGGCACAATTCTGTTCAGGATTCTTAGTGGAGTGAGTCAATATTCTATTTTTCTTCCTTTTGTACCCCTGATGTACGGGATGATCACATCTTCCTAAAGAAGAAAAAAAAAATCTTTGGAAATGAATTATTGATCTCTGAAAACATATATTGGCAATAGGTTTGCTTTAATTATCTTATTTCAAATAAAATATCCCTTCTCTCAAACTCGATCTGGCAAGCATTAAATTCATTATAGACATTTGCCCCGTGGGTAATAAAAAGAAACAATAAAATTTTACACACTGTCCCTTTAAAATAAAAATCTTTTGGCCAGCACACAGCAGTCACCAACCTTCTATGCTCACAATGAATCATTTAAAGTTAGGACGAGCCCTGTCTCTTCTGATACTGTATTCTAAGTTTTTCCAGCTGTTCTACACATTGGGACTGAGCCAACTTCAACGTCCGGTTCTCCTCCATCAGCACCTCGAATTCCCGAGCCAGCTGAGCAGCATCCACCTTCTCTTTCTCTGCCTGATCCAGCTTGGCGATGAGCTCCTTTCTGAACGTTCGGGGGGATAGGTGAGGAAAAGAGCACAAAATTTAATGCAAGCAAATTAAAGGATGCAGTAACAGCATAATGGAAGCAGAACGTTTCCTGTGGCTTTGCTGAATTTCACCATCTCTATGGGTTTCCAGTGACTTACTTTTAGCTTTTCCAGCTTCATGAGTTTTAGCCACTTTATTTTATTCTAGCTCCTCGAACAGACATGTCCAAAATACTAAATATAGAGCAAAAAAGCTCAATGAGTCCTTCGACGGTCAAAAAAAAAAAGTAATTTTTTTTTAAAGAATACAACAAATTGTAAAAATTACAATTAGTTTAGGGGCAGAAAAAAGCAGAAAGTCAGTTTATAATTTAAGATGGGATCTATTGTCCTATGGGTAGAACTATAGTTTGTCCCTTACCTTGTCTTTGTCTTCCAAATTCAAATACTGTCTTCCTTTGTTTTCTGCTGCAGAGCCTAACAAATCTTTATTAAGCTTCTTTGAACTAAAGGATCCAACTCCTTCCTGCAAATATTATTTACCATGTCCTTCCCTACTTCTTACGTAAATTGTGAGGCTCTACTTAACAAACAATATATCTACATTTCATGCGGGCCTGACTCTAGAATTCAGGAGGTAGGCTGAGGTTATTGGAGGGAACTTGTAGTGAGAAGTTCTTAAACAAATTCAGTTCTCAGTAATTACATGCAAATAATTCATTGATGTAAATATACATACTAAGGAGCTGAAGATTGCCAGTCTATGTTTAGATTTATTAAAAATGACAACCCAAAGCAGGTCCACTCCCCTTATATGAGTTGATTAATCCTAAACTAGATCCAACCAAATTCTTTGCCTATAGACATGTGTGAGATTTCTTTCTCTGTAGATGAAAGCATAAGAAACCTAGAAGACTGCTTTAACCAAGTGATCAACCCTGACCTCACCAGTAAGGAGATGAATACATATCACCGGCACCAAGGACACATCCTTTTTCTGGTATTCTTGCCAAAAATGCATACACGAGACAACCTCAAATTGAAGGAAATTCTACAAAATTGCTAGCCTGTAGTCTTCAAATTGCTAGCCTGAACTGTTCCATATTTAACTAAACTAAAGAAAAATGACAACTAAATGCAATGTACAATTCTGGACTGGAAAGAAATGCTGTGAAGGACATTGTTCAGAAATTGATGCAATTTAAATATGGATTGTGAAATAATAGTAATGCATCAATGCTAAAATTCTTAATTTGTAATTATTGTAGAATGGTTAAATGAAATAATGTCCTTATTCTTAGAAAATACTGAAGAACTGTATTACTCTAAGTATTTAGAGCAATGGGGCATGATTAGATGATAGATAGATAGATAGATAGATAGATAGATAGATAGATAGATAGATGATAGAGAGATAGATATCTCATCTCACTGAAAGAGGGAGAGAGAGAGAACCCCAGTAGTATACAGTATTGACTATATAATAAAGCTCAACTGGGAGGCTTTGAATAATTAGTGAATCCAGCAGAGGATATATGAGAGTTCTTTATACAATTTTTGCAACTTTGCTCTAAGTTTGAAACTATCAAAATAAAAAGTTACCCAGGAAAAAGACAAAACACAAATCAGAAGTTCTCGTATATTCTAGTATATTCTTCCTTCATCCAATGGACTGCCTTGTGCACCTACTTTGATGACCACTGAACTAGGCATTGGAAAGAAAGTGCTCAAAGAAAGGGGACAAAGGGAAGATAAGCTAGAACACTGCTATATATATATATACATGAGGTTTCTTTGGGCTCTTATTGATCTTTGAATTTTCCATGGTATTTAGAACATAAAGGCTCTTAATAAATACTTGATGAATGAATAATTAAAGAGTAAGATACCTCAGAGACAAATCACATGTATTTTAAGGATGAGGAAATGGAAATGCACAGTGCTTAACTTAATTGAAAAAGTCATCCAACTCATAAGAAAGAGCCAGAAGTCAAACCTATCCTTCTGATTAAACGTTTATGGCTCTTTGCCTATAAGCATAGTTTAAGCAGTAAATGTCAATAATTAAGGATTAATAAGGTTCCTGATGTAACTGTCCTAGAGAAATGAATAAAACTTAAAACTCAAATGAACTGTGCCACACAAATAATTCACATGGAAATAGAGTTTTGCTTTCAAATCATGTCTGGAAATTGGCAGTACCAGGTATAACAATAGCTATCTGATCTTGCTTAAAACTCCCCAGGATATCTGTTATTAGTTTTGACTGGTAAGAAAAGATAAATCACAAAATCATAGATTTTACAACTAAAAGGAATGATCATGATGGTCTAGTTCGGTTTTCTTGTGTTGGAGAAAGTCAATAATAATTTCTTCCTTACTGGAATCAAGAGGACTCAAATGATAGGTTTCTAAATTAGTTTGATGAATCTGATAAGCAAATATACACACATTTAATAAATACTGTCAAAATGTGTGTTGTCTTCCATCCAAGACGTATTTATATAGATATGTTTATGTTCATCCGTTAGCAATTCATTATTAAACCTGGCACATCAAGCTATGGAGATAATCTTATAGATAGATGATCTGAGGAACAAATCAATATCTATAATTGGCTAAAATGTGGCCCTGCCTTTGATTCTGTGTTTATCATTTCTAGCATTCTCTTCAGTGTAATGTGATAAGGGGGTAGGAGACTATCATTATAGGAATCCTATTTCTGAAATCAAGAACCTATAATATAGTTTCCAACATGATGTACTTCAACAGTGACAAGGCCATGACCTTGGGTCCATCATAGATTATCTGCCATCTCCAACCTAAGCCATATGTCTGTAAAAGTTTTTGTTTGCTACAACAAATGGGGGAAGGGAAAGTGCAAGTGAAGAGAACTTTGAAAATTTGTGGGAACTAATTCCAAAATTAAGGAGATTCCTTATGTTGCAGGAGGTTGGGACATGAATTCATCTGTTTCTGGCAAGACCACTACCATCGTTCTTGGGACTTTCAAAGTTGACTAAGACTTTTCTTTGGAAAAGACAAAATCTAACATAGTTTGGCCATAATGAGCTAAAGAGTTCTGGATAATAATGTGATAAAATACTATCTTCATCATGGGGAGAATTTTATTCTACATAGTGATTTAGACTGCACTACTGGTGGTTCTTAAAAGATGTGTGTTCTGGTATAAGCATTGATACACAGGAGAGAAGAGGTAGATGCCTAAAATGGCAAAAGAGGATGTGAAAATCTACCTTCATTTTATGTGGGTGGGGGAACAATCAATGGTATTGAAATGGAATTGCAAAGTACAGTCTAGACTGTGGTAATTGAAGCCCTGCAAATGAATAATGCATAAGAAATAAATGTATTACATCATTTGAGAGCTAAAGGGCAACACTTCTTGCAGGAAGAAGTAAGATTTGCTCTAGAGTTTCTCTTGGCACAATTAATTTTTTGGGCCAGACAATTCTTTGCTATTGGAGGCTACCCTATTCACTGGCATCATAGAAGGTTTAGCAGCAACCTTGGCCTCTGTTCACTAAATGCCAGTAGCATCTTTCCCCACCCTGATCATTACAACCAAAAATGTCTCCAGACATTGCCAATATTCAGGGGTTGGGGACTGAGGAATTGGCCCAGTTAAGAACCATTATCCCAAAGGAAATGGAGATTTCCACTATTGATCACTCCACAGTTAACCCTGGAGGGGCGCCTGGGTGGCTCAGTTGGTTAAGCATCTGCCTTCAGCTCTGGTCATGATCTCAGGGTCCTGGGATAGAGCCCCACATTGGGCTCTTCGGTCAGCGTGAGCCTGCTTCTCCCTATCCCTCTGTCTGCTGCTCCCCCTGTTGTTCTCTCTCTCTCTCTCTCTCTCTCTCTCTCTCTGTCAAATAAATAAATAAAATCTTTAAAAAAAAAAAAAAGTTAATCCTGGGATAGGAATGGAGGAAAGGCAAAATGTTTCCTCATTCTATTCCCCCAAAGATTGGAGCCTCTTTCCTTAGCCAGGGAGACCTACTTGAAGGCACTCTCATTGAGAAGTGGTAAATATTCTGTCCCTTTTATTATGGTTCCAGGCAGAGATTAAATGGAAAGACACTGAGGAATGAGATTCCAGGTAGAAGACTGAACATCAGATAATTAGGTGGCATAAAAAGCCCAAATTATTATGACAGCAGCATGAACAGAAAGTGTAATCTCAAAGCCTGAAGAAGCTTGGAACATTGGGATTTCACACAAAGCTAAATCCTAAAATAAAAAATTTCCTCGGCTATACCTCTGAAGTAAAGAGCCAAGGCAGTTCTTTGGTTCTATTCATTCACTCAAGTATTTCTTGAAATCTTATTGCAAACCAGGCACTTTCCTCGATTCCTGCTAGTGAAGCTGGTCTTAGGAAGCATATCTCCACTGGTGGAAAATGAATGTAAGTCCTATAGCCTATACAGAGGCATCTTACCCCCATCAGGATGCCTTAGGCAAGAGGATAGGACTATCCCCCCATATTAACTGCTTACACTGCAAACACATATGGAGAAATATCTCCATTTACTATTATTTTATGACAATAATTTGCTAATTTCTGGGGGCTGTGTAAATTTTTTTAAAGAATTTTTTTAAATGCTTGGAATATAAAACTGAGGTTTGGTTTTCACTGTTTTCTAGCTGTGATACCATTTTTCAAGGAAAATCTCATGCTGAAATGAAGCAAATAAAACCGACCAAATAGGACTTTCTCTGGTTGGTCTTTGGACAGTCCCCTACCTGACACCGCCTCCATCCCTAATCTTTGAAATGTTCCCCAAAACACAGCTTAAAAATATCTGCCATCAGGAATGTCCTAAAGAAATAAATGTTTCTGGTTAAACATAAAAATCTATTATTATTAGAAAATTCAGAACAAATTACATGTCATGACTGAAAACAAATCATAACAGGGCCATTTTTAGACTATGCTGTTATAAATTACATATGCTCCCTTTCCCCCATCCTGATATGTTCCCCTCAATGAGATGTTGCTCCTTCAATTACCATTTTATGTATTTTTAAAAGATCTAAAGAGAGAGGTGCCTGGATGGCTCAGTCAGTTAAGTGTCAGACTCTTGGTTTCAGCTCAGGTCATGATCTCAGGGTCCCAGGATCATGTACAGTCCTGTGTCAGGATCCCCACTGAGCAGGGAATTTGCTTGTCTCCCTCTCCCTCTGCACCAGCCCCTCTCCATTCATGTGCTCGCTCGCTCCCTCTGAAATACATAAATAAATCTTTAAAAAAAAAAAGATTTGAAGATACAGACCTGATATTTTTGGGTTATCCCCATATGAAAATCCTTTTCTAATATTTTGCCTGAACCCACTAAAATCATATAACATTTTTTCAATTCCACAATCAAAAGAGAAATAACCCAACTGAAAAATGGGCAAAGGATCTGAAAAGATATTTCTCCAAAAAGACATTAAAAAAAATGCCAAAATGCACATGAAAATATGTTCAACAATGTTCAGGTTCAGCTGTCAGGGAAGCATCAATCAAAACCACAATGAGACATCATTTTGCACCCACTAGCATGGCTATAACCAAAAAGACATAATAAGAGTCGGCAAAGATATGGAGAAATCAGAACCTTCATACATTTCTGGTGGGACTATAAAATGGTGTAGCCACTTTAGAAACAGTCTGGCAGTTCCTCCAAAGTTTACCCATCGAGTTATCACAGGACCCAGCCATTCTGCTCTTGGGTACATACCCAAGTGAACTGAAAACATACCTCCACACAAAAACTTGTACTCGAATGTTCATAATTAACCAAAGGGAAAACAATCCAAATGTTCATCAACTGATGGATGGATAAATAAAATACAGACTATCCATATGATGGGATATTACTCAGCCATGAAAAGGATTGAAACACTGATACATGCTACAACGTAGATGAACCTTGAAAACATCCTGCCAAATGAAAGAAGCCAGTCCAAAAGACCATATATTCTATGAATTCCATTTGTATGACATATTCAGAATAGATAGAGATTCTCTCTATGGATTCTCTCAAATCCATAGAGAGAAGATAGATGAGTGGGGGCCAGTGGCTGGTGGGGGAAAGGGGAAGGGGTACAAGGTTTGTTTCTTGGGTGATGAAAATACTCTAAAACTGTGAGGATGGCAGCACAACTCTGTGAACATACCGAAAACCAGAGTTATCTTTAATTATGTAACATTTTTCATCCTGACTTTCTGAAGAGTTTATCTCTCCTTCTGACATTCCAAGTCAATCTTTTAAACACCACAGCATCTGGCACAATGTTTCACATATACAGGAGACAAATGGTTTCTCCTTTGAACAAGATAAAATACCCTATCTGGAGCAAAGCCACCTTTACTAATTGTAAATCTGATTGTAGATCTAATTGTAGCTTGATCATAGACTTTAACTTGCTGTCAAAACATTGGTGATAAATTTCAGAAGTCATAAAATGTCTACCTCTCACTTTTTCCCATTACATCTATAAAAAGACCATGTTATATTTTAAAAGTTTACAATATTTATTGAGAAAAGCATGTACACATTTCATTTTATTATATATGCAATTTTATAAAAATATCGGTTCACATTCAAAAGGCCTAAAAAGAGGAAGAAATAATAGTAGAAATTCTGGATGGATGTCAGAATTCTTGGTAAGTTTTAAAAGCCTTCAATAAAATTGTCATTTTTTTTCAATTGCGAAAAAAAAAATCCAATAAAAGTAAGAACAAGCTTTTCATACTTCAAATAACCCAGAAGTTATTCTTTAAATTAAATTCCCTGCATGCTGAGTGTATACTCCTAGAAAATGTTTGATTCTCTTTATCTAGCTAATAGACATGATTTAAAATAATAGTTATAATCAACTCTTCTCTCTCCTCTGCAAAGTCTCCCAAACTTGATCCAGGGTGACCCCCTCTGGAGATGAGAGAGAAGTACAGCTTCACCTGTGCCCACATGGTTCCACTAAAGAAAAACTCTTTTTAAAATACCTGAGTTAGCATCTCTCTTTGGTCTAGATCATGCTAGCCAATCACCAGAGACAACATAATTGCCCACACTTTATGAAATGATGGGAAAGAAATTCTTACCCAAATCAGCAAAGCACAGAGAGCTAATGACTTGGGTCAGATCCATTTGACCTAATTTATCCTGCTTGAACACAAAGAATGTCCAGGAAAATATCTGTTATGTAATGAATTTCTTTTTTTTTTTTTTTAAAGATTTTATTTATTTATTTATTTATTAGAGAGAGAGAGAGAGAGAGCACGAGAAGGGAAAGGTCAGAGTGAGAAGCGGACTCCTCTTGAAGCTGGGAGCCCGATGTGGGACTCGATCCCGGGTCTCCGGGATCATGACCTGAGCCAAAGGCAGTCGCTCAACCAACTGAGCCACCCAGGCGCCCCATGTAATGAATTTCTGTTCCAGTAAAGTGTTCATGAAAACAATGATCACCAATAACCCCTGGAGGACCAGTCTTATTTATTTATTAAATAAAAGATATACCATACTTCATGTTTTAACAGTTTATCTTAACAATTCCTTATTGCTGATATCGACTCTGTATTTTAAATACGGACCATACAAATTCCAAATGACACAGCTGCTGCAGTGCTTGTATACACAGAGGGTATTACCACGTCCTATAATCAGTCACTCAAAATCACCCTCACTCATGTTTGGCCCTATGCACATGTCCCTGCTCAGTGACTGGAACACAAAGAGATTTTAAAAGGTGACCGTGTTTGTAGGGAATTCTGCACAGTCAGAAAGTCGGGGCATAAAGTTAAATAGATAACTATTGATAACATCGGCCCACAAATATGCCCAAAAAATCATTCCAGGGGCTCCTGGGTAGCTCAGTTAGGTTTTTGACTCTTGATTTTGGCTCACGTCATGATCTCAGGGTCATGAGGTCCAGCCCCACCTTGGGTTCTGTGCTCAATGCAGAGTCTTTCAGAGAGAGTCTCTCTCCTTCTCCTTCTGCCCCTCCCCCTGCTCACTTGCACATAGCTGCTCTCTCTCTCTCAAATAAATAAATATTAAATCACAAAAAAGAAAAATAGCATCATTCCAGCATATTTTCTTTCACCCAGGAAGAGAAATGAACCCTGTGGACTGGTTGGGCAGGGATATTGGCTAAGCTCTCCTTGAGGGTAGCATTGGGGCAGGCAAAGAGGAAGGAACCAGTGCTCCAGACCCAGAGCTTGGTGTGTGGGCAAGAGCACAGAAGCAGGAAGAGTGAAGAGTGAAGAGGCCAACATAGCTGAAGACTAAGGACGAGGTAGAACATTCTACAGGGGTGCTAAGGCCATCGTGAGCTAGAGCTTGCAATCGAGGCCAAGAACTTGGTGCCCTTTTCCAGCAATGCGAGAGCATAGGCAGGAACACCAGTTCTAATGTTACACTGACCAAGATTTGAAACAGCAAGTCCTGATCCCAAATAGCAGAAGCAGAAATGGAGAAAAAAGGATTTGGGAGACTTTATAAAAAAGAAAGGAAAAAAGATAACAAAAGAATTTGGCCTTTGCCGTGCATCTAGCCAATTATTTAAGAAGAAAGTGGGGGTGGGGAGCAAGATAACATCATAGTTTCAAAAAAAGTCCAAAGTTCAAACTTCCTTAGGGAAAACATAATATTAGGTATGCAGAAACAGCAGGGATAGGTTTTCAATAAAAGATCACATGAGTCACCTGAAGGAGCAGAGCAGGGCTGGCTCCTTTTGCTTACACCCGCCTTCTTGTGTGTGCCCCCCCCCCTGCAGAACCTGCCTCTGGGGGGGGGTCAGAGTGTGGCTCAGCCCTTCCTTGAGCTAATTGGCCCAGACCGCCTGTGGGTTGTGTTTGGGTTAGCCCATAGGAACGCGGAACCCCTGACCAGGAAAGAATATAAACCCCGCCTTTTGCCTGCCAAACTTGCGCGCCAATTCTGGCCAGGGTGATAGGCTAGTTCAAACAGTTACTAAGCAACTTTCTGTGTGTTACAAACTCATTGGCCACTGGCCCCTCTAAAACTGTCGCGCTTTTTGAAACTCGCTCTCTTTCTCTACACCATGCCGCTGCGTCGGTGGGTGTGGGAGACAGCTCAAGCTAGCTTGAATAAAGGGCTCTTTTGCTTTTGCATCGGACTCGGCTCCCTGGTGGAATTTGGGGATCTCAAAATCTGGGCATAACATCACCATTACACCTTATCCTATTTTTTAATGAAACACACAAAAGTATAAACTTACGAAACATACAATTTAGTGGATGAAATTTGCATTGCCAAAAAAAAGACCATCCATGGGTTAATTGAAGTAAGCAAAGTCCTCCAATACTTTCAATCTGAAGAGTTTACAAATAAATACATGATTACCCGTTTTTTCTGTCTGAACAGCACAGTTCTCTCTCTCTCTCTCTCTCTCATACACACACACACACACACACACACACACGCACGCACACAAGGGGATACATTTATAGGCTACTGATTTTACAAGTCCTCCTTTAACTTCCCCATGGGTATTATTAATAAGCTTCTTCAGCTCCTTTAAGAGGTTTTTTTAGGACTCAGATTGTGTGCAAATGTGCAATCTGAGCATTCCAACTGATTTATGAGAACGCTCAGACCAAAAAGAGAGTCTCAGATAAATGAGGGGAAGTTGTGTTTTTCTGATTTCCTCATAAACATCTTTTCATCCCCTTTAGCCATAAGTCCAGATATGATTTTGTTTGAAGCACAGCACAGAAAATAAGTAATGAATTTCTTATACATGCAGAAAGGAAGTAAGAAAAAGGTTGTTAACTGAGGTCTTACAGTAAGTGCAAAGTCTAACCCTACAACCAATACTGCTCCCCACCATGTTATTCCATCCAACCATCATTCTGGGGGAGGCAGGCGGGGTGGTGGGGTGGTAGAAGGGGTCTTCAAAGAGTCCCAAGAATTTTATAAATTTCTCAAAACATACTTCACTTGCTTTGATTCAAAAGGAAGGGGAAGTGGGGAAAAAATAGAAAGTTGCAGAATCAAAACATGTTTTGATTATGGGTCAGGCACTCAACAAAAACTGATTCAGCATCTACATCCCATGTACTGCACCTGGCTTCAAAAATACAATGGTGAGCGACACCTGACTCTCCCTACGTTCAGGGATTAAAAGCACTTAGCAGTTACCATGTAGCAGGAGATGCAAATATTAATCAAAAGATCTCACTAATAAATACATAAGTATGGACTAAACTACTAAACTGTGCTAGGAAGAAAGACGTCTGAGGCTTTGAAAGCATGAAAGAACGGGGATCACTAGGGCAGACACTGGTAGAATCGAATGCAATTAAAAAGGAGAAGAATTCTGCAAGAAAAAGCTAAGTGCAATTAAAATTAGAATGCTTTAATTAATTAATTTAATTATCAGGACTCTATAATTCCCTGCAGCAGAACTGGAACAGTTATGGAAGCTGTCAAGATTAACAAAAAGGGTGCCTGGGTGGCTCATGGGTTAAGCGACTGCCTTCAGCTCGGGTCATGATCCGGGAGTCCCATATCAGACCCCCCCCCCCTCCCCGGCTCTGCGGGAAGTCTGCTTCTCCCTCTGACCTTCTCCCCTCTCATTCTCTCTCTCTCTTAAATAAATAAAATCTTAAAAAAAAAAAAAGATTAACAACAACAAAAAAAACTCCTCAGGCAATTGGACTATAAAAGGCAGTTAGTCCACTAAGACATTTACATTATTCCAAAGATCTGTCCTACAGGCTTCCTAACTTGACTTGAGGCAGGAAATCCACCGCCATTAAGCATTATCCAAATTCTCTCCAAGCCAAAGTGCTCTGGGGCCTTTGGGCACATCCACAGGGAACACAGCGTGACTCTGGGTGGTATTCTGGTATTTTTAATTTCCTGAACTAAAAATGCTTATTAAAAATTTAAGTTTCTGGAAGTCCCCCTGCTGTTCTTCTCAGTACTCCATAAGGGAAAGCATTTTGTCTTCAGCAGTTCCATTTGGATCTTTTCTATAATCAAACGTGATATACACAGAAGTGGCCTAGTCACGTCGGAACCGCATCTCGGGCCCCCATCCCTCCCTCTCACCCTCATGCGCAGCCCCTTCCTTCCCTGCCTCCCCCAGCTCCATGACTAGTAGACACTACTCCGAGGCAAGGGTGTTCAGAGAGGACAGTACTCACTTCCTTTCCTCAAGCAGAGCGATCTCCTTTTTGACCTCATTGTATTCTTCCGCTATTTGGCAGTGCTGTTTGAACACCTGCATGGATTCCACGGAGTCATGACAAGGCGGCAGAGGCTTCACAAACAACAAGAAGAAGAAGTCAGTCCATTTCTTCGCACCCGAATACATTATCAATGATTTCGCTCTACTGCTGTCCTTTAGAGAGAGATTTTTTGCACGAGAATAGCATTGTCAGTCAACCTTGGACGGAGTTTGACTGAATCCACTTGACTGAAAATAGGGAGGTGGGCCGACATTTCCCCCACATTCATCTTCCAGTGTCATTTGTGGGTTTTCTCAGGCCTGAGTCAGAACAGGGAGGCCCATAACATGCTCATTATTGGCCGTGCATTAGAGTAAAAACAGTAAAGTTTTTTGGAGTAAAAATTTTCTAATGATTTTCTTCTCTCCACAAATCTTAAACTCTGCTTCAGAGAAGGGCAGTGGTGGAGAAATATCTCAATGGTCTGCTTTAATTACCCCTTGCTTTCTACACCAGTAGCCCAGAGGCACACTCTTATCTCAAAGAAGAGAGTAGCCCTACCAGAAAGGCTCTCTTCTGAGAAATGCAAACAAACTGAAGAAATGATGCTGGGCTGGAAATAATGCTTACGAGGGTTAACTCCATGAAAGACCAAACCCCAAGTGAAACAATGCTTGTCACCTGTCAGGCCAAGGAGAATGTGGATTCTTTACTTTGTTTCTCTCCCTTATCCACAAGGAAAACAAAGGCCAGGAGGGAAAGCCTTTAAACCCATAACATGTTGAAAATCCTACTCCTTTCCAGAATTTTTTAAAGAACTAGCGTTCCTTGAGTTTATAATTCTAATTTCTAGTTAGCAACACATTATTAAAAACGTTACCTTAAGAAACACTAGCTAATAGTCTTTTAAAGAGTTTTTTAATCACCCTAGTCAATTATTTATAGAAAATGGTATATACTATCACAGAAATACAATTTCATTGTTAAGTGGGCTCTTTGGTCGAATTCTTTTCTTGCTATAGTCTATTCATATAAGTATGTGTCTGACAAGGTCATATTTTCACTAATTTTATATTTGGAAGTTAGGAAGTGATGCATTTCCTGCTTGCTCCTCTCTTTATATTCTTTGAGGACAAAGATTTCTTTGGATGTTGTATTCAGCAACCCTACCCAGGATGTAATAGAAATTCTATAAAGTTCTATAAAATCCTGTAAAGTCTAATGGATAGATAAGATGGCCCCTCCTATTTATCATGAGGCCTCTGATTAGAGGTCTTCTAAAGGAAATAAAATCTGAAGTAGATTTGCATGGAATTTACCTTGATGTGGAACAGCTCATATCCAAATTCATGGAAAATCTAATAGTAATTTCATTATGGAGAATCTTCCCCTACTGCCCCATGGACGCATCTGTAGCATAAACTCAGCCTGTTAGAACCATTACCATCTTTCTTTATAGAAATAAATTGAAAAGTACTACCCAGTAATATTACAGTATAATGCACCCCGTGAAACAAAGCTCTTGCCAAAGGAATTCGGAACTCCTGGTTCCTCTGGTCTATGTCCTAGAAATCACCACCCCCTCGTCAATTTTCACCTGTTACCCTGTCAAATTACCAGGTATAACAGCAAGGAGAATGAAAACAATTTACTCCAGGCACCCTAGCCAAGCTGCTATTAAATCATCTGTGCCCTGTGTCCTCACTGGAAGGCCCTAAGACTCTTGGCATCCTATTTCCTGTCCTTATGAACATCACGTAAACTATATTCAGCTCATTCCATAACTTGCCACCACTTGTAGGTCCCCAAGTCACAAAATCAGCACAGCCAAAAGATTCTAGGATTCCATGCAAAGGGTTTATGTCCTTAAGAGGAAATAAATCAATGAAGCCATGTATAGGAAGAAATATCTTTTGCTGCTATAATCAAGAGGGAAAACTGAAAGTCACATATATGTGTGTGTACATACAATATTAATAAAGTTACATATATAATTTTCTTAAATTTACATATATAATTTTCTTAAGAAGAGAACATACATTGACATATATAGTTTTCTTAAGAAGAGAGGGGACTTTCCCCCCTTAGCTTTCTACCTTGCAATTTTACTAGTGGGAAGTTTTTTCATCTGTTCTGTTTTATTGGCACTCCTTAATTGTGGGAAATTTGAAGATATTACGTATAGGTAGCGTGATCGTGCTGCTAAGGGTATGTGAGGATAAGGAGTATTTCAGAATATATTCCGTATCCTCATATGCTCTTAGCTGGATGATCATACTACTTACACATAACACTATTTTCAAGATTTCCCACAATTAAAAAGTAGTGCCAATTAAAAAAGGAAAAGCCAAAAATACTTAGTGTTTCAGCGGCTCAGGGAATAAAAGGATGCCAGGTGTCACTTCAAGCCTCCAGCTCCCGCAAGCTCTGTCTTCACCCAACCTGGCATATAACTCAGCATCACTTCCAGTTCTCCCAATTTGTATGAAAGCATTAAAGAGCAATAGAGGAGATTTTCTTAAGCAAGGAAGGAAGTCATATTACATAGCCCACCACAACATCGGAAAATCATTTCATTAGATGCCCTGGGGCTGGAAGGAAAGTGGGGGAAATGAGCTATTTAACAGGTATAGAGTTTCAGTTTTGCAAGATAAAAAAGTTCTGGAGATTAGTTGCTCTCTCTCCTCCCCAAATTTCTCCCCAGGGAACTTAAAATTTCTCACCCCTTTATGTCTCTAGTCATTTACCACCAACCCTAAATGTCATTAGACAAAACAAAGTACTCCTGGAAGCAGGACGCACTGTCGTTAGAAGGCATCTGACGTCTATCCCAGCCAAAGAAACTCATCAGAGCATTTTTTAAATACATTTGGTTCCCATCCCAACAGAAATTCTGGTGAAGAAGAGTCTTAAGATATTTAGGTTTATACCCCCTAAAAAAGTAGAATGATAGGTAATGAAATGTTGTTCTCTATAATATAGAACACTGTCACTGCTTTAGGATATGACTTGTGTTTGTGTATGTGTGGCATCCTAAGGTCTTCCGTGAGGGTGACTCTCTTTTACCTTCTTATAACCCCGCAAAGTAAGAGATAATGTATGACCACCAGCATTCATTGAATAAAATATAAGTGTTTGCCTGAGGAAACAGATCCCTAAAATTCAAGCGCAAAAATCGGGTTTCCAGGGCAAAAATGGAGCTATCAATGGGTTTGTATCATGTGACACTTGAAACATTGGCGTTCATGAATTAATCAATCCTGCATAGGCTAAAGATAGCGTTTAACACACGTTCACATTGAAAGCCAAAACATAATGTAAGACAATACCAGTGATGACCAAATGAAAAAAAAAGAAACTATTAGCTTCTTGGAATAAAAATTAACACATATTTTTGCTTTAATGCTCATTGCTTCGTTTCGACTATTCTGTCCGAGAGGCTTTCGTAGTCATCGTTCTGTGCTGGGAACAGGCGAGGAATAAATAAACTCTTCATGTTGACAGTGAATTTCTTTTCACATTAGGAGAAAAAAATATTCCTTATTTTATCCATAATTACACTGCCTCTCCCCACACTCTGGATACATTTCTCTCACACTCTTGCCTCAAGGATAAACTATTGCATTCCGAAGTCAAGGAGTCCAAAGATAACTCGATTTGAGAATGAAAAGGTTAAGGTATTCTTCGTGCACTAGAGCACGTGTCCTGTGGGATCACAAATGACTCTTTAGACTCACTTCATGCTTTGGTATCTAGCCTACTCACAACACAGCCAGTTCTAAGAAGGTTAAATCAAGATATGCTCCTAATAGCAACTCAAGCCAACTTTGAAACACATTTTTCCAAGGCCCAGGTTGAGTTTGGGATGAGGTCAGAGCCCAGGAGGGGGCACTTGCTCCTCACCCCCTATCCTCCCTCTCCACCCATCCCGCAGCTGCCCAAGGTTGGAGCTAGTTAAGGGCTTTAAATTACACACAGTGTGAGTGAATCGCTACTACCCCTGGTATCCGCCCCAATCATCAGGACAGATTTAACAAGATGAAGTAAGAGAGAAACCGCAGGCTCCTGTTCCAAGAATGCTGGCTCAAGCCACACCATCCCATCTCTGCTCTCTGCCCGGGGTTTATAGCAATCTCCTCCTGAAATGGACTCCCGTCCTCTGGAAAGTGCCCCGTGGGAAAGGACCGAGCCAAGCATCTCTCTGCAAGGGGCAAAGCCAACTTAAGTGCTTCCGTTTTCTACTTGGCTTCCTCAAATACTACTGGCCCCATCTACTTCAAAATACGTAAGAATTTAATTTTCCTCTCCCAGCTTCCCACACAGAAGATTATATTTAGGAAGCTAAATATTCTACAGTTGCTGAGCAGACTTTTTATTTATTCCTTGAATCTCAGTGTTATCTTTATTTGGGGGGAGGGGGAAAGGAGGATAGAGGGATCTGGTTTAAATTTATGTTGCATTTTAATGTCCCCAAATGAACAGGTACAATTTGTTAAAACTAAATAGAAAAAAAAAATTATCAGGACTAATCACAATATTTGAAAATGCTGTTATCTTAGAATTTAAAACACTTCTGAAAATACTTTAAGAATTGGTATTTCTATAGTATCTACCTGATGGCCAAAGTCAGCACTAGTCATTATACCGTATATCTTCTATAGCATTGAAATGAAGGATATTTAAGTCATTTTTATTAATGTAAGCAATATTAAAGGGAAAGATTACTCAAGAGTGTCTCAAACTTTTCCAGCAAGGCATCTTGTTGGATGGCTACCGGGCTTCTCAAAAAAATAAATTAAAAAAAAAAAGTAAGGTAACACAGTACAGCTCCAAGGTATCTGGCTGTATTTTCCATGTGGTCACAGCAGCCAACACATGATAAGATACTTTTCAACATGCGTATGAGGGAGAAAATGCAGACATTTTCAGTGTTTTCTATGGGATTATTTCCTAATTGCATTTCCAGATGGATGTTCAAAAGCAGGGTAGCAGAATCCCAGAATGCTAAGACTTCCCCATTTGCTATCATTTTCTTTTCCAAGATATCAAGCAATACACTGACAATAAGACCTGAAAGAAATTTCTGGAGAGACAGCTCGGATAACAAGATACTACAGCACACAACTGAAGCTAGGAAATTGTTTATTTGTGGAGGTGACATCAGTTTCTGGACTTACCAGGCTCTGTCTGAGAAAAGGCAAGTTCAATGTGTACCACAGAGACACCTGTCACTGTCTTCTCAGATTAGATGGGAGGACTTTAGGAAGGATTGAAGCTATTGCTCAATTTGGTTTAAAAAATAAAGTCATATTGTTTTCAAAGTACCTTAGCTTAATGAAAAGAAGAGAGCAGAACCTGTATCCCTAACTGAAATATCCAAAGAGATGCTTCTCTTGTCATTTTATACATATAAAAATAAATTAGTAGTTCTTAAATATTTCATTCAAAAAACAATCTCACTAAAGAAGGAAATTAACATTAAGTGAACAATTATTTTGCCAAAAACTATGCTAGATCTACTGATTATCATATTTAATTCTCACAACAATGGAGATCAATATTGTCTCCACTTTGCAGTACAGAAAAGTGAAATTTAGAAGAAGTAAATGATATGCCCCAAATCACAAAACTGGTAGGTATGGAGCTGAGATCCAAATTCAGGCCAATCTAATGCCACTGCCCATGCTCTAGCCACTAAAATTCCCATTAAGGAAGTTTGTTACAATTTACTCATTACCGTATTCTCGACCTGATTATGAAAGCATATTCTTCATGGCAATCCAATTCACACTAGATTAAGCTCAGCTTTGGATCATCAAACAATAATCTCCAAAACACAACAATACGGTTAAATTTTAAAGCAAATGCGATGCCAACTCAGACCATCCTTCAGAACAAAGAGGGAGGTCGGACATGACCTTGTTTTCCAATAGAAGGAAACTGAAGCTTAAAGAAAAAATAGTGATTTTTTTCAATCATTCTTAGAAGTGTACATAGAATTGAGCCTCCTTTCTTTGGACTGTGTATGCTAAAACAGCTCTACCCAACTACTGCCTCTAATAGGCAGAGAGAATTTAGAAACCAAGTTCTAGGAAAGGAATCCACATAAAATAGAATCAACCTACCCTTTGCCCCCGGGGCTGAGGCCTAAGGCCCACAAACGAACATTATAAAGAGATGCTCCTTTTAACACCTACCTTACCCCAAAGTCTCTTGCCCAACCTTTTGCATTAATAGAGACATCAAGAGAAATGTTTGTCACTGCTATTCTTGCATAGGGCTTTTTTTGGCTTCTGTGAAAATAGAAGCACCATGAATTACATGTTCCAACATGTCCACATTCTTGGCAAAGCAATAGAAAAATCTCGGGGGTCAAATTGGTGAGAGAGTATCTACCAAATAGTTATACTTTATAGCTCCATTTGATAAACAACACAAGAATGTGTAATGGATATCAGAAAGTCAGAATGGACTTTACAATGTTGTCCTATAACCACATTATGGCAACCTCGCAAACCTGAAACAAAAAAAACCCTCTACCTATCAAAGTAATTCAAGCAGTCCACAGGTTTCCCAAAAGCTATAAGGGAAAGAAAGCTACCAAGATGTAGAATCCCAGCTCGAGTCAGAAATAGCAAATTTATTCAGACCAAAATTTGACCTCAGGTTTCTCATCTTTAAAGTGGAGACATAATTAGCTTACACAATTATGGCGAGGCTCACATGAGATTATTTGCAGGGAAACGTCACTTGCCTAGCAATACTTGGTGTGCACAGTGGGATTTAAATCTGAGGCTATGCAGAGAATAGGGCTGACAAAAATCACCTGGCATCATTTATTTCTCATTTGGCAACTTTTGAAGGCTCCTGTAGAGATAATCAACAGTCAGTTTATCCTCGAGCAAAGAGTGACTACCACAAGGCACTTTGCCTGCCTTTGTAACCTAACTTTTATTCTTCCATAGAGGATTACGATGGTCGGTAAAATTCCAAGAGCCATTACTGGATGAGGAAAGCACATGACACTGACTGTGAAGATGGCCTGCCCCCCAGAATGGATGGCTTCTTGCTTACATAAAGCATTTTCATTGCTTTCAATACAGAGACTTCCTGCCGCAGAACGGCTTAAATTTATATGCTTATGCTAAGCATGGAAAGAAGAATCTGATTTTAGATGTCATTTTCTGGGTTAGCTTTCCCTTCTCAATTCCCACCGTTTTGTTTTTGAGTCATTTGTGCCGTGGAATATAGAATAAAGGTAGCAGGCTACCACCGCAAAGGGAACCCTAACTAAATGAATAGGACACAGACAACTGGTAAATTTTTATAACAAACTTGATCACATCCTTCACTCAACAAACAAGCACTTACTTAAATGATTTTAGGTGCGAAGCTGGGTATATTCACTCCATTCATGAAGACGTAAAACAATACCAGATTTTAAGGGTAGGGGGTGAGGGGGTCAAAACCCAGGAGTCAGAAAGTAGCACCTCAACGGCTTATCTTGTTAAAGATCAACGAAGATGAAATAGTCTCATCGGATTAAAATAATTAAATAGACCTAATTTCTAATATATATGTCAAATGGAATTAAAACCATAAAATCCAAATGGATCTTGCAATGCTCTAACAGAAAAATTGTCTGGAGAGTTGCCAGGGGCACTATGAACCCTGTAAAGAATGATCCGCGAACCAGGAAAGACCGTTAATGTTCCCAAAGGAAAAAAAAAAAAAGTTTGTCAATACAAAAAAGTAGAATTAATGATCCATCGTTTGATGGAGGAACCAGAACGTGAACATGTTTGTACTGTTTTATTTCCAAAACACATATACTCGTTATTTTCACCTAACCGCCATGATAATAAAATAACTTGGAGGTGACAGTAAAATAAAGGAGGAAGAAAAAAAAAAACGGACTGGGGGGGGGAAGATCTCATTTTTATCTTATGATCCCAACTATACAACCAGCAGTACATGCAGAGCCATTCTGTGAGGACAGAAATCGAAGTGGGGAAAGTTGTGTGTGTAGAGCACGCCAGACAGAAAAGCAGACTGAGGGGCGCCTGGGTGGCTCAGTAGGTTAAGCCACTGCCTTCATTCAGCCCAGGTCTCGATTCCAGGGTCGTTGGATCGAGCCCCGCATCAGGCTCCCTGCTCAGCTGGGAGCTGAGCTCCCTGAGCTCCCTGCCTCACCCTCTCCTCCCCGCTCGTGCTCTCTCTTACTGTCTCTATCTTCTCCTTCTTAAATAAATAAATAAAATCTTAAAAAAAGAAAGAAGGAAAGAAAAGAAAGAAAGAAAGAAAGAAAGAAAGAAAGAAAGAAAGAAAGAAAAAGAAAAAAAGCGAAAGACAGAAAAGAAAAGCAGACCGAGCTGAGTCGTTCTCCACAGTGAGAAAAAGTGACACTGGGGATGTGTTAGCTATCAGGAACTAGGGGAGCTACTTTGCAGACCCTGGGGGCAGGAGAAGGAGGAGATAAGACGGCTGATAGCAGGGGCGCCTGGGTGGCTCAGTGGGTTAAAGCCTCTGCCTTCAGCTCAGGTCATGATCTCAGGGTCCTGGGATCGAGCCCCGCATCCAGCTCTCTGCTCAGCAGGGAGCCTGCTTCCTCCTCTCTCTCTGCCTGCCTCTCTGCCTACTTGTGATCTCTCTCTCTCTTTGTCAAATAAATAAATAAAATCTTTAAAAAAAAAAAAAAGACAGCAGAGGAATTTTCAAGAACAGAGCTGTCCTTTGACAGCTGTGTGGTGATCAGCGTAACCCTCCCACCTCTGGCCGCTCTCCAGTGATTTCTGCACAAGTGATACTGGTCTGTGAGTGGGCTTTCTGTCGGAGGGCTGTGATGACGCCCAGCACCATGGCAGACCTAAGGAGGAGGACTCTTCCAAGCAGCCTAGTCACATGGGAGTCATGCTGGGTTGGTTTGTTGTTGTTGTCGTCGTTGTTGTTGTTGTTTAAAGACCATTCCAGTGCGGGGACATGGGCTCTTCCGCTCTGACCTGGCTCCTTCCAGGTTTTTAACTCAGCGCACCGGGAACTGGAACCCACCAAAAAGGACGTTGTTTGGGTTGCACAAGGGCTCATTCTTGGTTCTTCCCACCTCAGTCGAGGACTGTTCAGGATTGGGGGACCCAAATGGGAATGACGTTGGGATACCTGTCACACCCGCAAATGGGAAAAGCTGCGGGGTGTAAGACCATGGGGGACATCAGGCCTGATAGGAAGTAGAGGTTGCAGACCTCCTAAAGGCTTTGAAAAATCCATACTTAGAGAAAAAAAAAGCAGTGACTAAGTAAATATCTGTGTGCCAGATTCAAGACCCCTATTAGATTTGTCTAAGTGTGACTGCAAAGTGAGGTACTCAAGAGCACATCTGACCCACGGCCAATATCCAGGTCTTCCGGGCAGAACCTCTTCCTAAAGCCATCTTTGCCTGGAATCACCACATGTCATCTAAAGAAAACTGAAACGTCGTAAGTTAGCTCCTTTCAAATGATTCTGATGTACTAAAATGGGATTTCTTTGATAGATCATCCGTAAACTATGCCCACAAAATAGTTTTCTTGTGGATCAAAACCAGAATTCAGTATTCAGAATGTTTACTGTAAAATAATTATATTCTATTGAAAGTTGTCAGAGGACTGGGGGTGGGGGGTTGGGGGTGGAGGAGAGAAAAGAAGATTATTCTGAAGCCTCCTCTTTACCACCACCCCCACGCCCTGCCCAAGACAAGTCACCTCCGCACAGTTTACCCCTAAATCATCTATCCAAAATGGGCCACCAGTGCAATGGCCCAGAGACATTCTCAGAGAAAGAAGGCAGGGACCTGCCCTGTTCCCAGGCTCCACAACTCCTTAAAAGTAGGTGCTTGCTTACACTATAAATTCTTGATATTCTGGTGCTATCGCCAGATACCCAGACAGGGAGGTTAAATGCGATTTGCATGACTTTGGAGTTCTAGAAGTAAAAGCCTGGATGACTTGAAAGCTCCCTGCTCTGTCTCCAAGTCTGTCTTTTCTCAATGAGGCCATGTGCCCATTCACTACATCTCTTGAAGCTAAGGAGGAAAAAGGAAAGACTCTCGGTATATCCTTACCTGTAGCTGCTGGTCTAATTCTGGAAAGACCAGAGGAATGGCGTCTTCAGAAGGTGTATCATCTAAAACATGAAAATAAAATGATTCTTCACTATAGAGCTCTTTTTCTCCTGAGGGTGGGGAGCGGCGTCCCGTTCTCACTCTCTTTGGACTTATACAATTAAACCATCAGTACATACTGCTTCAGTTATTCTTATCACTTCAGGCAGGGACACAGAGAACACACACACACACACACACACAAATCTTCTTCATTCTTGGTACAAACAGAAGCCTGGAGAGCATAGATGGCCTGGCCAACATTTTGCGAGCAAATACCAGAATCCTCCGCTGTTCAGGCTGGTGTCTCTACGATTGAGAAGCACTGCTTGTCCTTCAAGAGTCTCACGGTAGCCAAAACCAGATTCCCTGGTATGCTAGAAAGTGCTTTAACAAGGCGCTAATGAGGTGACCAGAACAACCTCAATGGGACAGAAGAATGTGTTAGTGAAAAATAGAAGTTCTACTCTGAGTGGCTCCAAGGGCGGCAAGCTTTGATGTCCTTACCACAAACCACCACCACGAGGCAGCAACCCCGTCAGAGGTTCTTCCCCGCACAGCAGGCAGCAGTCCCCACCTGAGGCCCTGTGCCCCGCCTTGATGTGGGAGAGCCTGAGTGCAGAGAGCTGTGGCCACTCTGACCTCAACCGCCTTAAACTGACTGACTACCAAGAGGCAGGTGTTGCTGGATCAAAAGATGTTCTCAGAAGCATCCAAGGAAACCTGAGAGGAGTTTGGCCTAAAATATCCAAATCACCCCCAAATGTCCTCAAGAAAATACTGTGACCCAGCCGCGCTCCTAGAGGACAGCCCCTTGTCAGCAGAACCTCATACGTCCAGGTGGACTCTGGCTCTGCTGGGCCATCCATTCCTGGCCCCTCCGTGCTGGCAATACCTACCCTGGGACAGATGACTATGAGAATAAGACAAAAGATAAGCTACACAATCGTTTCAAAACCAAATCTCTTTTACATTGTGACAAAGAAAGGAAAGTTCACGGCTTTTCTGTTCTCACTATCATAACCCAATCTGTTTATAAAAGTGTGCTACTCTATTTGAAAAAGAGCACGTGCTATGGCCACACCCAGGGCAGAGACAAGTCTCCTCTCCCTACTCACTGATAGCACAGCCCAGAATAAAATCCAGCACGCAAGGACTTCCTGGCTTCTAGGGCAGTAAGATTCTTTGAAGGCGTCAAAGATAATTACCAGAAAGATAATTCCAACAAGGACAGTATTTGCCTCTGCCAAACACCTCAAGGGTCACAGCAGTTACTAGCCTCTAGTATGTTTTAATCGAGTCGTCCAGTAATACTCCCATTTAAAAATGGCTAACAATGATAACGTATCACCAAATTTGAATCCACTTTGCCTGTACCTAGGCTAGACGATAGATTCCCAGAGATTCACTAACACTGTTCTGCTTCACAGAGCATGTAGCAGTGGGGAAATCTCCCTCAAGACCCTGGCTGCAGGCTGCAGGACTGAATCAAGAGGATACAAGGAGATCCGATCCCCAGGCCCTCTGAGCACTCACTTCCTACTCAGAATGACAACTTCCGCCAGATACTGTGGCTCTTCCCGTCCACCCCTTCATCTGCGAAGAGTTGGACGAAAGACAGTGATATTCACTTGGTGCTACTGATCCTATACAGTTAGCCTTCATTATGAAACCTATCGTTTGCAAAACTGACTTGGGCCTAAGGCACATTTAAATGTACTTCAGTAAAATATCAAGAAGCCAGACATCATGATTATGTCAGCTCATTGAGTTCAAGGCCAGAACAACTTGGCACGGGTAAATGGGAACATATTATACTTTGGCACCCCAACCCTAATAATCACAGATGAACAGGCACTCATTAGAAGGAGAAACCACTTCTGTAAAGTGCCAGAATAGAGAGGGCCTTCCAGAATCCTAAAAGTCAGCCAAGAAGGGAGCTCAAGGTTTCCTGGGATTGAATCCACCTTACTGCCTATGAAGTCACATACCTTTCTGCTAAATTACAAAAAAGGAGAAAGTTATTCAATTGCTTTACTATAGTAAAGTCAGTAGTCAATACTGATACGGCCCAGAATTAATACAGTGCATTATAAAAATCTACATCATCATCTATAGCCAAATTGTGGCACTTATCTGTAAGCGTGTTGATAATTTTTGAAGACAAGGCTTAAGACTGGATTTCTTGAAACCTAGATGTCCATCAACAGATGAATGGATAAAGAAGATGTAGTATATATATACAATGGAGTACTATGCAGCCATCAAGAGAAACAAAATCTTGCCATTTGCCACGATGTGGATGGAACCAGAGGGTATTATGCTAAGCGAAAAAAGTCAGTCAGAGAAAGACAATTATCACATGATCGCTCTGATATGAAAAATTTGAGAGGCAGGGTGGGGGGTCGTGGGGGTTGGGGGAGAGAAATGAAACAAGATGGGATGGGGAGGGAGACAAACCATAAGAGACTCCTAAACTCACGAAACAAACTGAGGGTGGCTGGGGGGCAGGGAGGGTAGGGATAGGTTGGCTGGGTTATGGACATTGGGGAGGGTATGTGCTGTGGTAAATGCTGTGAAATGTGTAAGCCTGATGATTCACAGACATGTACCCTGGGGCAAATAATACATTATATGTTAATAAAAATAAAATAAAATAAATGAAAAAAATTAAAAAAAAAAGACTGGATTTCTTGAGTTTAAAAAAATAAGTATAACTCACCGACATAGAAACACGTAATGGATGTTGTAATGACAAGCAAAATAAAGATAAGACTTTGGTTAAAGAATGGTTCACGTTGGATGAATCCAAGCAGGAAACGGCAACGGAAATACGAAAACCAAAGACAGATGTAAGGAGACCACTGAGTCTGAAAGCCAGGCCTGCCTTTCACTGTCGGAGGCCATCTGGTTCAGCTGGTGTCCCTGCCCGCCAGAAATTTCAGGGCTTGCGAAGCTGCTTACAGAGCAGCTCTGAACTGATGCGCGGTGTGTTTACTTTTAAACAGTGGCTGCCTTCTTCGACTGGTTTTAAAAATAGGCAAGTATTCTAAAAGCAGAAGGATGAATCACAGGATTGGGCCAAAAGGAAAGAAGGAAAATGATTCAGGCAGACTAGTCACACAGCTGTTCCACCAGCATTTGGCCAGATCGTTGTAAAACATTTTGACAGTGACATTGGATCGGAGCTCCTAAGAGCAGTTAGGTTTGTTTTGACAATTCAGAAGCACGAAGTGGACTGTACAGTAGGTATGCAAGAGACCCTCTCTCTGGCAAATCTGGCGTGTTTTTTTTTTTTTAAAGGAGCGCAGTTACTAGATATGCTTATAATACGACAAAATCAGAACTCAAGTACATTTTTATTAAAATGTATTTATTTACCAAATAGTCACTGAATGCCTATGACGGACAAGGCAAGGACTCAGGCTCTTGCTAAACTGGCAAAGCGCTCTATCATGTTTTTTAATGTATTATTATTAAAAAAAAAAATAATTCACCAGCTGCATTGTTCAAAATGCCCCTGTGGGTTTTAATGGACCAAGCAAAGTGTATCCTACATAATTTTTAAAGATTGGAATATAAAGGAAAGAATTTAAACTTTAAATTCTTTTTAAATTTTATTTTATTTTTTTAAAGACTTTATTTATTTATTTGACAGAGAGAGAGAGAGATCACAAGTAGGCAGAGAGGCAGGCAGAGAGAGAGGGGGAAGCAGGCTCCCTGCTGAGCAGAGAGCCCGACTCGGGGTTCGATCCCAGGACCCTGAGATCATGATCTAAGCCCAAGGCAGAGGCTTTAAACCCACTGAGCCACCCAGGTGCCCCTAAATTCTTTTTAAATTTTACATAACTTTTTAAATTCTTTTTAAATTTTAAAATTTTAAAAAAAAATTTTTTTGATAAGCAGATGTTCACTGCCTGTTTTGCAAAATACTATGCGACTAAGTCAATGGTACTTAAGATAGAACTTTCCTATTGGTATTCCAACCATTAAGACATGCCATAGTACATTTTATGATGGGCTGGTCTCAGCATCTATGAAGCAGCTGTTGAGTTGCTTTTGTGGCTACTCTGTTTCAGATTTCCTTAAATTGTCTTCTCTGTGTTTCTCCATGAATCGGATAAGTGGGAACCACTGGGTCTGTAATCCAAATCCTCGCTGTTGTTTAGCAATGACAGCTATGTGGTTAGAGTTTTCAGAGAATGCTGCAGGTGGACAGGGCAAAGCCATCATCTGGTCCGGGACTCAGTGAAGAGCAAAGGACAAGGGCCTCGACCAAGTAAAGGAGTCTCGTAAGACGAAGGGGTATTTCTCAGCCCAGGGTCTTCACTATACTACTCTACTCTTCTTCGCTTTCTGGTCCATGGGCTCACTGCCTTTTATTTTTCATGAGACAGTCAATTTTCCTCAAAACATTGGGAATCACGCCTTAGAGTGTCCAACTTTTTATTCAGCTGGTGAAGAGGACTCAAAATACCTACCATGTATCATTAGTATCTCTTTATGACAGAGAGAACATTTTAGCCCCCAATCTTAAGACAAATGTAATCATAGAAGAGTGTCCATTATAAACAGATAAATTTAGCTTTAGAGACAAAAGCAAACATACACCAAGAAAACCTCCCTGCCATGCCCTTATTTCCTTTGTTATACACCAGAGAAGTGAAAACTTCATCAAAGCTAGACCAGGTCTGCAAAGCAGCAGTTGAGAACCGCTATTCAAGGCAACATCTTGACTGGACTTTGGGATCCATTATCTCCCCCTTCCACTGGGCTCTCCAACCTGGGCATGACTGTGGGCAAATCCTTGATGGGAAGAGTTTAGGTTTTCATACAGAGAAGACCTCAGGACAGAGACAAGCCATGCTCAGAGGATTTTCCCAAGCCCCACCCCACTCCCCAACCAGAAACTCAAGAGGCAGCCCTGTCCAGAATCCATTTTCTGCAGTCAGAGCTGGCCCCATGGGCCTGTGTCCACACAGACACCCAGAGACCTTCCCCCAGGTGGGTCCTGCTCCTGGTGTAATGCTCTAGTGAGAGTACTTGAAATTCTTAGACAGGTAGCCCTGTGGTTTTTGTACGGGTGCCTCCACAAATTATGTAGCTATCCTGCCCGTATGTGCCCTGGGGATCGTCCTTCAGGGCACCAGGGACAGACACACTTAGGAGGCAGATGGTTTAGGCAATGGCTACAGTGCCAAGGCTCATGCAAAAATTTTCCTGGAACCGTGAAGACTCCTAACCACTCAAGACACAGTGGGTCCGTCCACATTCTGTAGGGCTCGGGTCAGGCACTTTTTAATGTGGACAATCAACATAATCTCTTCGAGACTTGGTTTCTCCTCTCCTGTCTCAAAAACTTATTAGTAAAGGAATGCATATGTCAATTCATTCAGCCTAAAGCCTGACGCCTATGAAATAATCAGTAGTAATAATGAATAATAATAATAATAATGTTTAATATAACTGAGCTTACTTTCCATTCCTTTTCAGCATAAACCCAACCAAAGGGGTAATGGAGGGGCAAGGCACCTGCATGTGGATGTGTGCATATGAGAGTATGAGTATGATGGTGAGGGTTGAAGGTATTATTCCGCATCTGAATAATACAGACAGGCAGCAGGGTAAGAATCACTGCTTCTGATTGCTTAGCTCTCCCCCATGCTGGTTAAGAGAGATTTCCCTGGCACAGCCACAACCTCAGGTCTCATGGGTTTTCCCTCTTCATTTAAATCTGAATTTAAGAAGGCTTTCCCTTTAACTTCCCTATTAAAGCAAACACTTTCTATATGAAATATTATTTTAAAAACTTTTAATTTATACATGAAAGGTCTTTGAGTACATTCATTTTTTTTTAAGATTTTATTTATTTATTTGACAGAGAGAGAGATCACAAGTAGGCAGAGAGGCAGACAGAGAGAGAGGGGGAAGCAGGCTACCCGCTGAGCAGAGAGCCCCATGTGGGGCTCGGTCCCAGGACCCTGAGATCATGACCTAAGCTGAAGGCAGAAGCTTAGCTCACTGAGCCACCCAGGCCCCCCTGAGTACTTTCATTTTAAATCTAAATCAAGATTCACATTTTATTTTTAGAAATAAGTGACCTAAGGCTGCCAATGCATATTACTAATATCAAAAATATCAAAATATCAAAAAAATACCCTTTTTAAAAAATATCTGTATACCTTGGTTCTTGTTAGAGAATCACATCACTTTGAGACACATCAAAAGCTTTTTGAAACTTTTCCTTCCTGCTTGCTGAACATTGGACATGTGAACCCTTTAATGCACATTGGATATTCAAGGTCCATCAGATTACGAGTACAGACATGGATATGGATACAGGCAGCAATTTGGTACAACACCTAGCAGATGGCCAGTTCTTTATAATTAATAGTGATTATCATGTCACCTCAGCCAGTACCTACAAATAAGATCATACATTAAGGGGCGCCTGGACGGCTCAGTCAGTTAAGCGTCTGCCTCCAGCTCAGGTCATGATCCCAGAACCCTGGGATCAAGTCTGGAACCAGGCTCCTTGTTAAGCAGGGAGCCTGCTTCTCCCTCTGCCCGCTGCTCCCCCTGCTTGTGTCTGCCTGGACGGACCTATGAGGGATTTTGACTGCTTATTGTCGGAGTACTGAGACAGCTTTGGAGGCAGAATCAGATTTAGGAAAGGTGACTTGAAAGAGCTCCAAACAGCTCCTCAAGCCCCTATTCTCCCAAAGGCCATCCTCACCCTTCACTGGCTGGCAAAATTCCAAGGGGAGCTTTAACTCTTGACTTCCTATCAATTCCCCTGTGGATATAAAAAGAAAGAAAGAAGAAAGAAAGAGAGAAAGAGA
>CM052799.1:182721773-182822177 GCA_028533885.1 Nasua narica | reverse complement strand
TATAGCTTGACTCAAATAAAGGAAACTCTCAAGTAATGAACATGAAATCCTCATGTCCGTCCAACTCCAAATTCTCTCCAACTGGAAAAGAGCCAGTGATTCTCTAATAACCCAAGAGATGGGATTCATGTTTCTCTTCTGCATATTTTCTGTTGGGAAAACTAACTCCAGAAATGTCTCAATTTAGAAAGTTAACTCTTTGGAATTCCCAGTTTAGAGGTAATGCCAATCATATCATTAGTTTATAAAAATAGTCATTGATGCCCCCAAGAACTGTGGTTAGCTAAGTGTTACTTAATGAAGGGTTCTGATGGCAGGCTAGAAGTGGTGATTGTATTTTAAAGGGTTTTTTCTACACCCCCAACTCCCACTAAAAACTTGCTTCTTGTATTTAAGCCCCTGGAGGTCCACAGTCTATTTTGGGTCTTGTAGTACAATCTGCTATCGATAAACGCCCCATCCAGAGCCAGCCCGTCAACAAGTCCTTTCAACCCTCCCTTCATAACGTACTCTGAATTCAGTCCTCCCATTCCATCGTCTGATCCAGGCACTCAGAAAGACAAAGTTCAGAATCTTTGTCTCTGTACCATTACAAAAAGCCTCTTCCATTCTCTCATCTCTACCCATTCCATACTATTCCACTAATTGAACATTTACTGTTTTCAGCCTATTACCCCCTTGCTCAAGAACTTCGACACGCGATTCTTTCTGATCAAATCCAAACCCTGGTGTTCAACTTTTAGGATTATACTGTTAACTCTAGTCAATGGCTATACACACAGATCAGATATGGAAGGTAAGCTCAAAGCAGGGTTCATTAAATGATACGCCGCTCTTCCACCCTTCAGACCTCGCTCCAGTTGACTCTGAGGTTTTGCTCAGCCTTCTGTTTGGAAGGAAAAGGAAGAATTGCTAAAAGTTATAGAGCCCCCATTTTTTGTACCTGGTACCCAGAGATGGCTCCTTTCCTACACTGCCTTTTAATACCCAACCCTCCTTCAAGAGCAGGTTGGCTATCACATCTCCCAAGAAGCTGTTCCATCCACTCTGGGTGACAGAGATTTTTCCCCCAACTCTCTTTATGAAACCCATAGGAGCGATCATGCCATACTTTGCATTTGCACATCTCACTCACCTATGGCAGAGTGAGAAAGCATAGAAACTAAGTTCAGCTAATTGATAAGAGGAGAGGCAAGGGTACCCAAAATCCGCCAATTGCATAACCAGTCTCTAAATAATCTCAGGCCAGTTACACTATAAACTCTATCTTGACATTAAGTAGATGTAGGAGATGTAGGTGAGAAATAAAACTACTTAAGACATTTATATTTTCCTTAATACCCAGAATCAATTATCATAGGTTCAAGGATCAGCTGAGTCCTGAATTGTGTCAAGCACTATGCTAAATGCCTTACCTATATAGTGTTATTTAATTGTTACAACCACTGTGTGAATTATCACTATATACATCTTGTGGGAAACTGAGGCTCAGCAACATTGAGTAACTTACCCAAGATCACAGAAATAGTGATGGAGATCGGTCTAGAAACCACGCCTTGAGAATTCCAAAGCACTATGTCCTTAACCTCTATGCCAAATAATCTCACAAAAAAAAAAAAAAGCCTAAAATAACTAAAGGAATGAGCACTGTATTAGTTAGGCTTATAAGAAATGAATAAATTTAATATTAACAGGCAAAGAGGTCTCTTTTCTCATGGACTCTGCTTACCACTCAATAATCAATCCATAAATATGGAATCCCAAAATTCCATCTTAGTTTTCCCCATTTACTATGGGAATCTAAGATGTTTGCCTTTGTTTTCCCCCTTAATGTGTGGTCTAGAATGCACTGGAATTCAAAAGGCATGCACAGGATGCGTGATGGCCAGTGTTACTCAGCGTGACACTCCACAGGCTCCTTATTCAAGAATTCAGAGGGAGTGTCTCCAAATATCTGCAAAGCATCTTTCTGCGCACTCACAACATCATATGCATGCAGAAATACAGATTGCTAGGCCTCCATCTGTCCATACTATCCCAGAATATATAGGAGTAGGGCCTTGGAACACGTATTTTTGGTGAGTGCTCTCAGGTCATTATTTTAAGAAAGGTTGAGAAACACAAAAACCCACTCCTGCCTTGGATTCTCAAGTTAGATGCCTTTTTAGAGATATGACGACACACAGATCATAGGGAAAAAAATTTTTTTCATTGTAGCAGTTTCTTTATAAATCTTCCCATGCATCTTTTTTTTTTTTCCCATGCATCTTTTTGTGGAACTAGAGAGTAGGAATTACTTAAACAACAACCCCTTTTTGAAGCTACCATATCAATAAACATGAAATTTTTTTTAAGATTTTATTTATTTATTTGATACAGAGAGAGAGATCACAAGTAGGCAGAGAGGCAGACGGAGAGAGAGGAGAAAGCAGGCTCCCCGCTGAGCAGACAGCCTGATGCGGGGCTTGATCCCAGGACCCTAAGATCATGACCTGAGCCGAAGGCAGCAGCTTAACCAACTGAGCACCCAGGCACCCCAATAAACATGAATTTTAAAAGTGGGCATTCTTGGGACATTTGAAAGACTGGGATGAATCAATCTAAATTGACCAATTTAAAAAAAAAAAAAAAACATACAAGAGCTCCTAGTCAGGGGCTGATATCATTCAAAGTATGGTGGCAAATTAATAACAAGTTGTATATCTTGTATTTCAAGGAAGAATCTATGCAGCCCAAAGATCAAGATCCACTCTCCATGGCTCTTTTCCCTATACAAATTAAATTATGTTAAAATAAAGATGAAGAGGGAGGCTGGGTAGCTCATATAGTTAAGCGTCTATCTTTGGCTCAGGTCATGATCCCAGGGTCCTGGAATTGAATCCCACATCAGGTTCCCTGCTCAGTGGGGAGTCTGCCTCTCCCTCTGTTCCTCCCCTCTGCTCATGCACATTCTCTCTCTCTCTCTCAAAAAATAAAAAAATAAATTAAAATCTTAATTAATAAATAAATAAGATAAAGACAAGGAAATAATACATTTATTTGTCTCATCCAAAATTACGATATAATAATACTACTTGGAATAAATAAGCTTTATATACTGAAATTGTCTTTGTAAGACTGCTGATTATAACAAGACTTGCTCTGCTCATATGGCACATGATTGTAAGGAAGTAAATTCTACTTCTTTCTCCCCTGGGGGGGCTCCTTTGGGGGCTTTGTCTTGAAAGCTAGTCATTCAAGCATGAACTATTCCTCAAAATCTTACATTTATGAAATGCATAAAAGCAGGAGGGGCTTTTCTTTTTTTTTTTTTAGAGTAGTGATATAGAATAATAGAGTTCAGATTCATAAGTCTAGAGACCTCCATATAAATCACAATTCTAAAATAAATAAATAAATAAATCATAATTCTATTACCTACAAACAGCGTGGTCTCTGGACCTCAAGCTCTGCAAACTGGCAATACTAACGTCTACGTTACATGGTTATTTTTGTTAATATTTACTTAGTTATTTAAGTAATCTCTCCACCCAGCATGGGGCTTGAACTCAGGACCCCAAGATCAAGAGTTGCATGTTCTACCAACTAAGCCAGCCAGGCGCCCCCTACGTTGCATGGTTATTTTAAAGATTTAAAATAATACATATGAATGCCTCATACAAAAGAGAAATATAATTAATGTTAGTCATCATTTCTTCGTTGGGATGAGTTGGTTTGGCTTTTGGGAGGATTTCCCTTTACCACTGTGTTTCAAAGCAATCCCTGAGCGGAAATATAGGACAACAGCAGACCATGGGAAGAGGGTTGAAAGAACAGATGATGGAGAGTCAAGGCTTCATGTCTTCCTACTCAAACAAATCCTCCACTGGGGGCTGCACAGTCCAGGAAAATGGGGGCCGATGTACCACCACCAAAATCACTTGGTATTAGTAAAGCCTGAACTGGCTGGGTAATGTCAGACTTCACAGAGCCCAGATCCTTACTTTGCATTATTTTAGAGATACACTTGCTTCTTTTCCCTTACTTCTTAAAACATTACCCCTACATGGGCAGCGTAGGAAGAAAAATAGATGACTGATTGATTGATAGGTAAATAGAATCAGCCATCCAAAGCCCCAGGGTTGAAACAGTAAAGTTGTTTGAGCGTGCGATTACGGGTTTTAACAGATGACAGACAGAGCCAAGGCTAATGCCAGTGAAAGATATCCAAGCATTCCCTTCCTCACATCTGTGACCTCACACCACCTGAGGTTCCTGTCATAGGTGGTGTAATTCAATATGTGTGTTAAGAGGTCACGGAGGGGAGTCATGACAAAGGGCTCTAAGTATGGCAGCCTCACCTCAGACCTTACTATTTCAAGAGGATCTGCCTCACCTGTCCCATTCATCACTCTGGCTGAAGTACGCTTGTTCAGCCGGAAGTGTGGGAGCACCAGTGAGAAACCAGCATTTGCAACTCGGGCTCCAGGAAATGCTGCTGGAATGGGGACAGTGATATTTTTACATCACCTACCCAACTGCCCAAGCTTTAATAAACGTCTCCCCACACAGTTTCAATGATGGCATACATTGGAATCCTTAGAAATTGTTATAGCTCTGGGAATTTAATAACAAAAGAAATTTAAATAGGGAAAGCAAAAAGTGCTAAACAACTCCTTTGGTTGTGCTAAAACAACCAAAGGACTGGGGGGAGGGGGCATGGAGGAAGCATCACCAGAGGCATTTCTGGAAGCCACGCTCCAACAGTGCTTGATGAAAAATCACACACCCCATCGTTAGGTCATGCCAGGCATGCATTTTCAAACACCCTTTGTGGAACAGGAAAGGACAACCGCAAAGCGGTGACAGGACCGCAAAGCCATGACAGGCAGGGAGATGGCCCTCTCCCCGGGCACAGAGCTTACCTGAGGCATTATCAAGGCTGAAGGCAATGCGTATTGGCTTATCCGCAGGTACCCTGGCTGTGCTAATCATGTGGGCACCTGAGCCTTGGCCTTCCCCTGGGTCTTCCAGCTGTAAGGACAAGGGAGAGCCATTGTCACTTACCCAAGTCATCCCTCAAATACTCAGAGGATCTTAGAAATTGGAGGGAAAGTTAGTAAGCAGTACTTTGTTATTTCGAAGACACTCCCAGTTCCTAGCTCTCTTTCCCTATATGGAAAGTATTCACCTGCCCCATTTAAAATTCTTTTTCTGCCTTATAAAAAAAACTTGTTGCGGAAATACATATCTAGAATAAAATATACAAGATGGAGCAAAATCTCCACCCACCTCACTTTTTTAGTATCCCTTCACACTGACTGATCCAACCCTGGCCCTTCCAGGTCTTATACAGTGTTTTATTTTTAATTGAGGAGGATAAAGAAGTTCTAATAGGGCATCAGATGGCTTCATATTAAATTAGCTTGTCATACTCAAAAGCCCAAATTGGACCTGAATTATCGATCTGAATTATTAAGTGATAAAGAATGAGTATCAAGGACCATTTCAAAGACTCTTTTAAAATATCCCACGGTTATATTATGAATATTATGTGATTTAAATATCTGATTAACTGGGGGTGCCTGGGTGGCTCAGTGGATTAAAGCCTCTGCCTTCGGCTCAGGTCATGATCTCAGGGTCCTGGGATCGAGCCCCGCATCACTCTCTCTGCTCAGCAGGGAGCCTGCTTCCCCCTCTCTCTCTGCCTGCCTCTCTGCCTACTTGTGATCTCTCTGTTCTGTCAAATAAATAAATAAATATCTGATTAACTACCTGTAAATTTTCAAACTTTTATCAGGTTGTACATCTTAACAATGTATTATACAAGCAAAAAACAGAACTTAAAAACGTAATATAGATGTTCCACTGTACTTGTTAAATTATCATTAATAAACCAAGATTGAATGAATGGAAAAACATCCTACAGATGAGTTGGGATGGGCAAAAATACATGCATATTTCCTTGTTATAATAATGGGATTTAGCTGAAACACATTTTAACCAAGATATTTGAAAATTTTTTTCGATAGGACTAAGGAAAAGAGATTGTTGCAAATACATGATACCATCATTAATTAAATACATATGTGCAACTTTTCTATTTTTAATCATGCTTCCCTAAACTCTCTACTTTCTTTCTCATGTAGACCATAAAGCAAAAGCTCTGAGTGATATTTTTAGGAAAATGTCTCTAAAAATGGCAAAATATAAATCATCTCTTTAACCATCCTCAGCAAGATTCTGGGAACTGTTTAGCAGGACATTTTCTCAGAGCAAGGTTTCTGACTCTTTCCCATAACTTTTTGTACCTAAAAATAGTGTCTAGAACACTGAATTTTGTTTTTACTCTTATTTATAGAGCAAACTCGAATGCATACACACACACACGCACACGCACACACGTATATTTAGACATACATACATATGGAATCATCCTACCCAGTATATGGAAAGAGAACAGGCTTATATTAAACACCTAGTATAGCTTTGGAAAAACCAGCAGCTGTTTATCACCCAGTTAGAATCATATTTGACCCATTCATTTAAAACCACAAATAGCAATGAACCATAAAGCACTCCGAGTCATGTCCTTCTAAATTAGAAAAAAAAGTAATAACATGAAACATTCAACTTAAGAAAAGGGTAATATAAAATTGCTGTTACTTGACTCAGGATTTGTTTTATCTTAGCTCTGACATACATTTCTGTGTAGTCTCCTCTGCTTAGAATCAACCATCTTGTTAGCCACCTGTTCCTAGGGAATAGAACAGACTGTCTCAAATTTAACAAAACAAACAATAAAAAAAAAAAAAACCTTAAAGTTGAAGCTAAGAGAAAAAGTCTGATTGTTATGCACTGTCCCATCACCAACCCATTGTATCCTAACATCTAAGAATGAAGAGGGCTCCTTTTTTGGCTAAACCTCCCAATGCTTTCCTGCACCAAGAAATAAAGCGCGAGAGGTGGGAATTTGCCTCAAGGTTTCCAGCGCTGGGAAATGAAATTGATAAACACAGCTCACGAGAGCCCCTCCCCTCCACACAACCGAGAACATCTGTCTGCCTCGGAAAGGATGACAGCAGCCAAGTGGGGTGGATTTTGAGTTCCTCACGGTGTCGGCCAGGAGAGCCCCTCAACCAACTTGCCTTTTCATCACACCGCCTGGGGAAATGGACCACGGATTCCTCCTCTCGGCTGTAACAGGGTTTCGGTTAAGTTGCTGGTGCCCCGAGCGTTTAGTTCGGTTTTCACACCTGTTGCCTTACCTCACTTAGTTGAGTGTCTGCACTTGTGTAATCCAGGGCCAGCCGCTGCCTTGGCCAGTCGTTGCCTTTGTGGAGTGAAGACCTAGTAAGAGAGCAGGCTGCACCTGCTGCATAGCAGTCACGGACTGTCTGAGGAGCAACGACAGCTGTCAGGGCACTTCACTGCTACCTGCTCTCCCCCAGACCCCCACGTCCCACGGGCCTCCCTGTTCCACTTCCCTCCGCAACCCCTCTCTCCTTTCCTTGCCTCTCCACCAGCCAGGATGTGGTCATGCTTCTAGAAAAAGCAAGTGCAAAAGAAAACCCTCCTCCTGTCAGAGGCATTGATAAACAGCAAGTTGTGGAGAGTCCAAATGTTTTAATTCATTAGTCCTGGCAAACCTAAAATACAAACAGACTTGCTTCACAAGACAGGAATGTCTTCAGCGTGACCCAATCGGTGTCTGTGTCTATTCCAGCAAACTGGCAAAGATAGCATGACTCCAGTCAGCAAAAATGTCCGCAGCTCCAATCAGCTCAGCTAGACCTGGCCAATTCGGACAGACCCCAGGCTGACACTCAGATGATAGCAACAAGGATCCTGGTTAAGAATGTGAGGTTTGAGATGGACACTGAAGGGCCTGATGACTTGACCCCAGCTACAAACGCGCCCCACTGCAAAACCAGTCCGTGGTGAGAAGGAATGGAGCATTCGACTTGTTCAACCTGCAGGCAGTTTAGTACTTTAAAAGAGTTGGATGATAATGTTGAGGTTAAATAATTAAAGTATGAAGAGACTGCAAAGACAAGTCATAGGTGGGAGGAGGAGTCTTTGCAAACTAAGTACCAGATAAAGAGCCAGTGTCCAAAATATGAAAAGGACTCTTTAAACGGTAGGAATGCAAACAGCCCAATTTTTTAAAATGGGCAAAAGATCTGAACAGACACCTCACCAAAGATGTACAATGGCAAATAAGCATATAAAAAGCTGCTGAACACCATAGGTTATTAGAGAACTACAAACAATGAGTGACCACAACACACATATTAGAATGGTCAAAACCAAAACACGGACCCCACGCAATACTGATGAGGATGCATAATGGCGCAGCCACCTTGGAAGACAATTCAGTAGTTTCTCACGAAACTAAGAGAACTCTTACCCTATAATCCAGCAGTCCCACTCCCTGGTATCTACCCAAAGGAGTTGAAAACTACTATCCACACAAAAACTCACACCCAGATGTTTATGGCCACTTTCCCCATAATTGCCAAAACCCAAAGGTAGACAAGATGTCCTTTGGAAGGTAAATGGACAAACCAACTGTGGTCCATCCAGATAGTGGAATCTTATTCAGCAATAAAAGGAAACATGCACTCAAGCCACAAAAAGACATGGAGGAAACTTAGGTGTATGTCATTAAGTGAAAGAAGCCAATGTGAAAAGGCTAGAGACTGGGAGTGCATGGGTGGCTCAGTCTTTAAGCATCTGCCTTTGGCTCGGGTTATGAACCCAGGGCCCTGAGATCAAACCCCACATCAGGCTCCCTGCTCATCAGGAAGCCTGCTTCTCCCCTCTCAGCCCCCCTGCTTGTATTCCCTCTTTCGCTGTCTCTTTTTCTGTCAAATAAATAAATAAAACCTTTTTAAAAAAAAAAGAAAGAAAAGGCTACAGACTGCATGATTCCAACTATGCAACACTGGGAAAGAAAAAATTAAGAAGACAGTAAAAAGAACAGTAGTTGCCAGAGGTTCAGGGCAAAGGTTAAACAGGTGGGGCTTTTAGGGCAGTAAAACTATTCTGGACTATTCTGGATGATACTATAATGGTGAATTCATGTCATATACATTTGTCAAAACCCACAAAATGTACAACACCAAGAGTGAACCATAACCCAAACTGTGGACTTTAGTTAATGATAATGTATCTATCCCGGCTCATCAATTGTAACAAATGTACCACACTAATGCCAGATACGAATATAAGTGGGAAAAAGCATTGGGAGGTCATAAGGGAAATCTGCTTTTCATTCATTCTTTTCTGTAAACCTAAACCGGCTCAAAAAAAGAAGTTTAATAAATCAGTAAAAATGACTTAGGAGGTTGTGGCCTCAGTCAGTTGATCTCAGCTCAGGTCTTGATTCCAGGGTCGTACGTTCAAGCCCATCATTGGTCTCCATGCTGGGCATGAAGCCTACTTTAAAAAAGAAAAAAAAGAAAAAAGGCTAATTTGTTACGATATCCACAGCAATAAGCTACACAGATTTAGACAGTTAGAGCCTTCACATATAAACCTATTTGCATTTCTAACTGCAAATCTTTACAGGAATCATTATGACTGTTGTTAGTTTATGGTTAATAATATCACCTTACATGAGGCATTATAATCTATCAAAAAAGTCTCATCCACTATCTCTTCTTCATCTTCCCTGTAATCCTGTAACATAATCATGGTCAATATTGTCATCCTTATCTGACAGATGAGCAAACTGAGATTCAGACAATATAAGTAACAGGCTTAAGGATAAACAATCAGTATAGAATAAAGAACACAGATAGGATCCAAGTTTTCTAATTTTTGGTTTATCTTATTTCCACTACACCAGGAGGCAGTCTGTATGAAATATCCAACCGAATTGTTTCATTAACGATGCCTGACTCTTAACTTCTGGCTCGGAGGAGACAAAAGTATAACTTGCTTCAGGGGTCCGGTATTCAGGTTCATCTGACACCAGCCATATTTATCATGACTCCCCAAGGAAATCAAAGTGGGGCATCTTATCTGTGCTGATGGCAAAGTGGGTACCACATTCACACTCACTCCCAAGTCAACCCCTCAGGGCACCTTCAGAAATGCGGACAGCCACATTCGTTTGGCAATATATGATCAACATTGCCAAGAGAATCAGGAACTGGAAGCATCTGGATTCCAGTGAAGCTGACCCTTCAGAATGGAAAGACCGAGAATGAGGTAAGCACCTTCCTCCTTGGCCCCATCATCAAAACTCCGGAGGAACCACCCAGAGATGGAAAGGGAAAGTTACGCATTAAATACAATAGAACTATCCTTCTTTAGGTTATTGTCAGAAGCACCTGACAGTTGCAGCATTGGTCTTTACACACAGAATTCCCCAGCATCGATTAAAGCAACCCTGGGGACTGCCCAATTTGTGGGCCTCGGTGTCAATGGCTCCATCCTCATAACATCAAAGATGACACCAACAGTGATATGGTGGATGCCCAGATGGCAGAGAGCGATAAAGAGAAAGATCTCATTCAAGGATAATTTGACAGCAACCAGAAAGGAACAAAAAGAATACATCCAAATAATCTAACTGTGCTCTGTCCAAGTCTCATCATATAAATTCAAGGTTTTAAACAGTAATTAATATTCACTAGCTCTTCCCATAGGAGCAACAGTGTATTTCTTGGCTCTTTATCTAAACACTTTCAAGAGAGTAACAAATCTGAAACCCAAGTGAAATCCCTTCCCACAACCATAACCCAAAATAACTATGTGGTATTTTAAGAATTTGATAGAATTGTTCTAATTCAATCAAAAAAGGATTGTGAGTATACATCAAAAGAGTAAGAGATAAACAGTATATCTCTGGGTCAAAACAATGTGTATAGTTTTTATTTTCTTCTCTTCAGCAATAAATGTATTTTATTGTTAGGTAAAAAGTTAGTTTTTAATAGTATTCAAGGAGGTTTTCAAATAACAAAATCTAGACTTGCTTCTGAATTGTGGTCGATAATATGCACAGAGGCTCCTGGAACAGGTCATTGTTGCAATTAATGTGGTCTGAATGTCTCGATACGATTCAATAAACATTTGGAGAAGATTTATTTACTTACTTACTTACTTACTTAATCTTTACACCCAACATGGGACCCAAACTCACAACTCTGAGATCAAGAGTTGCACGTTCTGACTGAGCCAGCCAGGTGCCCCTCATTTGAGGAAGATTTAGTATGCTCTAGGCTAGTGTTTCCCAAATTGCCTCATCACTGGGCTCATGCCTTTTAAAAATACCTATTCCCAGGCTCTGCCATGGCAATGACTCAGTAGGGCTGGGATGGGCCCAGTGTTTTGTAAATTTAAATAAGAAATACTAATGCCTATGCACGGTGTTGAGGGAATGGTTTATAAGACATTCCTGACCCATGGCTCTAAGAGAAGACTGATTATTTCACTGTCATGAAAATAACCAACTCTTGAACTATGTGGGGGTTTAGCGGTGCTGACACCCTTGCTGGCAGTCAACCATCCACATGTAGCTTTTGATTCCCCAAAAACTTAATTACTCCTAGCCTACTATTGCCCAGAAGCCTTACTGTTAACTGTTAACATAAATAGCTGAGTAACACATATTTTGTATGTTTTATGTATTATATACTCTATTCTTTTTTTTTTTAATCTGAGAAGGTGAGAGAGAGAGAGCACAAGCGGGGAGAGGAGAAGGAGAAGCAGGCTCTGCTCAATGCAGGACTCGATCCCAGGACCCCAGGAGCATGACCCGAGCCAAAGACAGATGCTGAACCTACTGAGCCCTCCAGGTGCCCCTGTATACTCTATTCTTACAATGAAGTAAGCTAGGGAAAAGAAAATGTTAAGAAAATCATGAGGAAGAGGAAATATAGCACTGTACTGTATCGCCAAAAAAAAATCTGCATCTCAGTGGCCCTGCACAGTTCAAACTTGTGTTTTCCAAGGATCCACTCTATTTTGTGCAAGGGAGAGTTCAGGCTTAAGATAGCAGAACAATCATCTTTATATCACTAAGCTTAAGGCTGAATAGGTGAGAAACATTATATTACTCAGTGAGTCCCTCCGGGGCCTTGTGCTCCCTCATTGCAAGAGACGGAAGAGTGTATGGTGTTTAAGAGCCAGGCTGTCTGCGTCCCCAGTCTGGCTCCGTCTCTTGCTGGTATGGGACTTCAGGAAAGTTGCTTAACTAATCTGTGCCTCAGTTTCCTCAAGTATGGCATATATGTCATAGGCTGTTTTGGTTATTGAAAGATCAACAATGGGGCGCCTGGGTGGCTCAGTGGGTTAAAGCCTCTGCCTTTGGCTCGGGTCATGATCTCAGGGTTGGGATCGAGCCCCGCATCGGGCTCTCTGCTCAGCAGGGAGCCTGCTTCCTCCTCTGTTTCTGCCTGCCTCTCTGCTTACTTGTGATCTCTCTCACTCTCTCTGTCAAATAAATAAATAAAATCTTAAAAAAAAAAAAAGAAAAGGAAAATCAACAATGCAGGAAGACAATCAGCACTGTATAAATGAAAATTATTATTTTGAGGGGTAAAAACATAGGGAAAACCATACGCAAAGGGTATGTAAAGTTAGAAGGCCTAGGTTGGAATTGTGATTCTGTGCAAGGTTACACTAGATGCTTGACATGCCCAGCCTCAGTTTTGCCTCTTAGAGCAGGGGTTGACACACTTTTACTGTAAAGGGCCAGAGGGTAATGTTTCAGGCTTTGCATGTTATACCATCTCTGCTGCAATGACTCAGCTCTGCCATTTCTGTTGTCAAAGGAGGCAGTAGACAACTCATAAATAGATGGATGGACTCCAATAAAACTTTATTTATAAAACAGTAAATAAATGAACACAACTGTGTTCCAGTAAAACTGTTCTTAGAGACAATGAAATTAGTTTTTAATACAATTTCCAAATGTCACCAAATACTATTCCCCTTTTGGTGTTTAAGGTTTCTTTGAGACATAATTGACATTTAATACTACATTAGTTTCAGGTGTAAAGCATAATGACGCAATATTTGTATATATTGTGAAGTGATCACTACAATAAGTCCGGTTAACAGCCTCACCATACGTAGTTACTGATTCTTTTTCTTGTGATGAGAACTTTTAAGATCTACTCTCTTAACAACTTTCAAATATATAGTACAGTATTATTAAGTATAGTCACCGTGCTATACATTACATCCCCAAGATTTCTTTATTTTAAAGCTGGAAATTTATATCCCTTTGATATTTGTTGACCATTTAAAAATATAAAATCTACTCTTAGCTCATGAGCTATACCAAAGCAGGTAATGGGCCAGATTTTTCCTGAGGTCTGTATTTTCAGACCCTTAATATACAGAATTAGCCCAACAATAAAGCATAGGGTACCTCAGAGTTTCCCAAACCGGAATAATACTCGTGTGTGTGTGTGTGTGTGTGTGTGTGTGTGTGTGTGTGTGTAGCATATTTAACTTCATTAAACAGAATTTTAATGGTCTTATGCTATACGTTTATCATTTATAGTTGATTAGATTTGACATATGTGTCCCGATTTCTGTAATTACTTAGGCATCAGGCTCATGGAGAAGAATGAGATTTTCTTTAATAATCTTGACTATGGGAAATTATATTTATATTTCAATGTTTACATCTTTCCCAAGAATATAAACTAGAACTAATAAAACCAAATTTTAAAACTTGTTACTACAGTAGGGATAGATTTATCATTTTAATAATATCCCAAGGAAAACATGAATTTCTTCTCACCTATAAATATCCCAGTGTGTACTCCAAAGGGCAAGAATACTCCCTTCTTTAACACATCTGAAGAATGCTATCGTACCAAATAAGATCCCCCATAATTGCCCAACATCATCAACATCAAGATAGCAGATCTCCAGTTTTCTCACAAACATCTTGAATTATTTTTTCAGTTCATTTTTTATTTTTAATCAAGACCCAAACAAGGTTCAAATATATGATTGGTTGCTATTGTTTTTACATTTTTAAAATCTACAATTCATTTTTTGGTAATTTATTTACTGTAGAAAACCATAAAGCTTTCCTCTAAATTCCCCATAAATTGACAGATCGAGAAACTTGATCAGATTCAGGCTTGATTTTTTTTTTTTTTTTGATGGGGGGCTGGGAGAGGCAGGACTACTTCATAGGCAGTGAATACTATTCTTTAAAAAGAAAAAGTATTCTCCAATATTGACTTAGATAATTTTAATAATAACCTTACCTAAGAACAAGCATAAAACTATGTGCAAGCTTCTCATGAAACTTATTAAAACCAAATTGATAAAGCAGTTATAAAAACATGTTTATAAATTAAATACAAATAAAACAAAATTAAAACACCATTTAACCCCATTAATATAAGATGACAGAATGCTTCCCTGAAAATAAGCAAATACATGCAACTTGACTATATTTGGAGGGTATGATTCATTAGAGTTCCTCTGTCTACACTGCTACAAGCACGATGACTTGTTGCTTAGGGGACTTTTCCTCTGCGACCTACTTTGAAATTCATGCTTGAATGGTGCCTATGACATCCTTGCCTTTCACACAAGCACATGTGATCAAGAAAGTGCTCAGCACCTGGTGTCTGCAAAGATTGGCCTCCTTTTTTCTAACCACAAAGGTTTCTTTTGAACCATATTAAACCATGAAAACAACCTATTAAAATTGGAAGGCCTACACAGATATATCCTGAATACTTTTCTGACATTTCTCAAATGAGCTCCAGTTTTAAGGTTACATCTTTACTGAAATTATTAGAGAAAATCATTGAACTACTGCTCAAAATCCCAGACACTGAGCTATATGGTCCATTAATTACTGTGGTTTTCAGTCTTCTTGGTGTATGTCTTTACTTTGAAAGCCTCCAACCGTGAGAGCAGACCAAGTGCCGGTGAAACCTCCCACATGACTGAGGGGAAAGTAAATTAAAGCTTTAGCTTTAAATTAGGATTTAAATCAGGATTCTTTCAGGTATGAGAGTCAAAACCAATTTAATGTTGGCTTAAATAACAAAAGATATTTATTGGCTCTCATGACTAGGAAATCCAGGGGCCTTCTCATTTCAGAAGCAGATTTATACAAAGGCACAGAGACATCAGGAATACGTCTGTCTTCACCTCCTGGGTCATCTTTCTCTAGCATTACCTCCATTCTCAAATGGAGACCCCCCATGAGGGGACCAAAAGCTATCTAAATTCACATCCTATCAGCTTTAAAAGCCCAGTCAAAAGAGAATATCTTTTCCTCAGAATACTTGGGTAGAAGAGTCATTGGCCAAATTATTGGCCATATACATCACTGTGGACAGACAAGGAGTAGAATATTTGGACAGTTAAGGCCTAAGCCACAGACCCACCCAGAAAGTCAGGTAGGGAGAGAATTAGTCCCCAACCTGATAAACTTATATTGGCATACCAAAAAAGGAAGGAAAGAAAGAATGAAGGAGGGAAGGAAAAGAAAAGAAAAGGGAAAAAAAGGAAAGGAAAGGAAAGGAAAGGAAAAAGAAAAGAACAGGAAAAAGAAAAGACAAGAAAAGAAAAGAAAAGAAAAGAGAAAGAAAGAAAAGAAAAGGTCACTTAAAAATCCTGTGCTACTGGGGCGCCTGAGTGGCTCAGTGGGCTAAAGCCAAGGCTCAGGTCATGATCTCAGGGTCCTGGGATCGGCTGACATCAGGCTTTCTGCTCAGCGGAGAGCTTGCTTCCCCCTTCCTCTCTGCTTGCCTCTCTGCCTACTTGTGATCTCTCTCTCTGTCAAATAAATAAATAGAATCTTTAAAAAAAATCCTTTGCTACTGTCTTTGGAAGTAGGATATATCAGTGTCCCATGAAGCACTGAGACTTCAAGATGGTGGTGAAAATGACCTTGATGGGGCAATAAATTCCAGAACTTGGCTAAGTTCTTTTCATACACATGGCATCATTTAAGGCTCAAAACACCCCCTTTAGGATGGCTACTGTCACTTCTGTCTTATAGTGGAACAAAAAGACTCCAAAAGTTTTAATAATTTGCTCTAAGTTCCAGAGCTAGTAAAGTACTAGACCATTTCTTTTTCCAAAATAAATCTCTTCATCTACAAACCAAAATCCTGTTCAAGGCATATGGGTGAATTTGCCTTTGTAGAAGATGCTTTTCCCATTGCCAGAGTGGAAGTCTCAAAAAGTCATTTCCTTATAAAAGAGAAATGCAAAGTCTCAAAAAATGCAGAGTGTGTTTATTTTAACAATCAAATGCCTATGGATACAAATTTTGTCACCTCATCCAATGAATAAAAATGAGTTATTCCTTGTGGAGGAAATCAATATGAAGCCTCCATAATTAGCAGTCTGAGAAACACAGAATATTAGACTGGACTAGAATCTTAATCCAACTCCTTGGGGAAACTGAGACCCAGAAAAAGAAGGTTATGCCCTTGGACTAGAGAACAAAAAGGAAAGAGATGAGCACTAAATGTTCACACCTGTTCCAACAGCATCATCCTCTTTATGAGCTTAAATTTATATGAGAGTCCAGATACACCAATCAAATATTACTTTTGAAAGCACAATAAGACTCTTATAAGGTATGGATTTATAACATTTAAATTTTAAAAGAAAGGCAGAAGTAGGAGAAATTCCTGATCTCACTGATTCTTCTCATACAAGACACCATTTCCCTCACCTTTCCATGAAGAACTGATCACCACATTGGGTGACTTCTTCCCAAATATGTTTCACAACATCCGGGTAGTGACATCATCACCAAAACAACCATCATTGTTTACCTTCCTTTAAAAAGAAAGGTTTGAATCACTGTCATACACTAGTGAAAAGCATCCATTTGACAGAGGCAGGTTTTGGGGACCCTGACTCCCACAGACTCCTTCCAAGAGCCTGGGCAGGACCCTTGCAATGGGTTCACAGGGTCACATGTCTTTATAAAATCCACAAAAGTGAGATAGGTTAGCAACATTGACTAAGATTTTCATCTCTTACCAATTCGACTTCCCCTCTGTCACATTTCCTCTTGTGTTGAGTAAAAATGGATTCGCAGTGGGAATTTGGCTAAAGGGAAGTTGAATTGGAGATACGTTTACTATCCATATATACCCGTGGTTCTCCGTCTCACTACAGAATATATGCCTAGCTGAGCCAGTGTGGGAATGCCTTCCAGCATCCCACTGTGCCAGCTCACAGCATGATAGCACCAAGGTGCAGAGCCATTGGTTGTCTCTTGATATTAGCATGCCCTAGAGAGCATGCATGATTTCTAGACTTCTCCTCCAACAAAATTCCATGAGCTTCCAAGATCCATGCCTCTATTTCTAAAGAGACTTACCGGTAAAGATGGCAGTTCAAACATTTCATATTTCTAAAACCCTACTAAAATGATAGCAAAGTTTTTTTGCTGTAATTGGTTTTTGTTTTTGTTGATTTTGTTTTTGCTTTTAGGCATAAATCCAGAAGGATGGGGAAAATAGGAAAAAAACCAATAGAAACAAAGTTTTACAAGCTAGAAAGCAGGTGGAAGAGTACTAAGAAGTGATGAGTAGCCTGCAGGTGCCTGAATCAAACTTCAGCAAGGCAAGTTGAGAATCAAAATAGATTATAATCTTCATAACAGGAGGGAAAAAATAAAAGAATCAGTAGTCAGAAATGTTTTGGGGGCTCTGAATCTCTGGAAACCACAAGAAAATGGAGCTAGTCTTGAATATTCTAAAGAAAAAAAATTATTCCTAACCCAGAATTCCATGTCTGAGTAAACCAGCAATCAAGACTAAGGATCAAGGGGACACCCGGGTGGCTCAGTTGGTTAAGCGGCTGCCTTCGGCTCAGGTCATGATCCCAGGGTCCTGGGATTGAGTCCCGCAATGGGCTCCTTGCTCAGAAGGGAGCCTGCTTCTCCCTCTGACTCTGCCTGCCTCTCTGCCTGCTTGTGCTCTCTCTCTGACAAATAAATAAATAAACTCTTTAAAAAAAAAAAAGACTAAGGATCAAGATCTTTAAAAAAATAATTTATATCCCATGCATTTTTCTCAAAAAGCTATTGGGATAAACCAGGAAAGAGGAAGTCTTGGACACAGGGGACACGAGAGAAGGTAAAATACTTTCAGGATGACAGTAAAGAATATTAGAGTGACCCTATGGGCCAGGAACAGAGGGCAGCCCATCTCCAGTTCCCATAGAGGCAGGTCCAAAGACCACAGGAACGTCTCTTTAGGAATAGGAAATGGTTAGACTTTATGGGTACCATATGAGAAGAGATTTACACTGATGGCAAAATAGCAAAGACATTTAGGATTGAATTAGTGACAATACATGAACTGAAAAAGGAAACAAACAAGAAGATGAACTTGAGGGGCAGTCTGTAGCAAAGTAGAAGGAATTGTAGTTGACTATTTGCCTCAGCTGTGAATAGCATTTACATGACCTTAATAATGTAAATACCAAATATTGATCTAACTAAAATCGCACTATTGAAAAGAGATGGTGTAGGAAAGGTGCCTGTGTGTTTGATGCTACCAGGGTGGAGGAAGAAAGAGCCAAATCCTCATTCTCCATGGTGAGAAGCCAACAGATAATGATGCAGACCTAAAAAAAAAAAAAAAAAAAAAAGCAAGAAATTGTAATGCAAACACATCGTGTAGGAGTGGGATGTAAAAACCAACATCATTCTAGAAAGTGATTACCTCTGGAATGAAGAATTGGGAAAGAGACTGAGCACTGTTGGGATTTTTCAACAAATCTCACATAGCTACTTAATTCGTTAGTGTATGAGCATGTCAAATTTTGATAAAAGTTAAGATGTCCAAGGTTCCATTTGTGGGCTGAGTCTTGTCTAGAAGATAACATTCACCATTCGAAGCCCTTCTCACCTTGGTCTCTTCTCCTGTGGTCTCAGCTCGTGGCCTACTTTCCCTACAAGGGGGCGACACTAAGCCTTCAGTGCCTTCAAACAACAACAACCTTAGTGCCTACATTGTGCCCTTATCAATCAAGGCCATCTCTACCGTCACCTCTTCTGTAAAGCCATTTGAGCTCACTATTCCCAAAGCCTTCTGTGCATGCGAACGCTAGAGCACTCCACAGCACCTCGTGTTGCTTCCATCTCTTTATAGTTGGCCCCCTTTCCTCCATGAAACTACTAGAGCAAGGACACAAGCAAGGTGCCTGGTCCATAGCAGAAGCTCAATAAATATTACGGGAACTAAATCGAATCTGGGATCCAAGTGTCTAGTGGAGAAGACACACAGAGACACCAAGGATATCAGGAGAGAAGTTAAGAGATATCGGCTTATTCTGCCAGTGTCTCTAATTTTGTCTACTGCCAGGCCTGAATCCAAGTCAACCTCTTAACTTTAGATCCGGTTTCGGGAAGAATCAGTAGCCAAAAAGCCAGAGGTATGACCAAATGAACTGAGGCATCCCTGCCCTAAAAGGCATGCTTGAAGAACATACCAGGTCATTGTTGACAGTGGGCCTTGGTTTTTCCGGGTGGCATACAGTAGTCTCCCCCTTACCTGCAGTTTTGCTTTCCATGGTTTCAGTTACCACCAGGCAACCATGGTCTAAGAGCAGATGATCCTCGTGTTGACATATCATCAGAAGATCCATAGTAGCCCAGCGCTGGGTCACAATGCCTGCATCATTCCCCTCACCTCATCTCATCATGTGGGCATTTGATCAGCTCACATCATCACAAGAAGAGTGAGTACAGTACAATAAAACGTTTTGAGAGAAACAGTCCACATTCACATAACTTTTATTACAGTGTATTGTCATAATTGTTCTATTTTATTCTTATTCTTGCTTATCTCTTACTGTGCTTATGTTATAAATTTAGCTTTATCCTAGGTGCATGTGTACAGGAAAAAATATAGCATACAGAGGGTGTGATACTGTCCACGGCTTCAGGTATCCACAAGGGTCTTGGAACATACCCTTCATGGATAAGGTGGGATTACCATACACTCTCCAGGCCAGAACTGAGTGGCTCCAGAAAACAAAGAGAATTGAAAAAGCTGTGTCAGAAAGAGGAAGTGACAAAAGAGACCAGAAAACAGGATGCCAAGAAGAGAAACATGAGATTCCAAAGGGATAGTCTACATTTTTCTGGGCAGTACGTAATCTGTCTCCCTAGGAAACATATAGTAAAATCCACCTTGTTCACCAGTGCTTTTGGACATGTGTATTTTGAAGATGTAAAAAAGTAGCAAGTCTGGGGGCACCCGGGTGGCTCAGTCAGTTAAGCATCTGCCTTCAGCTCAGGTCGTGATCTCAGGGTCCTGGGATCAAGTCCCACATTGGGCTTCTTGCTCAGGGTGGAACCTGTTTCTCCCTCTCCCATTGCCCCTCCCCACCACTCATGCTCCTCCCTCTCTCTCTCTCTCTCAAATAAATAAATAAATAAAATATAAAAAATAAAAAGCAGTGAGTCTAACTCCAAAGTTGCTTGTGGGGAGACAACAGAGGTTACCCAAAGGGCTTAGCCACTTTGGAGTATGACACAAGATACTCCCGAATGGTCTCACTAAGGCCAATGACAAGGAGAGTTGCAAGACTCGTCTACATGGGAAGCTGCTGGTATGGAAAAATGTTGCTGTTGATGGTGGAAGTATTTAATTAATTGACAACTCAAACTTTTCCATTTCATTATTAGCTTACATAGACTCGGTGTTTTCAGAGGTAGGAGAAAAGTAAAATGACTTGGAAGTGAAGTAAAGAAGAGAGTGGGCTATGGATTAGCAATTCACCTTTTTTGTGGAAAGATTCACCAACATAAGAATAAAATAAAAAGGACCCAACACAGCATTTAGTCACCTTTTCATCTTGTTTCTGTCTCTCACTCACTTAACCTCAATAAGATTGATACTTCACATCTCAGGGCTAGTTTCCCTGATCCAAAAGGGAGAGATTTAAAATTTAGGCTCTCTGAAATTCTTACAAATCCAAATTCTTTCATTTGGGGAGCTAGAACAGCCCCCAAAATGAGAAAACAAATTATCCTCAGAATTCCTTCCCTAGTTCTGAGTCAGTAAAGGGTCAACCAGTTTGTAATAAACCAAAAATACATTTTACAGCAACCGTCAAGAACAGAATGAAGATAATCCCTCTTCTTTTTCCTGTTGAAGCCAGTTACCAACACCACCCCCAATTTTACTGCCAAACCAATTTAGTCATCAGATATTTCATACCCCAGCAAAATCCATTCAGTCCCTGATTATACTGTGAAACCGGAGGAAAGTGACAAGGAAGAGATCATGTTTTGTTCATCAAAACATTTTTCAAATTAAGCCATCACATCCTAAAATAGTGGATTAGAATCACCCAGCAGGACTTCTTCCTGAAAGCATGCAAATGCATAATCTTTGTTTAGAAGTAGGGTGTCAATTACTTGTGCAGATACAAAAATGACTAATAGCTAAAGTCTAATAAGACACCTGTCAATTTCCCTTTTTTTAGCTTGGCCACTCTCAATTCATAGAAGTTGCCCAACACAAACAACATTTTGCTGACAGTTCTGTGTGTGCTTAGGCAGTGATAGCATTCAAACGAAAACGGAGTTTCAGATATTTCCATCCACTTCTTAAAAATACATTTTAAGAATTACAGTATTAACCACAAATGAATGGCTGCCTCGCCTCTCCACTGACATACAGAAATAGCATAGTTAAGTCCATCAGAGAAGGACAGCTTCCCATCCTTGCTCTAGCTAAATGAGAATGAAGAAAATTTCCTAGAAGAGGCTACAAATAGAAACTGACATTTTCCTGGAACAGAAAAATCCCGGTGAAGGAGGGGAGACGATCTCCTTTTAAGATCTGAGAATATATTAAATATAAGAAACCTATCAATAGTGATGACAGAGTTCACAAATGCTTCTGTGTCTGAGGTGAGGGCATCCATCATTAACAAAAAGACTTACTTAAGACTAGCATAACCAAGGTAAGAATCCAAGTGATATTTCCCAGGTTGCCAAACTAGTCCAAATAATTTAAGTTAAACAAGTCTGTACTACAAGGTCCTTTATGGACTGAGTTCCATGAAAATGGAAGTTATTTATCAGGAAAGCATTTCTGAACATGAAAAAAAGTTTATTGCTTTTAAAAGTCCTCTGGACTAACTATAGCTACTTCATCCTTTGAATTAAAATTATATATATATATGAATACATATAAATATGTATATTCAAACATTTTCAAACATTTTTATTTACTATTAAGGTATAATTGACATACAAAGTCATATTAGTTTCAGGTGTATAACACAGTGATTCAACAATTCTATATATCACTCAGTGTTCACCAGAAAGATGTAGTCGAATATTTAAAGAGCCTTATTAGCATGCTTTTAGAATTCTCTTCCCAAATTTAGATTCTGAAATTCACATGAACATGAATTATGTTCCCTTTTACAAAGAGAAAGAGTAAATGAAGATTAATGAGAATATAGAATGAGTAGTATTTTGTATTCCATTTCTGTTTTTTAAGGAAGGATTTTTTAAAAAGTTTATTCACCATTGATCTGAGCTGTTTTTAACAATTTTCTTTAAGTATACATTCAGAGCGAAAAATAGAGGAATTTTAACTAGGTCTCTCCAGTCGTGTCTCCACGAGCATTAACAAAGAATTGGAGCACATGTGATTACATTACTAATGCTAGAACTAGATTTCTTTTAAATCACCTAAATCATCCCCTGCTTTAACCCATGAAGAGACTCACGCATCATTTTTATTTACGTGTATCCTTTTAAAATAATTTACACCTATAAATTCTGTTCATATTTTGAGGACAAGATCCCAGTGTCATTTACCTGACTCTTCTACATTCATAGAGCTTAATAAGGTGAGAATACCAAGGTCCATTCAAGGACAGAGTCAGTACAACTTGAGGTCTATCCTAGAGCGCTAAAGCACTGTAAGTAAAAAACGAAACTCATGAACTGCATATTGCCATTGGTCTAGCACTGAGGATGGAACATTAAAAGCGTCCAAAAATGCTGATTGAATGAATAACCTTCGCTGAAAAAAGCATAGAACATATGTAAATAAACCATGTAGGACGCAATTGGACAGAGCCTAAGCCTCGATTTACCACCAACTCACTGAGTTTCCCTCAAGTGGTGACAACCTGTTCAGTTCTCAGATTACCCAACTGTCATTTTTTAGATCTAACATTTACATAGATTGCATATATGCTGCTAAATATGCTAAATGCTGCTTTAAGAGCCTTAAATACAGGGGTGCCTGGGTGGTTCACTCCATTAAGAATCTGACTTGGTGGGTGGCTGAGTTGTTAAGCGTCTGCCTTTGGCTCCAGTCATGATCCCAGGGTCTTGGGATCGAGTCCCGCATCAGGCTCCCTGCTCTGTGGGAAGCCTGCTTCTCCCTCTTCCACTCTCCCTGTTTGTGTTCCCTCTCTTGCTGTGTGTCTCTCTCTCCGTCAAATAAATAAATAAAATCTTTTTTAAAAATTTAAAAAATTTTTAAAAAAAAGAATCTGACTTGGTTTTGGCTTAGGTCATGATCTCATGGTCTCATGTGAGATTGAGCCCCACCTGGGGCTCCACTGGGTGTGGAGCCTGCTTGGGATTCTCTCTCTCCCTCTCCTCTGCCCCCCAACCCCCACCTCTCCACTCTTTCTCTCAAATAAATAATTTTTTTTAAAAAAGAGCTTTAAATAAAATAATTCATTTAATCCTCACAACAATCCTATGATTAGGGCCAGCTTCCTGGACAACAACAGAAGGATCCCCTCCCCCAGAAGGACCCCACGCTTGGTTTAATGCTCTGCTGCCACCATCTTGAAATTGGAACAAGGGGCCCAGCATTCACATCACTGAAATTTGAACAAAGGGCTCTGCAAGTTATGTAAGGAATCCTGTCTACGAAGTGTTAGAACTATTATCATTCCCATTTTACAGATGCAAGAACTGAGGCAAAGAGAGGTTAAGCAACTTGCCCAAGGTCCAAAAGTTGGTCATTATTGGAACCAGGATTCAAATTCTGCACACCTCTGAACAACCCCCATCCCTGTCCCGCCCCGCCAGGAGGGAGGAGGGAGGGGGGTGGACGCTGGGAGCCTTTAAGCTCAGTTCCTCGCTGGTTCTGCAATCCTAGCTTAGTCCTTTACTGAGAGGAATGTTGTTTTCACTCTTTCCTCCTTCAATCAAGCCTTTTTATAGCTACAGAATTGTGGTGGACAAAGAAAAAAAATGTTGCATTCACAAACAAGCCGAATTTGAAAAAAGAACTGCTTAGCTAAATGAAAGGTGAGAGGGTTTGAAACGGTCATGGCAGGGGCTTAGCTATTTAAATGACAAGCTAAACAGGATACCTTTGGGGCTATTTCAGGCTCTGATCCCCAAATTAGAGCTTTTAGGAGTGGGATCCAGAGCCCTACATGGGAAAGACCAAGTTAGCCGGGAATGGCGATGCCACAGCAGAGGCGGAACACATCAAAGGGAGCACTCCGTGCTGACTTTTATAGAAGTGAAAACAGCCCAATTGCCCTGTTGTGTGTCCCCTCCCACCCAACCCCCCCTACCCCTGGGGCAAACATAAATAAAAGGTTTGCATCAACTGAGGATCAAATACTAAAGAAAATGGTCACGATATCCCCGAGAACTCGACTTGGAGTCCAAGGTCAGGTCTCCAGTGGAGAGAAGCATCTGGCCTCCTTTGTCTCCCCGAGCTTCCTGCCAACCCTCTTCCATCCGCATCTTCTATCTACGGTAACTGTGGGTGTTTCACTTTGACGAAAACCTATGAGCTCAAGGGGATGGACCGCAGACATTCCCCAGTAATCTCGGGCCTGGTCCAGACCACCTAAACTCTGAGAGTTGTTGTTGTTGTTGTTGTTGTTGTTGTTGTTGTTGTTGGCTGTTGTCTCATTTTTTGTCTGTGCTCTACATTTGATTTTTTAAAAATCAGAATAAAACTCTTTTGTCTTATTAATTTCAAAACTATCTTCCAAATACAGGTCAATAAAAAGACCACCCAGATTTGGGCAGAAATGTTGTCCCCAGAGAGACCCCTGGAAGCTGCTGCTTGGAACCCAGCACACTCCTTCTTTCTAACTGCCCTCATGCAGTGGAGACCAGAACCACATGAGCTACACTGAAGAGAGAGACGCAGTAATTGATGGTGGAGTCTTACATGAAATGAATGGTTCTCAAAAATCTTCAAGTTCTCGGATAAAACTACTTGTTTTCTGATTGGAGTATGTCAGCCAATACAGGGTCCCATAGTTCTCAGACTATTGTGATTTTCTGATTGGTCAATAGAGTCTCCGTACCTTCTGATATCTAGTCAATTAGATATACCTTCTTCGAAGTTTCCCCAACCTCTGTTTCCCTGCTCAGAACCACCAAGGACCAGGTAAGGATTCCCAAAGAGGTTCCCTGCCCCCAAATCCATTCTGCATTTGGCTGGTGTCAGATATCATGTCCCCCTCCTGGAATTCCTTTCCATGACATCATTGTCCCACATGCAACCAAAAATCAGAAGCCCCAACCCCGAAAGAGCAAAGTTGAGGATGCACCTGTGAAGGCCATAGCTGGCAGCAGGAAAGTTTGCAAGGATCGTGTCCGACCTGGACCCCTGAGCACAAAAACTATCTGCAACCACACAAGTCACGGTCTAGGTTAACATCATCACTATTCCAGGAAACCTGAAAGATGAAGTTGTAAATAACTTGACTGTCTCAGGAACTTCCCTAAAATTCACTTAAAAAGCATTCACTTAAAAAAATTCACCTCAAAAAAAAAATTCACCTCAAAAACACTAGACTATTCGGTGGTCCTTGTTGGAGTAAATAACCGCCTCTCAGAACAGTAGAGTCCTCGACCCAGAGTCCTCAAATGATTCTTTAGGCTTCCTGACAGGTGGCATTCTCAGTTTGTCCACTAATTCTGAACTATTATATAACAAACTTTGCCCAATCCCAATCGATTCCTGCCGAGTTGAAAGACTCCCCTTAAACCAGACTTCCTAACTATCCCACCTTTACCATCTCGCTGCCAGGAAGCTACTGATTCTGCTTTGCTTTATCAACATTTTGATATTTGAAGGCTCTTTTCAGGGAGTCAGTAATTACTACTCCCTTCCCCTCCCCAACCAGCTCCCACCTATTTTTCTGACAGCACAAAAGTCAAGTAATCAACAACCGGATACAAGGAGAGCCTCAGGCTCTACGAGAACTACTGACCGGAGGAGTGGTGCCTGCTTTCTTCCTAGACAGTTGGGCGGGGACCTGGGAATCAACACTGGAGGACCCACCTCAGCCTGCGGGGATTTATGGACCTCCCAGAAATGGTCTCCCTGTCCCTCCCTGACCTGGAAGCTGGGAAAGCCTAAGAGAAAAAGAAGAGAGACTTTCTCTCCAGGGGTCTCAGCAATGGGTTAGCAATGGGTTAGCAGCCGACCTGTGTCTATCAGGCCTTCCCAGCAGACCTGGCTGCCACCATTTGGAGATGCCAATGAGCAAAACTACACCACAGTGAAAGGCCAAAGGAAAACAGACACACATAAAAGGAGGGTCAGAGAGAGAGAGAGCAATCCACCAGATTGTTCCAATTTAGCACGCGCTAAAAGAAATAGAAGCGTAGGAGAATGCCAAAGGGAGAAAAATGAAGTCTCAATTCAGGTCCAAAAGCAGGTTGGAGCTAAAAATTATCATTTTCCAGCTAACATTTCACAAGATGAGTTGGAGGAAAGGAAGGCCATGTTGATATCCAAAATGGTGGTGTAAAATAACTAAAGGAATAAATATCCTTTTTGCACAAAGCAAAGATATAAATGGAATCATGAAAGAAAAGAATTTTGAGAGAAAATGGTGATGATCCAAGAATCCTGTATCTAAACCACCTATCAGTACAAATCATAATAGAAGTTCCAAGGCAAAGAGGGAAAATAGAAGAGGAAAAAGAAATGATCGATAAACCTTGAATATATATACACACATCTATACAGATAGATATAAATACTCGAATTTACATACACACATATAGAGATACATTCGTTACATCTTGATGTTATGTGTGTAAATGAATAATGGTATAATATCTAAGAATGTTTATAAATGTATTAAAAAGTTAACATTTATTAAACTATGAAAGAGGCAAAGAGGCACCTGGATGGTTCAGTCAGTTAAGCGTCCCACTCGATTTCTGCTCAGGTTGTGATCTCAGGGTCCTGGGATTGAGCTCTGAGTCAGGCTTGTACTCAGTGGGGAGCCTGGTTGGGATTCATTCTCTCCTTCTCCTTCCCTTCTTCCCCTGCCACTCTCCCTCAAATCAATAAACTTAAAAAAAAAAAAAAAAAACTATGAAAGAGACAGTGTTTCAAGTACTTGTCATATAATAACTAACTTAATCCTCACAAAACCTCCCTGACTATGGTACTAGTATTAAACCCATTTCACCAAGAAGGACAGTGAGGCACAAAGTGATTAAGTAACTGACCTATAGACACAAAACAAGAAAGGGACAAAGCTGAGATTAAAACCCAAGGAGGGGCACCTGGGTGGCTCAGGTCATGATCCCAGCGTCCTGGGAATGAGCCCTGCATCGAGTTCCCTGCTCGATGGAGAGCCTGCTTCTCCCTCTTCAGCTCCCCCATGCTATGTTCTCGCTATTCTCTGTCATAAATAAATAAAAATCTTAAAAAAAAAAAAAACAGGGAGTTTGGTGCCAGATCCTAAGTTTTTAAGCACAGTATTGTTTTGAGCAATTCACTGAATTGTTCTCAGATAGGGACTTTTGAAGAGGAAACATACTATAGGAGAAATTTTAACAGCATACAATCAAAAGTTAACTCTTTCATAGAAAAAATATTGGCATTGAGAGTTGAATCTGGGAGGTAGGGAAAGTTTAAGAGTAAAAGTTCCAAAGGTCTCATTTGCTGGGAGAAAAGGCGGAGGAAGGAAGAGTAAAAATATTCTGGAGTCAGCTAATCAAGATGGGAGGGACATACCGTGAAGTATAAAGAGGGTCTTGATAAGGGAAATTATTGATGTCTTCTTTTCAACAATGGTAGAGAAATAGGTATGTAATTATGAGAACCAAAAATGGAATATAGATTGGAAAGACATAGTAATTATCAGGGGAAAGGGAATGAATTACAATTTGATCAGACCTACCAAAGAAAGGAAAAGAGAAAATAGCCATCTAAAAATAAAACAAATATAAAACCAGATATAAGGAATAAAACCTAATGCATCAATCCTTAAACTACAAAGCAGAGAATATCAGATTGGGTTAACAAAGAAGTCCTAACTGTATGGACTAATTACAAGAAAGACACATAAAACAAGTGGTAAAGGTTTGCCTTGGGGGAACCTGCGTGGCTCAGTAGATTAAGCGTGTGCTTTCGGCTCAGTTCATGATCCCAGGATCCTAGGATCGAGCCCCAGATGCTCAGGGGGGAACCTGCTTCTCCCTCTCCCTCTGCTGCTCCCCTACTTGTGCTCCAAATCTCTTTCTCTCTCTCTCTCAATCTGTCAAATAAATTAAATCTTAAAAAAAAAAAAAAAAGAAAAAGATTTGCCTTCATAAGGTTAGAGGATTACATTTAATTTCAATCTTCCCAAAACTACAACAAAAGATTTCATAATGAATGAGCACTGAACCTTAAGGAGACAGAGAGGAGGCAACACAAAGCTTAAGTATGGAAATATCCAGATTTGGGAAGGACAGAGGGCTGAGCACCCCAGAAGGTATAAACCATCAGCAGGGAAAATCGAAAACCAGCTCCATTTCCATCACAGAATTCTCTAAAGCCTCACGAATTGGTGGCAAACCAGGGACCTCCGGAAGGGTGGATAAAGTGAGAAAGGAAAATAAGGAGGATGGGTTGAAATTTGTTTGCGACATAGTCATAATTTCCTGTTCTACTCCATACCGCCAGGAAGAGTGGTGTTTTATTCTCTGGAGAAAGGAGAAAAGAGGATGAATGGGTATACCCGCCTGGAAATGGGGCAGAGTTGGGGGGTGGAATTAAGTGAGAGCACAGGTCTTCCTTCCTGTCCTCCTCTCCCGAAGTGCAGCACACAGGAGACTGAAGATTCTTCTCAGGAAAATCTGACAGGCCCAAGAAGACAGGTCTAGAGAGACTGATCCCAGGAGAAGGAGGAACTCCCAACAAACACTACAGCCAGATCGCCTCCAGCGCACTGGCCCGCCTATGCCTTCAGAGCATCCTGCCAGCATTTACCTCCTTATTTTTATTATTTATATTTTTTAAAAGATTTTATTTATTTATTTATTTATTTATTTGACAGAGAGAGATCACAAGTAGGCAGAGAGGCAGGCAGAGAGGAGGCAGAAGCAGGCTCCCCGTTGAGCAGAGAGCCCGATGCGGGGCTCGATCCCAGGACCCTGAGATCAGGACCCAAGCTGAAGGCAAAGGCTTTAACCCACTGAGCCCCCTAGGCACCCCATTACCTTTAAACAAGAGCAGACAACCAGAGATCACCGGACACCTTAGGAACATGTCTACTATGGAATATAGAGACAAAAAAAAAAGCAAAATAAAACAAACGAACAAAAAAACCACAAAGCAATTTGGAAGATGCAGAGACTACTGAGAGAGGAAAAAAATACGTCTTGAAATACATGTATGTAGCTAGAGGGTGGGGGGGATGGGCGGAAGACATAAAGGGGATTAAACGTACACTTGTGATAAGCACTGAGCAATGTATAGAATTGTTGAATCATTATATTGTACACCTACTATAACTAATATAACACTGTATGTGAACTATACTTCAATCAATATATATATGTTCAGATTTGATAAATATATTTAGAATATATATGTTTATATTCAGATTTAAAAGAAGATGAAACACAGTATGGAGATTCCTCAGGAAATTAAATATACAGCTACCCTATGACCCTGCAATTGCACTACTCGGTGTTTACCCCAAAGAAGCAGATGCAGTACAAAGAAGGGCCACATGTACCCCAATACATAGCCACAATGGCCACAATAGCCAAACTGTGTTAAGAACCAAAATGCCCTTCAACAGATGAATGGATAAGGAAGATGTGGTACATCTATACAATGGAATATTATGCCTCCATCAGAAAGGATGAATATCCAACTTTTGTATCAACATGGACAGCACTAGAAGAGATTATGGGGAGTGAAATAAGTCAAGCGGAGAGAGGCAATTATCTTATGGTCTCACTTACGTGTGGAGTATAAAGAAAATCATGGAGGGCATCGTGAGAAGGAAGGGAAGGGCGAATGGGGGGAAATCGGAGGGCGTGTTGAACCAGGAGAGACTGTGGACTCTGAGCAACAAACTGAGGGTTTTGGAGGGGAGGGGGTTGGGGGGTGGGTGAGCCTGGTGGTGGGTATCGAGAGGGGCACGTACTGCATGGAGCACTGGGTGTGGTGCATGAACAATCAATCTTGTAACACTGAAAAATTAAAATAAACAAATTTGGGGAGAAAAAAAAAAGAAGAAGATGAAACATCCATGAAAAAAATAGGATAGTATAAAACAAAGAAGCATTCAGAGAAGGAAAGAAGTTCTTTGAAATTAAAATCACAAGGGGCACCTGGCTGGCTCAATTGGGAAAGCAACTCTTGATCTCAGGGTCATGAGTTCAAGCCCCATGTTGTGGGGCGGGGGGAGGGGGGAGCACACATAAACCTCACATAAAAATAAATTAAGAACATGAGGGTAGAAATGAAAAACTTAGTAGAAAGGGTGGAAAAGAAAATTAAGGGCCTACCAGCAAGAGGAACAAAAAGGCACATAGATGGAAAATGGAACATTGTAGGGGTTAAGAAAATCAGAGGACTAGTCCCACCATTGTTTGAATACAGGAGTTCCAGAAAGTGAAAAAAGATAAAATGTACCTCGAAGGTAATGGCTTTAGTTAAGACCCTTAACTAATTAATTATGGGTGATTAAAGTACATAATGGCAGAGATATATGAATATATGTTCATATAATGAATGTGAGGCTTTTTATGAGGGAAAAAGATTAATTTTGTGTTCAAGGTAAAATGTCTGGTCCCAAGGGGTAATTGAAGATAATAAAAGAAAAAAACTTGAATGGGTACAGGTTGTAGAAGATTTGAAGAAAAGTGAAAGTGTGCTCAAATTTGCTGAATCAAGGAAATGCAAATTAAATATATACAATATAATATTACTTTATACATTATTGGACTGATAGCCTCTTAAAAACAGAAAACAGCTCTTATTGGCAGGGCTGCAGGGAAAATATACAGCTGTGGATTGCTAGATTAAGGTCTTCTTGGAGAACAAACTAACATCAACTAAAATTAAAGATTCTGTATACCCGGGTGCCTGGGTGGGTTAAAGGGTCCTGGGATTGAGCCCCGCATTAGCTCTCTGCTCAGCAGGGAGCCTGCTTCCCCCTGCCTCTCTGCCTACTTGTGATCTCTCTCTCTCTCTCTGTCAAATAAATAAATAAAATCTTTTTTAAAATAAGTAAATAAATAAAGATTCATATACCCTTTCACCCAGAAGTCCCACTTCTGGGAGTCTACCCTACAAAAAATGAAAGCTGCAGTACAGACGGTAGTAAAAGGTCATTTCCGGGATCATGGTACATGGTGGCAAAAATGGAAACAACGTGAGTGCCCATCAGCAGCAGAACGCTGATTCAATCACAATATTGTTATACAAAGAATTGTCCTACAGCCATTCAAAAGGATGAATTAGAGCCACTGAAGTTGACTTGGAGGGATTATTCCTAAGGCTGCTGAGTGAGAAAAGCAAGATGCAGAAAAGCATGAATAATACAATTTCTTTGTATAAAACAGATACATAGTCATAAGTAGGCTTATGTATAGCTATATTTGAATATGATTACTTGGGCATGGAGAGAAATATGAAAGGACACGGTTACTAACATGGGCTGGGAAGAAGAGCGGTAGGTAGTGTGAAGACTTTAGGGAGGAGGGGAGGGGAAACCAAGCCAAAAAGAAAGGAAATTGACTTAAATAAGGAGGCAAGATTTGATCACATTTGTTCATTTATACATAGGTGTATGAAGTTTTTTTTTTAATTTATAAGGGAAAATATTGTTTTATTTTCAAAAAGGGAAAGTATTATTTGATACCTTTCATTGTCACTTTGTGAAGCGCAATCTGAAGAGATGTTTTTCCAGGGAAGACATACGGATGGTCAACAGATGCGTGAAAGAGAAGGGGTGAACACCTCTAGGAGGGCTGAGAAAGATCAGACAGAAAGGCCCTTCTTAAGTGTAGAATCCCCAGGGCAACCTCTATATCTCATGTTGGCATCCTCGACACAGAAAGCAAAAGATCGGGACTGGTCCAGAGGCTTAATTTGCAACTGGCTCCCACTGCTAAGCCCAGGCTAGATACCTGGGTGGACATCACATAGTCCCTGGCACAAGAGGAGGCAACCAATGAGAGTTCCTTCCCTGCTCATCAGGAAACAGTGTGCCTTTCAGTGCGAGAAGTCCTATCTCCGTGCCCCTGTGGGTGGTCCTTCAATGAGACCCAGAATTCGGCTGAGGAGAGCCAGTTATTTACAAATAACTATTAAAAGTATCTAGTCAGGGGCAGAGCTAGCTAGGCTTGCGTGCCCCCAGAGGATTGATCAATGCGTCTCCTAGGCAGGAGAAGACGGCAGGAAGGACACGGCTGAGAAGCCGGTGCCTGCAGAAAGAGAATGTCCACCTCGGTTAATGAGGATTAGCTGGAGGACGTGCTGTGGTTCATAGCAGTCGTACTTTCGGGGTGATGCTTCCGGGAGCGCTGTAATTAGAGATGGCCACACACACATTCTGTCATTTAGGCAGGTCAACAAATACGCAGCCCTTTCCTGTGTGTGATTCCAAATATTCCCAGCTCAGGACAGTGTCAAGTTTCTACGCAGGACCTTTCTAATCCAGACAAGCTTTCCCTCTGAGCAAAGAAGGTTCTCAAATTCACGGTATGTGGGTAAAGCGGGTCAGCGAGGAGTGGAAAACAGCAAAGCTGGCCTCCACGTGGAGGAGTTGCTTGATGTTCAGAGGGCTGTGTGGTTGTAAACGAAATGACCGCTGTGGGGCTGACCCCAGGCAGACCCCACACATTTAACTGTGGAAAGGGGTTTGTTCTGCTGGGATGGCGATAGTTTAAATATATATCCATAGCTCTGGCTGAGAGGAGACCTAGAGAATGTTTCTGGAAGGAGAACAGAAGGAATGTCAGGGGAAAATAACTTGGTTGTTTTGTTTGTTTTGTTTTGTTTTTTTCACATCTTAATTTCATTTTTTCAGTGTTCCAAGATCCATTGCTAACGCACAAAACCCAGCGCTCCATGCAATACATGCCCTCCTGAATACCCACCACTAGGCTCACCCATTCCCCACCTCCCTCCCTTTCAAAACCCTCAGTTTGTTTCTCAAAGTCCACAGTTTCTCATGGTTCGTCTCCTCCTCTGATTTCCCCTTTGTTGTTTTTAAAGGATCACCTGGGGCGATGCTGTTGCCCAACGGCCCAAGGGCCACACGTTGAGGAGCAGGGTCTTGGGGGACACAAGCCCTGAGACTGAATGACAAGAAAATATGTTTCAAAAAGAAAAAATGCAAACAGCATGACAGAGTTTGTGTTGATGGGAACTCAACACGGTGGTCCAGTGGGTTGGAAAACCATGAAGGATGAAAATAGGATGGCCCCTTTGAAGTGACTTGCTACAATGTAATAAGTACCCAGTACAAAGGAATTTGGCAAAACTTCTTAAGAGAGACACACAGAAATATCCTCTTTACCTTGATTCTGTCATCTGACCCACAGAACTTGGTCAGTTACCAAGAAGGCAGGCAAGAGATGTCCTGTGCAAGAAGAAGCATCACGGAGCTGCTTTGTGTCAAAAATCAACCCAGGAAATGAAAAGAGGAAGTACCATACACAAAGCCCACTCCTACCTAGTCAATGTCAGGCTAAAGGTGGGAGTGGGTCCCCACAACACAGGTCTGACCCAGCAGACCAGGCCTGCTATGCACTCCCTCGACCACTCACTGGTCAGAGTGGGGGTGGGTGTCAGGGCCACCATGAAAGCAATGGGCATGCCACAAGCGATTAAGTGTGTTCTTTAGGTGCACTCTTCTCCCAGGTCTTTAATTTATTGTGAGCAGCCTTCAAGGCACCAGGAATCCAGGGAATCCCAATGTGTTCTAGCTCCCTTCCCATGGAGACCAGTGCAGATTTGGAGGAGAGGAGGAAAGGATGGAAAAGTGGGAGGTAGAAGCAATTTGAGTTTTGCTACAAAGATCCTACAATGTATCAAGTTCTGCTGACACATTCCTCAGTTGCCTAGACAAATTCGTATCCTGCTGAGTGGAGTTAAGCTCTGTTTGCTTGCAGAGCCCTTTGTTCAAATACATAGCCATGTAATTAAGATGATTTTAACCAAAAGTAACCAAAATCCCAACCCAGAGAACTAAAACAATAAGATAATTTATAGGGTACAAGACAAAGCTGAGGTGGTCTAGTTCCAGTATTGATTAATTCAGTGACTTGATGACTTCATCACAGACCCACTGTATTAATCCGCATTCTCCAAAGGAAAAGAAATGCTAGGATTCATATAGATATACCGAGAGGATTTATTATAAGAGATTGGCTAATGCAGTTATGGAGGCTAAGAAGTCCCACTATCCGCCAACCACAAGCAAGCAGCCCAGGGAAGCTGGTGGTATAGTTCCACTCCAAACCCAAAGGCTTTGGAACCAGGAAAACCAGTGATGTAGTACCAGACTGAGGCCGAGGCCCAAGAGCTGGGAGCAGCAACAGCCAAGGGCAGGAGAAGATTCATGTCCCAGCTCACGCAAGAAAGCAAATTTGCCCTTCCTCTACCTTTTTGTTCTATTAAGGCTCTCAGATGATTGGATGATGCCCTCCTTCCTTGGTGTGGGTGATTTTCTTTACTTAGCCTACAGATTCAAGTGCTAATCTCTTCTGGAAACACTTTCACAGACTCACTCAGAAATAATGTTATACCAGCCACCTAGCCATCCCTGAGCCCAGTCAAGTTGACACATAAAATTAACATCACACCCAGGTTTTGCTTCTTTTTTTTTTTTCAAGTTTTATTTAAATTCCAGTTAGTTCACATATATGGTAAAATGGGTAGCAGGTATAGAATTTAGTGATTCATCGCTTACATACAACACCAGTGCTCATCACAGGTGCCCTACTTAATGCCCCTCACCCATTTAGCCATCCCCCAATCACTTGCCTCCAGCAAACCTCAGTTCATTCTCTCTTAACTACAGAGTGTCTCATGGTTTTTGCTTCTTTAAGCTCTGCTATTCTCATTGTGTTGGCTTTATCTTTCAACTAACTCTTTCCATGGTCACAAGATGGCAGTAGCACTTACAGAGGTCATAGCTAGATATGACAAAATCAATATAAAGAAGAAAATGTTGGGGTGCCTGGGTGACTCAGTTAGTTAAGCAGCGGACTCCTGATTTCAGCTCAGGTCATGATCTCAGAGTCCTGCAATTGAGCCTCGAATCAGGCTCTGCAATCAGTAGAAAGTCTACTTGAGGGTTCTCGCTCTTGCTCTCTCTCTCTCCCTCTGCCCCTCTCATGTGCTTGCTCTCTCTCTCTCTCAATAAAAAAATAAATCTTTAAAAGAAGAAAATGTCTGTTCTTGTATATCTCTCTTAGGAATATTTGCCATAGTCCTCTGTATTCCATATCTACTCTAGTATTAAAAAAAATAACTCCAAAAATTAAGGCAGGGATTGGCAAATTTTCCCTCCATAAAGAACAAAATGATAAATATCTTTTTGTGGGTCACATAATCTCTATCACAATTACTCATCCCTGCCATATACAATATGTAAATCAATAGACATGACTGTGTTCCAATAAAACTTTATTTACAAAAACAGGTGGCAGGCTGGATTTGGCCTTCCATTTATAGTGTGCCAACTCCTGCCTTAAAACAACAAACATCTTTTATCTCACACTGTTTCTGTAGGTCAGGAATCTGGGCATATCTTAGTCCTGGCTCTCATGAGGTTGCCATCAGCTTGGGGCAGTGGTCATCTGAAGTCTTGACCAGAGCTACTTCCAAGATGGCTCCTTCAAGAGACCTCATTACATGTACCACTCCATTGGGCTGTTAAGTGTCCTTACAACATGTCAGCTGACTTCTCCAGAAAGTGAGATCTGAGAGAGAGTGAGGAAAAAGCCGTGACCTTTTATGACCTGGTCCTACATATTTTGTCATATCCTAGTCTTTGGAATTGAGTCATTTGTCCAGCCCACATTCAAGAGATAGGGAATTAGCATCTCTCTTGAGAGGGGTCAAAAGGTAAAAACAACAAGATGATGGCATCAAATCAGTCTTGATTTCTTGGGCCAAATATGTGCTCTGTTTCTAATCATTGAGATTTAGCCTTATTCCTGAAGCCTGTTTCTACCATGTACTTGATTTCTCTGTTCCCTAGGCTTCAGTTAATTGACCTACAACTCCCCCAAGGAGGAGAGAATCTTCAAGCAGACTCCCTGCTGAGTGTGAAGCCTGATGCAGGGCTCAGTCCCACAAATCATGAATTCATGATCTAAGCCAAAATCAAGATTGGACACTCAACCAACTGAGCCACCCAGGCATCCCCCAAGACTCTTTCTCACATGTACTAGTGTGAAGCCACAGGTCTGCCGTGTGTGGTTGTACAGTGTATACACTCTGTAAGGGTCCCAGATGAGATGAAAAATTGGGACTGAAATCCAGCCCGTACTCCGCTCATCAAGCTTTGTTCCCTGAAGAAGGAAACAATTTTTGTCATTCTTTTACCTGGGGGGCCCGGCCCACCTTTGCAAGGATCTATGTAAGGTACATATATTTATGTACCTTGGATGTTGATTTTTTGCATGATTTGTCCCCAACCTTAGTATATTTGTCCATATCTCCAGCCTATTGAGATTTATTTGGACCCCGACTCTGATATTCACCACATTCCCTATGTCTCCATCACTTTCTATATCAGGGGGTTACATATGCCCAGAGAATACATGAGACAATCCTTTTGGGTTCAGGTTAAAAAAAAAAAAAAAAGAACTTCTATATCTAGGGGGTTTTATTCATCTAGAGAAAGTAATAAATTAAGCCTTACTATTGTTAATTAATTAATGTTGATGTTTATAAACTAATGTTGGCAGATGTTCATAATTTATATAGATATATGTATATTGAGGTAGGTGCTCAGAAGTTTTTAAAGATGCATGATCAAGAAATATTAAATGCTATTGTTTTATATCATCATCTAAGTCACTGATCAAAATTTTAAATGAGGCCAGGCTGAAAACAGAACCTTGAGATCAGCACTGATCCCATAGGCTGTCTGGGTACCATCACAATTTGACCCAGCATCTGAGCCAAATCCACTGTTAAGTAATAGATACCCCATGCTAGGCAGCATCTAAGATGTCCCCAGTGATCCCAGCTCCTGCTTTTCACACCCCCGTAAATGACATTTTGCATGACACGTTATGCAGCTTTGTAAAAATCTTGAGCCGGAGGTGTCCAACCAAGCCACCTCCATATTCCTGACCCACAGAAACTGAGATAAAAAATGTTTGCTGTCATAAGTTGCTAAGTCCAGGAATTATTTGTGACACAGCAATAGATAACTAATAGACTCTTCTACGTGATTTGTAATAGATATCTCTACACTTGCAACAAGCAACACTGCAACCTAGGTATTATCATCCTAGTTTTTTTTTTTTAAGATTTTTTATTTATTTATTAGAGAGATAGAGAGAAAGCACAAGTAGGCAGAGCAGCAGGCAGAAGGAGAGGGAGAAGCAGGCTCTCCACTGAGCAAGGAGCCTGCTTCAGGGCTTGAACCCAGGACCCTGGGATCATGACCCGAGCCAAAGGTAGCAGCTTAACCAATTGAACCACCCAGGTGCCCCTATCATCCTAGTTTTAAAGATGAGTAAAGAAAGGCTCAGAGTATTTAAATGGCTTTCCTGGGTTTTAAACAGCTAGCAAATGACAGGATTCGGCTCTAAAATCCACAATCTATCCACTTACAATAAGTTATTCCTTTATCTAGCTCTATGACCTTGAGCAGGTAACATCAGCCTCCTAGTCTCCTCATCAGTAAAATTGGGGACTAAAACGAATTATTCATCTCAAATATTATAAAATCTCATCCCCGTCCTCTGCTTTGGCCACACCCCAAGAAGCAAGTTTAAATGATTTTTATACTAGAGAATGTTAAGGATGAGGGGCGAGGGTTTGAAGATTACTTGATTTAGCTAAAGAAATACATTGACGTCAGAAACCACTGAGGCTTAGGAATCTCCATTGTTTCTGTAGCTGATGCCAACAGTTTCCCACATGTCCCAGTGCTGCCACTCAGAGGATAAAAGGGGGATGCGGTCTGTTTCTTAGGAGGAAAGGAAGAAGTTTCTACTCTAACAGAGATCTCCCAGCTGCAACAAAGGTAGCGAAAGTAATAAAACTTACTTTGGCTGTAACTCACGGTACATCCCCTTAATAGAGTGATGTGACAGAAAGAACTTTGAGGAGCAATGCAGAGAAAGAGGTAGCGTAGTGGCTAAGAGGGACACCAGGATCGACAGTGTGATAACTGTAGAGGTATTTATACATTCTTTTTTTTTTTTTTTTAAGAAAGAAAGAGAGAGCAGAGAGAGAGAATCCTAAACACGCTCCACGCTCAGCACAGAGCCCAACATGGGACTCAATCTCAGGACCTTGATATCATGACCTGAGCTAAAACGAGAGTCGGACGCTTACATGACTGGGCCACCCAGGTCCCCCAATTCCCACATTCTGGGATGCTGTTTTACTTTATCGTGCTTTGCTATCATTTTCACTGGCTCTTATGTGTGTTCTGTTTTGACTCTTTCGGTCTGTACCAGCGTGTCTTCAAAAACCAGTGTTTTCATCTAAGCCTCAAACTCGAAAACGTGGGAGCCCCTGTCCTAAGCCCTAGGACAATGGCCCAAGTTGATCAGGGAGAGGACCTTTCAGCACAGGCCACGTCAAAATTTCACCTGTCACTTTGGCATCTTTGGAAGTTAAAGGAATAGAGAGTTTCCACTTTAATCTAATGACGAGACTGGTGTCCTCATAACTGAAGACACAACGTCCAGATAGACAAACAAGTAGATAATCATAAATAAAGGTACAACGCATTCCTCTCTTCCTCAATGGAAAGAGGCCCAATAACAAATCTCTCTTCAGGTTTAATAGTATTTAGCAAGACAGTCTAGTTGGCAGCTTATCTGATCATTCATTTGTTTCTTCAACGGCTCTGCCACTTACTAGCTGGGCGAACACAGACAAGTTATTTGCTTTCTCTAAGCCTTAATTTCATCCTTTGCAAAAAGGATAGAATTATGATACCTCCCTCGTGTATTGTCACGAAGGTTAAAGAAGATAGAACAGGGCACAGTGGCGCAAATAGTGGGGATTCATTAAAGGCTTGATTTTTTTCTTTTGCATTTTTTTTTCTCTCTTAAGAAATTTACATTTTTAAAAATCACTCTGACTGCTCTAGGGAGACCATATATAAATAGAAAGAATGGGAACAGGGTGATGAGTCCAGAGGCTACTGCATTTATAAAAAGGAGATATTAGTGGCTTGGGCTCAGAGGGTATCAGTGCTGAGGGAGAGAAGTGGGAAGACGTGGAACATGTTTTTAAGGCTTTGTATTTTGTACTTCCTCTTTTCATTTCCTGGGTTGATTTTTGACACAAAGCAGCTCCGGGATGCTTCTTCTTGCACAGGACATCTCTTGCCTGCCTTCTTGGTAACTGACCAAGTTCTGTGGGTCAGATGACAGAATCAAGGTAAAGAGGATATTTCTGTGTGTCTCTCTTAAGAAGTTTTGCCAAATTCCTTTGTACCGGGTACTTATTACATTGTAGCAAGTTACTTCAAAGGGGCCATCCTATTTTCATCCTTCATGGTTTCCCAACCCACTGGACCACCGTGTTGAGTTCCCATCAACACAAACTCTAGCCGTCATGCTGTTCACATTTTTTCTTTTTGATACATATTTTCTTGTCATTCAGTCTCAGGGCTTGTGTCCCACAAGGTCCTGCTCCTCAAAGTGTAGTGCTTGGACCAGTGGGCATCAGCATCACCCCAGATGATCCTTTAAAAACAACACATTTTTTTCCCTTGAGGTTCCTTCTGTTCTCCTTCCAGAAACATTCTCTAAGTCTCCTTTCAGCCAGAGTTATGGATTTATATTTAAACTATTGTCGTCCCAGCAGAACAAACCCCTTTCCACAGTTAAATGTGTTCCCTTCTCCCCTTTCCATTGTGTGTGGGCATGTTACCCAGGCTTGCACTGTCCAATATGGTAAATATATAAACTTGGCCATAGTGCCTATAGGAAAAATGATTAATTTCAAGGGGATTCAGAAGTGGGTGGGGGGGAATAGATGAAATAAAGGGGACTAAGAGTACACTTATCATGGATGAGCACTAAGTAATGTAGAGACTGCCCACAACAGTCATTTCATTTACAATTGCACAGCTGTCTGAACATCAAGCAACTCCTCCACATGGCAGCAAGCTTTGCTATTTTCCACTCCTTGCTGACCTACCTTACCACATACATGAGGTTTTAAGGGTAGGGTTGACAGAATTTACTATAGGGCACAAGGAAAAAGAACAATCAGGCAGATGTCGGCGAGGATGCAGAGAAAGGGGAACCCTTCTACACTGTTGGTGGGAATGCAAGTTGGTGCAGCCACTCTGGAAAACAGTATAGAGATTCCTCAAAAAGTTTAAAATAGAGCTACCCTATGACCCAGCAATCACACTACTGGGTATTTACCCTAAAGATACAAATGTAGGGATCTGAAGGGGCACATGTTTATAGCAGATAAATGTTTATAGCAGAAATGTCCACAATAGCCAAACTATGGAAAGAGCCCAGATGTCCATGAACAGATGAATAGATAAAGAAGATGTGGTACATATATCAATGGAATACTATGCAGCCATCAAAAAAGCAAAATCTTGCCATTTGCAACGATGTGGATGGAACTAGAGGGTATTATGCTAAGCGAAATAAGTCAATCAGAGAAAGACAATTATCATATGATCTCTCTGATATGAGGAATTTGAGAGGCAGGGCAGGCGACCATGGCAGGTAGGGAGGGAAAAAATTAAACAAGATGGAATCGGTAGGGAGAAAAACCATAAGAGACTCTTAATCTCGGGAAACAAATTGAAGGTTGCTATGGGGGGGGAGCGAGGGGACAGGGATAGGGTGGCTGGGTTATGGACATTGGGGAGGGTATGTGCTACGGTGAGTGCTGTGGAATGGGTGTGCCTGATGATTCACAGACCCGTACCCCTGAGGCAAATAATACATTATATGTTAATTTTTTAAAATACATGTTAAAATTTATATTGAGCTTATTTCATCCCAAAGAAAGGGAACTTGACCCAATCTTGTCTAGATGAGCATTGTCCAAAGAACTTTCACGGATGATGGAAATGTTCAATATACGTGCTATCCAATATGGTAGACATTAGCCACATAAACCTTTTAAGCACTTGTGGTGTGTCTAGTATGACTAAAGAATTGATTTTTTAATTTTATTTAATGTTTTTATTTTAATTCGGCTGTAGTTAATATATAGTGTTTTATTAATTTCAGGTGTACAATAAAATAATTCAATAATCATATATATTACTCAGTGCTCATAATGGTAAGTGTACTCTTAATCCCCTTTATATATTTCATCTAGCCCACTTCTTTTTTTTTTCACAAATATGTTTATTTTATTTTTTCAGTGTTACAAGATTGATTGTTGATGCGCCATACCCAGTGCTCCATGCAATACATGCCCTCCTCAACACCCACCACCAGGCTCGCCCAACCCCCCAACCCCTCCCCTCCAAAACCTTCAGTTTGTTGCTCAGAGTCCACAGTCCCTCATGGTTCCTCTCCCCCTCTAATTTCCCCCCATTCATCCTTCCTTTCCTTCTCACAATGCCCTCCATGTTTTTCCTTATGCTCCACACATAAGTGAGACCATAAGATAATTGACTCTCTCCGCTTGACTTATTTCACTCTACATAATCTCTTCTAGTCCTGTCCACGTTGATACAAAAGTTGGATATTCATCCTTTCTGATGGAGGCATAATATTCCATTGTATAGATGTACCACATCTTCCTTATCCATTCCTCTGTTGAAGGGCATTTTGGTTCTTTCCACAGTTTGGCGATTGTGGCCATTGCTGCTATGAACATGGGGGTACATGTGGCCCTTATTTGTACTGCATCTGCTTCATTCCCCAACCCACTTCTGAGTCCCCTTGAAATTAATCATTTTTCTTATAGGCGCTATGGCTAATTTTATGTATTTACGATATCGGACAGTGTGAGTCTGGATAATATGCCCCCTAGATGTTTCCCACTAAAAATCCTTCCAACTATACAGACACAATTTACGGAAACTACAATTTGCTCTCATTTACAATCTTATGATCTTGTCTGGTCTTAACTACTTGACCAGTTTGTATTGACTGAGCTAAAACCTGGAGAAAAAATTATCAAGACTCCTCTACTTCTGTTTACCCCCGATATTATCACATTAAGGGATAACCCATTTTGACCAACTGTAAACATCGTTATAAAAATTATATATCTTTACATGTTGTAATTAAACTGGAATGTTGATCTTCTGCCTAAGTTATGGGAAGATATATAGAAACAATGTATCATGTTGCTTGGCCATGGTGCCTATAGGAAAAACTATTAATTCCAAGAGGATACAGAACAATGGCTATGACTTAAACAAACTGGTAATAAATCCACCATCTTCTCACCTAAAAACTGAAGTGTTCATCACACCACAGGTACCTAGCAGACATCTCAAGGTTGACTTATGGGGAATTGTAACAGTGATTGTTAAAATTGAAAATAAATTTTAATTTTATTTTATCTCCTATTTTATGGATAATAATAATATTCCCAATTTCCATTTCTCTTTTCTTCCTTTCTTTTCTTTTCTCATTTTCCCTAGGCAGCTTGTCTCCATGAAGCTTGCCAAGCAAGGCCTTGTCATTGCCTAAAATCACACATAGATCACACAAAGCGTTTAGACCTGGAGCCATACTAGCCAATACGAATTTTGCATCATTTAACAAGTAAAGACACTATTTTGCTGTATTGACTAAGCAAAGAAGCCTATCAGATCAACCAATGCTTATTGATGGAATTGTTTCCAACAATGGTTCTTAAACTGTGGTCTCTGGACCAGCAACATCAGCTTCACCAGGAAACTTCTTAGAAATTCAAATTCTTGGACCCCAGTCTCGACTTTGTGAATCAGAAAATGTGGGGATGGGGCCCAGCAATTTGTGTTTTAAAAAGCCCCCAGGTGATTTTGATGCATGCTAAAATGCATACATCAAAATGCTAAAGTTTGAGAGGCACTGCTCTAGAGAAGAGTTTCTCAAATTCAGCACTATCTGCATTTTAGAACTGATCATTCTTTGTTGTAAGGAGGTATCCTGTGCATCATAGGATATTTAAATGAGTCTCTAGAATCTACCTGCTAGATTCCAGCACCATCCCCCTAATGTGACACACCAAAATATCTCCAGACTAAATCTCCAATGCTAAAGATCCCCTGGGATTGTCCCAAGTTGAGAACCACTGCCCTATAGAGTCACAACTATGGCCCAGGTGGGTCCAAGCCTAAATCATGACATATAAACAATCATGTCAATAATATATATGCAATCAGTGTTCACAGGTATGTGGCAATGTGACATAAACTAAGGTTTGAATAATTTATAGTTTACAAAGCACTTTTCATACATATGTCACTTATTCTCACATTAATCCTATGCAGAAGGTAATCATCATCATTGTTGTGTTCCTGGTAAGGAAACTGAGATTCAAAGAGGTTATTTGATGTGGCCAAAAGCCTGTTGAGTAGCCAGACTGGAACTCAAACCCAGATGTTTCCTTTTTCTAGATCAAGAGGAATATCTTATTAGATGGGTTATAGATGGGGCATTTCTATCCTTGAAAAATATAACTCCTGGGGTGTCTGGGTGACTCAGTCGGTTAAGTGTCTGCCTTCAGCTCAGGTAATGATCCCGGGGTCCTGGGATCGAGCCCCACATTGTGCTCCCTGCTCAGCGGAGAGCCTGTTTCTCCCTCTCCTTGCCACTTCCTCTGCTTGTTCTCTCTGTCAAATAAATAAATAAAATCTTAAAAAAAAAGAAAAGAAAAGAAAGAAAGAAGGAAGGAAGGAAGGAAGGAAGGAAGAAAAAGAAAGGAAGAAAGAAAGATAGAAAGTCATCGCTTTTGGAACAAATCCAGTATTAGCTGAGAAATAATAGTTGTAGGAATACGTAAACAGAATGTTCAATATGAAATATGCTGTGTATGCAAGAGTTGGATAAACCTATCCATAGACGGCAAGGGTTGGTACTTGGAAAGAAAATCTTTGTGACAGTTTGTGACTTAGAGATATGGGGGAGATTTGTACTCAAATCAGAGAAGAACAAAATAGCACAACTTAACAAAGTCAGAGAGATTGTTTGTCTTCTAAACCACATTTTTTTTTTTTTTCTGGAGAAAGTGAAACAGAATAAAAATCATTGGCTGGAGAGAAAGAAAGAGAAAAACCCAAAACGCCAGGGAGCCGTTGGCCGGCTGTGACCCGGATCCTCACAGGATGAAGGGCTGTCCCACTAGCATTAGGCTCCCGGGAGCCGTGTGCGAAAGGCCCACAAAGCCCATAGCTTCCAGAGAGGGGATGTGATACCCCCCCAGAGGCGAGCTGGGGATTCCCAGGAGCACAGTAATAGACTTTGGCCTCTGAGTGCGCATCCGATCGCCAACAGCCAACTCGCTGACCTTTGGACGGTCCTCCAACAAGGCCAAACTTGTTGCAGAGCATAAAACTGAAATTCTAAATAAAGATCAAGGCCAACTCAAAGTCACCATGAGACAAATGACCCCAAAGAAACCCTTTGATGTCAGTTCTTTTTTGCTCTGAGAAGAATTTGAAACCTCTTGCTTCTTCTGTAGAGAGGATTATTAATGGTCCTATAAACCGTAGTTTAAATCTGGAATCATTTCTAAGCAGAGGAAAGAGCACTGGGCCTGGAGTCAGAAGACCTGGGTTCTGGTCCTGGATGTTCAATGGAGAAACCACTCAGCCTGCTCTGGCCTCAGGTTTGGGTTTTATTTATTTATTTTTTTCATAAAGCAGAGAGGTGTGACTACAGAAAGTCTCAGATTCCTTCCGTGAGTATAATTCTCTTTACCAACATCTGGAACTTGCAGTTAATATACCACGACTTGGGAAACACCATGCATAAAGTTAAAAAAGCCAGGATTTAAGAGTCATTCAGACCGAGCATGGAATCCCAGCTCTGTCAGTTGGGCCACACAAGATAACTCCCTACCCTTCCTATCCTCAGTGACCTCATCTTTAAAATAGAGGTGATAGTAATAGTACCCAACCCAAAAAGCTATTATAACTATTAAATGGAATCATCCGGATAAACAATTAGCACACAGTCCTTAGCACATAAGAAGTATGAAATAAATAGTAGTTGTTATTATGCATTTGAAAATGAATCGGAAAAATAAAAATGAAGGTTTTTGTAAAGATTTTATTTATTTATTTGAAAGAAACCATGTGAGAGAGAGAGAGAGAAAGAGAGAGAGAGAGTATGAGCAGAGGGAGGGGCAGAGGGAGAAGCAGACTCCCCACTGAGAAGGGAGCTCCACACGGGGCTCCATCCCAGGACCCTGAGACCATGACCTGAGCCAAAGGCAGCTGCTTAACTGACAGAGCCATCCAGGGGCCCCCCAAAGTAAAGGTTTTGATTAAAATCTGTACCTCATACTGTGACAGAAGAAATAAGTGCCACTTAAAAATTGACTGGCTAAGAAATATTATTTATATTCTATTAAAAAGCTCTCGGAATTGGTAAATAAAAGTCTCTCAAAGGAACACAGGCCATTTCTCATGTTTCCTGCTTCCAAATGAGTAGATAATTAAATGTAAAGGGTCCCTGCATACATAGCACCATTTTGTAGTACACTCTGTTCTGCTAGTTTTTACTTAGGAATACATACACTCATATACATACGTACATACACTCATATATACAAAAAGAGTGAGGAAAAAAGGAAGCCCCAAGGATGTAGCAAGTTAAAAAAAAAAAAGTGTCAGTTCATAAGGGAAGACACAGGCTTGATGATCCTAGCTCCACATAAAGCAAGGAAGACATCAAGACTGATCTTTGTATTAGCAAAAAAGTAAAAAAGACTATATTTCCTATGCCTTTTACATATTCCATTTTGTAATATTTGGTAGCAGAAAGAAAAGAGGACTTGTAGCTCTTTTTATTGTATATTTTTTTAAAATTTCTGTTATTGAAGTTTAGTTAACATACAATATTATACGAGTTTCAGATGTGCAGCATGGGGATTTGAAAATTCTCTACATTACCTAATGCTCAGTGGTGTAAATATAGTTCCCATCTGTCCCCATACATTATCATAACCTTATTAACTATATTCCCTATGTGGTGCTTTACATCTCTGTGACTCACTCATTTTATAACTGGAAATTTGTACCTCTTAATCCCCTTCACCTATTTCACCCAGCTCCCCACACCCCTCCCCTCCGGCAACCACCAGTTTGCTCTCTGTATTTATGAGTCTGTTTCTGGGTTTTGTTCATTCATTTGTCTTGTTTTTAGGTTCCACGTGTACCTGAAATCATATGGTACTTGTTCTTCTCTGTCTGACTTTTTCTACGTAGCATAATACCCTCTAGATCCATCCATGTTGTCGTGAATGTAAGATAATCTTACAAAACAATTTGTCCTTTTTTGGTCAGTTAAGTGGTTAGAAGGACCTAAGGTAAGGAAAGTGCACCCTCTGCAGGCTATTTAGTAGAATTTTAAAAGAAAACTCAGCACAGGGGCTCTGCTCCTCAGGGATGGACAGGCAGCCACATCTTCTAGTACAGAGCCAGCCTCCACCATGACCCCCAAGACATGATGGTGAAGCCAGGAGTAAACGGATTTGGGGGATTTGGCCATCTTGGGCACCTGGTCACCAGGGCTGCTCTTAACTCTGGCAAAGTGGATATTGTCGCCATCAACGACCCCTTCATTGACCTCAACTACATGGTCTACATGTTCCAATATGATTCCACCCACAGCAAATTCCCCTCAGTCAAGGCTGAGAACAGGAAACTTGTTATCAATGGAAAGCCCATCTCCATTTCCAGGAGTGAGACCCTGCCAACCTCAAAAGAGGTGATGCTTGTGCTGTGTATGTTGTAGAGTCCACTGGGGTCTTCACCACCACGAGGAAGGCTGGGGTTCACTTGGAGGGTGAGGCCAAGAGAGCCAAAGATGACCCTCTTTGGCTCATCTCCGTTCTTTCTTCTGATGCCTCCATGTTTGTGATGCACATGAACCATGAGAAGTACGACAACTCCCTCAAGATTGTCAGCAATGCCTCCTGCACCACCAACTGCTTGGCCCCTCTAGCCAAGGTCATTCATAACAACTTCAGCATCATGGAGGAACTTATGACCATAGTCCATGCCATCGCTGCCACCCAGAAGCTTCCCCTCTGGGAAGCTGTGGCATGATGGCCAAGGGGCTTCCCAGAACTTCATCTCTTCTTCTGCTGGCTGTAGGCCAGGTCATCCCTGAGCCGAATGGGAAGATCATTGGTATGGTCTTCTGGGTCCCCACCCCCCAACATGTCAGTCATGGATCTGACCTGCTTCCTAGAGAAAGCTGCCAAATATGATGACATCAAGAAGCTGGTGAAGCAGGTACCAGAGAGCCCCCTCAAGGGCATGCTAGGCCACACTGAAGACCAGCTTGTCTCCCGTAACTTTCACAATGACAGTCATTCTTTCACCTTCAATTCTGGGGCTGTCGTTGCTCTCAATGACCACTTTGTTAAGCTCATTTCCTGGTACGACAAGGAATTTGGCTACAGCAACCAGGTGGTGGACCTTATGGTCCACATTGCCTCCAACGAGTAAGAGCCCCTGGACAACCAGCCCCAGCAAGAGCGAGAGGAAGAAAGAAGTCCTTAGCTGCTGGGGAGTCCTTGCCCCAACTCATCCCCCAACACACTGAGAATCTCCCAACCTTCATAGTTTCCATCCCAAATCCCCTGAAGAAGGGGAAGGGCTTGGGGAGCCCTATCTTGTCAAGTACAATCAATAAAGTATACTGTACCCAGAGGGGGGAAAAATGGGCACAATGAAGGAGTCTGTAAAAATAACAAAGAATGAATAAATGAATGAATGATTTACATGTCACATTACTACCTTTACAGTTTTTATCATGGATTAAATAATGATGAAGATAAAGGCAAGAAAACAGTTTGATAATGAGAAACTAGTATTAGGTCATGCCAACCTTTCCTTCTTTTCTTCTGTCCTGCCCTCTTTCCCTCCTTCCTTCTTTCTTTTCATTTTTTCTTTCTTTCACTCTTTGAACCCCTCAGACACACCTTTTATATAAAATCTATGTAAAGACAGAGCCATAAGGTCAAATGCAACTTAGAGATGCATGCTGCTTATTTCTATACTATATCTTCATGAGGTTAATATGTCATTTATGTTTCAAAGCCCAACTTCACAGACAAGATCAAGACACAGTAAGATCACAAACATTCACCAGCTACAAACTTAATAGAGTCAAGTGTTTAACAGTAAGCAGTCCTCAACTTAGGAAGGGGTTATCTTCACAAAGGCACCTTATTCACTGGTCATTTAGAATTAGAACTCTTTTTCTCATTTGTTCCAGGGCAAGTTTGCAAAAATACAAATACACATTACACTAATAAGACCATGATTTCTACCTCAGCAAAATAGTAATAAAGCAGTATTTATAGGAAAAGACAAATATAAGTCTCAACCTGCTATCTCAGGAGGCCATCCTTCTTTTCTTGACCAGCAGGAGCAGCCTTCCCAGCTTCTGGATTTAGAGATGAAAGGTACTTCTGAGACACCCACAGCAGAGAGCCCAGCACCAGTAGCTTGTTAGCTTTCTATGCTGCCAAAAAGGAAGCTAACTCAATAGGACAATCACACCCAAGACTTCCAAACCAGAGAAGAAAAGAAATGAAGGAAACTCCTCATCTTCGTGAGATCAGAGAAAGCAGAACCACAAAAGGTAGACTGTCTTGCCTTCTTCAACACACACCCCCCCACACACACACACACCCATGCACACATACCTTTCCTTGTGTTACCAAAATTCATCCATAAATCGGTCAATTGTAGGCTAAGACTGTCTGTCATGATAATAATAACTTGGCTTCAGGATCCTCAAGAAATATAGCATTAGTGTTAAGGAATATATTTCCCATTAGCATTTTTATTATTTGCAGTGTAATTTATTTTAAAACCAATTTAATTCCACTTAACCTATCAAATAAAACTAGCATAGTTAAATTAAACTTTGAAGGATGTGAAATAACTTAAGGAGAGCTTTAGAGAAGGAGATGGAAGAACCCAGAAACTATATTTATTCCTTACACATAATTCAAAACACGATGAAAAAAAAACGATGAAAATGTAGTGCAAGGCTGCAAACTTGCATACTCTTTGCCAAATATAGATCACATATCTTAAAATAAGCAAATGCAGGAAAATGCAACAAAGGTGATAGCATTTATTAGTTGCTGTTTCTTATGCTTATATTTAAACTTCTTAATCACGAATACTTAGAAGGGCCTACATTGTTTGTCTACTTAAGCTTCGCTTCACATAAACTCATGAAAAAAATGAAAGCATCCATCTTGATCAGAGTTATTAGGACCTAAGTGCACATATTTTCACAGCCCTGCTCTCTCCTGAGGGCACAGTCTTGAAATTCAGCACTTTGGAGAAATATGGGTATTATTTAATTGTGGTTCATAAAAAAGTGCACAGCGGTTCAATACAGAAGCTCTTAACCCACTCTATTAACTTAGTAGATTAAAACACAACCAGAATTCCCCTCTTGGGCATTTAAGTTTTGTTGTCACTATAACCCTTACATGAGTCCAGGTTTGATGGAAAGAGATCTATTAATCTGTGTCATAGTATGGTGGTTAAAAAAAATAAGCTTTGGAACTAAGCCTGGATGATAAATCCTTCATGTACCTTAGGAGCCGTATGGCCTAAGAAAGATATCTTAACCTCTCAGTGCTTTGGCTACCTGCTCCTCATTTATTGAATACCTACCATGTGCCAAGCACTGTTAAGAGAGCTGGGAACATAGTAATAAAGAACATGTATGGTGCAAATGCTCAGGAAGTTAATATTCAAATGGGTGGAGATATTTTTAAAATCGCTCCATATGAACACTTTCAGGGAGTGTTAGGTGTTCGATGAAAATAAAGTAGACTATGTGAAAGGGGTATCAGGACGTGATACTCTGGACAGAGTTGTCAAGATAACCTTCTCTGCAAGGTGAGACCTCATCCAGAACCTGAATGACAAGGAGGAGCCATCTGTGCCGAGGTCTAGGGGAAGAGCTATCCAGTCAGAGGGAACCGCTGGTGGAAAAGCTCCAGGGAGGGAACGAACTTGGTGTGTTTCAAGAATAAAAGGAGGCAGAGGAAGTGGGAAGGAAGCAGGACGTAAGATAGAAAGAGGCAGCATCACGCTGAGCCTTAGGGGTCTTGGTAGAGAGTCTGGTTTTATTATAAGTTCACTTGGAAGTGGGCGCCTGGGTGGCTCAGTTGGTTAAGGAACTGCCTTCAGCTCAGGTCATGATCCCAGAGTCCTGGGATTGAGTCCCAAATGGGGCTCCCAGCTCCACAGAGAGTCTGCTTCTCCCTCTGGTCTTCTCCCCTCTCATGCCCTCTCTCGCTGTCTCTATCTCAAATAAATAAATAAAATCTTTAAAAACTAAAAAAAAAAAAACTAAAAAAAAAAATTCACTTGGAAATCATTAGAAGATTTTCATCCGGGTGGTTGTGAAGATTAAATGAGATAACCTCCATGAAGGGCTCCACACAGCAAAAACATGGGGCATAGTTCATACTCAACAAGACGTTGTTGTCATCATCGTGGCCATATGGACAACTCTGACGTATAATACTGTAAGTGAGACCCAGAATCTTCACTCATGTAAAAGTCAGGATTGGAGCATCTGGGTGGCTCAGTCAGCTGGGCTTCCGACTCTTGATTTCGGCTGGGGTCGTGATCCCAGGGTCATAGGATCGAGCCCCTCGTCGGGCTCCATGCTCAGCACAGTGTCTGCTTGTCCCTCTCCCTCTGCTCCACCCCTGTGCACACTTTCTCTCAAATGAAGAAACGAATAAACTCTTAAAACAATAAAATAAAAAGTCAGGGTCAAGGTAGGGTAATATTACTTGAGAATAAGGCCTGAACGGAAGACAGGAGTCAATTGCCAAGCACCCTGAAGCCAATTACTCATTACTGTGCACCCTCTTTTACTCTGTGGTCTTTTTCATCAGGATTATCATCAATTAAACTGAAGTCGAATCTCAGGCCAGTTCTCTTCACCAGCCTTGACTTTTGCCATCTGGATTGAAAAGACAATGTGCCTCTGGCAAAATCAATCTGAAGGAGCAAGAATTAATGCCATGGTCACTATAAAATGCCATAAACATTCCTAATTTCTCCCAGAGCATTGCCAGATAAGTGGTCTTTTTATTTCCCAGAGTTAGTAAGAATCCTTCCATCCATTTCCCAGAGGTGATGGGGAGCAAAAACTTACTGGGTTGGGAATATGGAGACGTCCATTTCAAGTTGGAACTCACATGGGTGCGCCAATTTTTTTTTTCCTGGCCACACTTGACCATCTGTGCCTTCTCTTTCTGTGAGAAGACCATATAAAGCCATCCTTACTACGTGGATCATTTCGTTTACTAAATCATGGTTTATTTTTTCCTCAGGGTATCACATGCTATTTTGGAGAAGGTTTTCAAAAGGTCTTAAGTAACTTGGCTTGAAATTGGTTTGTATTAAGGGAAAGAACCGGTGTCTCGGAGTTTCAATCAGCACCTCAACAAACAGGCGACTGACCTCCTGCAGACTTCCCAGAGGTTACCAACAGTAATAGTTGTCTATAAGACTTCCGGGGTTCATTTCTTTCTGCTGCTTTTCTACATTTGTCCTACCTTATTTCTAATAAAAACAGGACTATGACTGAGGGTCTTACAGGAAGGGATTGGGAGGGGGCTGGCATACAATAATATTTGCTATATCCCCTCTAACTCCTGAAGGTTCAATGATGTGAACCACTTGGTTTCTGCATGGAAATAGTTGGTTTTTAAATTATTTATTTATTTATCTGTTTGTTTATGTGTTTATTTATTTATTTGAGAGAGACAGAGAGAGAGCACAAGTGGAGAGAAGGGAGGGAGAGGGAGAAGTAGATTCCCCACTAACAGGGGAGTCTGACACAGGGCTCAGTCCCAAGACCCCAAGATCATGACCTGAGCTGAAGGCAGACACTTAATCTACTGAGCCACCCAGGCGCCCCTCTTTGCATGTAAATAATTGAACTGCCCCAGTTGTCTTTCACAGGAGTCGTAAAGAATTACAGTTCTACATCAAAACCATCACAACTTTGCTTCAAACAACACACTATATCATTAGCATTCAATACTGTTAAATATAGTGACATTTGACTCATATACCCCCCAATATTAATATGGGAAATCCATAAATGAATTTTCCAGAAAAGTGAAGCTTTCCCCTATCAAGGATCAAAAGATGTTTTTTTGTCATTTTTGATAGAATTTAAATGTATTTAACATATTCAACCACCACGTAAACAAGATGGAAGAATCATTATTTGTTTTGTCTTTTTCCAGCCAATGATCACCTCAAGTGTAACTCCCTACTGCATACAATCACTTCACCACAGAGCCTCACTTTAGCTCCTCTAGTCCTTCACGTCTCCTTTAAGAATGTCAGGCTCTTGTCTGTCTGGCTATTATCTGTCACCCCTTACTACTATCAGTAGGTCTGACTGTTAGCTTGGGCATTCTCACACCTGTTCTTATTTATCTTGTATGAGAGACCAGACCACAGTATAAAGATTACGGGAATGAGCAGTATTTTTTGACAATAATTCTCTGTCCAAAAGGCCCCAAGTAAGGGCCTAAGAGTCATCTCGTACCTCAAATGAGAAGAAAGTGGTGGGCTTGAGGATGCAGCTCCCTTGCTAACATGTTTCCCATTTTCCTTTGCAATTGTTTGGCAAAACTTGAGAGTCATCTTGAGACAAGTGACTGTGTAATACTGAATTTTCTAAACATATTCCTTCCCTATGTCTCTCATTTATGCATAAATTATCTTACTCATTTCAGAAAGTTAATTATTTCCAAGTGTTGTTACCCTGTATTTGCCTAAGTTGTCAAAAATCTCCATATGATGATGTAGCGGGATAAAAAGATCTTTTGGAAGGGGATTTGGGGTAGCCCTTACCCTTCTTCTTGATCAGGATTCCTGCTGCGATTTAACTTTCACCTCAGTAGCATGATTTGGCCCAGTCAGAAGAGTGAATATCTCTGAAGGAACAGAAAATAGTTAAATCAAATAGCAATGAGAAAATGTAATTTCTCTAGCCAACTACTACATAAATAGATACATGGATCTGTTCTTACTTTTATCTCCCTTAGACTGACCCTAATGAAAATCCTAGTGGAAATCATTGTAATAAAAATAGCCAAAACATAAGAATAGGACAAGCAAGCATGACGATGGCTGATAAGCATTTGAACCATCAAGCATCCTTACTAATCCAACCACAAAAATAAGTACTGGCTCATGGACTAAGTACCGAAAAGAAATCAGGGACCATCTTATATGAATAAATTAGTGTCTATACCTTAAGGAAAAGAATTCTACAATGATCCTTTAGTTCCTCCTTTTTTTTGAGAGAGAGAGAGAGAAAGAGAGAGAAGCACATGACAGCACAGGGGTGGCAGGGGAGGGCCAGAGGGAGAGGCAGAGAGAGAATCTTAAGCAGGATCCACACCCAGAATGGAGCCCGATGCCTGGCTTAGTCTAACAAGCCTGAGATCATGACCTGAGCCTAAATCAAGAGCCAGACACTTAACCCCTCCCCTTATTAGTTCTAATAGAATCTATGTTTAGTAATGTAAGTTCTCAATTTTTTTTTAAACTTTGGTGTTGTACTCATAGTTGGTTGTGTTTCTAGCAAAAACTGTAAATTCCTCTCCCTAAATTATTAAAAACAAAATTATTCTGAAGCGAGGTTTCTAACCCCTTGAATCATCCTCAAACCATCTGTAAGTTCATAAACTTGTACTTTAAATATATATGGTTTACCCTACCTCATTCCATAAAGGATTTGATGTGGCTTATAAAAAACAAATAAAATCAATAAAGTTTTTTTTTTTAAGCTGAGATAGTCTGAGCAAAAGAAAATAAGAACAAGCAAGAAAATAATAAAGCCAAGTAGTAAGAGTAGTATACAGACATGGTGTGCCATTGGCCTCTATGGTTGATAGGGCTGGGCCACACATTGGCTCAACAATTCCAGAAGTTTAAGATAGAAATACAAAAGGGATAAGATTCACAGAGGCCATAAAATAAAAGCAATGGTGGAATAATAAGATAAGTTTTCCCGACAAGTCACATAAAAAGGAAAAGTAATGAAATGTTTGACATTCATGAAAACAGGCCTAGAATAGAGACCACATACAGTCCATTACATTTGGCTGTGCCTTTTACTATTCCTTATAATAAGACAATGGCATGATACCAAAATGCAATTTGTCAAACTCAATTCTCCAAATAACTGGAATTTTGATGGTCTGGCTTGATCCAACGGCAAATTTGTTATCTAAAGGACAATGAGCTGCATGGTATTCAGGAGATGTCTCACAAGCATAAACCTTTGCAATTAGGCTTTAAATAAGGATAAAGGATGATTAAAAGTTATAGTCTCAAACTAGAATTCTAGGGTGCAGATATTCTGTGTAGCAAAATAGAGCAGGGAAAACTGAAGAACTAAGTTAAACACCCAAGTACCTTTAGAATGGACTGATAGCATGCCCTGCAAAAATTTCTGAATTCACTTAGAAAAATAAATCAGTGGAAGAGATACCAAAGCTCGACAACACAAAGAATGACCATACTAATTTTTTTGCTTGAATCTTTTTAATACAGATATTACCAATTATTTCAATTCGCTCAAGAAAAAGAAAAAAAAAAGAAAACCTCAGTAAAACACTGGAGGAAATCTTAATTCAAGCAATATTGCTTTCTAGTGAACCCTACAAGACAAATTCATCGTGATATTTCCTTAAGATAACCTGCTAAGTGGAATCGTTGAATAAAAAGCCAGTGAATGTCAGAAAACTCTGACCAAAAAGGGTGATTGAAGTTTGAGCAGCTATGGTAGACAGCACCACCATCCTCAATTGTCACACTTCCTTGCATCTACAGTCACCGATACTGCCCTCCCACACTGATTCTGGGCTGGGCCATGTGTCCTACTTCAGCCAGTGGGATAGTAGCAAATTTGACAAAAGGCTTGTTCATTTCAGCTTGTTCTCTTGGAACTCTCCATTTCGGTGAGCACCAGTCCAGTTAGCCTGCTGGAGGATGAAGCCATGTGAGACACATCTAACTTGTTCCCTTTAAGGCCTCCTAACCTGCCAATTCCCAGCTTACCCACCAACTGACTCCCCTTGCCCTAATGCAGTCCTTGCCCTGATACAACAAAGCCTGGTCCAAATCAACCAAAGTGCCCAACCAGCCTGTACATGTGAGAAATGCTAAGTGGTTGTTGTTTTAAGCTGCTAAGCTTTGGAGTGGTTTGCTGTTGATAGCTGACACAGCAATCACTAACTACTACAGTGCCTGAATTGGAGGTATTCTTTTATGTAGTATTAGAAAATAGGACCAAGAGTTGGTAACGTCATTTCTAGAGCTTGATAATATTAGTAGATAATATTTACTACTTTTGTTCTGAATGGGAGTAGGGAGGGATTCAATTAGCTCATCCAAAAATAATATTGAATATTAAGAAATGAGTAAAAAGAAAGGAAGTTTTCAAACATTTCTGTTTTACCCATCTTGAGATCATTGTTCAATGGATCAGAAAACTGCTTTTCAGTTTTCTGTTCTTCAGTTTCTTCAGTTGATCAGAAAACTGGTGTTGTGTTGCAAATTCTATGTGAGATTCTGGATTGGGTTCAATGTTGTACAGGTTAGCCTACAACTGGTTCCTATCTACGGAACCAAATACTGAGTAAAGATTAAAAAAAAAAATGAGAATGATCTTATCTTGCTCTTGAAAGATTTCTGCATAAAATATACAGAAAGGAAAAATACTTTACTGTGGAATAGCCTTGCCAAAGCCCTCTTTCTTCTATAGAATATTGGCCTGAGAAAACTAGACTTGCAATTTGTCATGAGAAACTAGCTAAAATATTTTTTTAAAGAAACAGTAATCTGATAAATCCATAATTAGAGAGGAGTAGAGGATTTGTCTTTTTTAAAAGGTTGGAGAGCAGGATATATTATATACTTTGTCCATCAGAACAAACTTAAAAATCACCAGCAGACCATAAACTATTTTAATAACAGAAAATCTTCAAGAAGGAATTTATTTAATTTGACTTTTTAAATCAGAAAGACTATGAAAGGAAATGTTTTCTGCATACACTAGAAAGAGAGCAATTTATCTCAAATTATGAATTTGAGAAAAGGGGGGTCTCATATTGTTTGCTATTGGGGCTTCTTCAATCATCCTCACCAGATTCATGTCAAAATCTTTCCTGACTCTCAGCTTTTTCTGCCAGATCTGGACCAGCCACAAGAAATTAAGTTGAAAAACAAAACTTTTAAAAATCCAGAATAAAAATTGGATTTGGCAAGATCCTGCATGAGTTCCAAATTTCATTTCCTCTGTTATCTCGCAAGGCTGGCCATGAGTGCTTTCAGCTTCCTAAAAATGATACACTCAGGAATTTCTCGATCAACATCCCATGTAGAAAACAGAAACCACTCTAAGTATTATAAGCAGAAAGACCGTAATACAAGGAATCAGATGCTTGAAACATCTGTGATAGGAAGGAGTGGGAAGCTCTACGATGGGCCTCCAGGAATAAATCTCAATGTCACAGAACTGACTCACCTTAGGAACTATACTTCCTACCCGAAGGGAAAGTTGAGAATCAAGAAACACCACCAGACAGTCTGAGATCAGGAGCACCCCACCACAGCTCCAATGCAGGGAGTGCAAAGTCAGGATGAAGAAGCTGTCTCCTGGCCACACCTTTTGCATGGAGACTAACTGTGGAATTGGGAAGCCAAAAATGCATCCTGTCATGACCCCATCTGCTGGAGGACACACCAAGTCTTCATGAAAATCAACCAGGTCTCCTTACCACCGTCCACCCCACACACGAGTGTATCTAACTGCTGGAGACTCACTTATACCCAGGACTGTAACCACGGGAGAATCTGGGAAGTACAGTTTGGGCTTCCTGACCTTTCCAACACAGGTCAGCACAAGGGCACCTGTCTCAAATGCCCATCAGAGGAGCTATGGAGGAAACTCCTCATTTTTCTCAAAGGGGGACTGATGAGCACAGTTTTAGTGTATCAGCAATCCGTTTGTAAAAGTGGAAGAGGAACTTGTCTCTCAGTTCCCTCAGACAGAGATGTCATCAATCTCCAGTGATCTGAGGCATCGCTTATGGAATCTAGATTTGTCTTGCTCCATTGCCCTTTTTTTATCCCCGTAACCTAACCAGCTCAGTCCTGGCTAGACACAGATCGTCACAGGGGCAACTAAGCCAACATTTAAAATAAAGGAAATGATTGCCTTCATCGAGTCCAAGATCTCCCTTCTCAGAATGGTTAATACTCGGGGAGTGATTAACAATAACACATTTCATTTCTTTTTACTTGGCTTTGATCCGGAAAGACTTCAGGGGAGCTATTTACTAAGCATTGCCTTGGACAGATTGGTTGGACTGCTTATGAATCTCTGAATGTGGGTCACATCCACAGCCCATCTTGGAACAAAAGAGCCATAAGGCTTTCCTTACATGAAAGTTACAGATGATCCTGGCCCACAGTCATCATGAAGTGTGCCAGCAATTCTTGCTTAGGCAAGGCAGTCGTAGAGGCATGTAGTATCCTTGATTTGAGAATTCAGCCAAACCTGGGGGCTTTTTGTTCGATAGCAATTCACTGAACCAACCAGATGTTCTCTCTTGGGATGTTTAAATATGAAACACACAGAGACCCACCTGAGGGGGACAGGCCAGCTGACACATAGAGACAAGGAAAGAAGCTGAAGCTAAGATGTAGAGAGAAGAAAAATAGGCCAACAGTTGAAAAAGGTGAAGGAAAGCAGAAGCCATAGAAACAGAGATAAACTTAGGTACAAAAATAGTAACTCAGAGGGGCCCCTGAGTTGTTCAGTGGGTTAAGCCTCTGCCTTTGGTTCAGGTCATGGTCCCAGGGTCCTGGGATCCAGCCCTGCATCCAACTTATTGCCCAGCGGGGAGTCTGCTTCTCCCTCTCCCTCTACCACTCCCCCTACTTGTGCATGTGCTCTTGCTTTCTCTCAAATAAATAATAAAACTAAATTAAAAAAAAATAGTAACTCAGAGACACCAACCTGTAGCAGTATACATGAAAAGTCATCTCTCCCTAGGACAGATATGCAATTTCTTACTTTTTTGCGATCCTTAATAATCCACACCCTCTAAAGTGATTTCCTTTCCTTGCAACCTGAAGGAGCCTAACTCACGCAACACTGCTCCCAGAGTAGACAGAACTGACCTTTCCAGGTTTGTACCTTGTATTATTGTTTAGAATGGGCAGCCTGTTTGCAAATGAAGTCGGTGGGAAATTTACCATTCAACATCTCCTTGGGGGGGTTCCCAGAGAAATGGCTTCTGGGAAATAAAATCTGTCTTTGGATGTTTTGAGGCTGGACGAAGGTCTCCATCTGTTCTTTAACAGACCAGGTGTTTAAATGGTTCTTCCTGCTAGGGGATTCATAGAATAAATGAAAGTCCAAAAATGACAGAAATGTGGTCCAACATCCGGCAGACAGTGGGAAGTCTGCTAAAGGCAATATGTGCATCGAGGTGAATCTCAGCTGATTTGTCAGAGAAATTAATCAAGACCAAAAAGTTCCTACAAGAATGGAGAATGCTTTGACATGAATGCCCCAAAATTCATATGTTAAACCCCCTCATCCCCAACATAACTGTATTTGGAGATAGGCCTATAAGGAGGTAATTAAAGTGAAATGAGGTCCTAAGGATGGTGTCCTGATACAATAGAATCAATGTCCTTCTAAGAAGTGACATCAGAGGTCTTGCACACAGCAGGATAGCAGCCACCTACAAGCCAAGAAAGAGGCCTCAGAATGAAACAGAATATTTTGTTATGGCAGCCTGAGCTGACTAAGAGAACTTGGTAGCTATCATCTCTCTGCCTCCTGTAAGTTTGAAAAACACGAGCATAACTAGCACCTCCTTACCCTTATGGAAGTTTTTTTCCCTATAACTAAGAAAAGAGGAAACAAATACCTTGGATTTAAGGCCTCCTTCAGTAAAATGATTAATATAACCAGAATACATATGGTAAGTTTATTTGATATTTTTAAAATGAGGTCTTACGTTCCCAACTATACCACGTGCTAATAGAGGAATTTTATTCACTGGAAGGGAAACAAGGTCCAGCTAAACAATCAAAAATAGAGAAGGCAGGGGCACCTGGGTGGCTCAGTGGGTTAAAGCCTCTGCTTTCAGCTCAAGTCATGATCTCAGGGTCCTGGGATCGAGCCCTGAATTGGGCTCTCTGCTCAGCGGGGAGCCTGCTTCCCCTCTCTGCCTGCCTCTCTGCCTACTTGTGATTTCTCTCTGTGTGTCAAATAAACAAATAAAATCTTTAAAAAAAAAATAGAGAAGGCACATATTTGGTTGAGCTGAACTTCTGACCACTCAGGATCAACCCAGCGCCCTCTTTTGATTCCAAACATGACCACCACCAGCAGCATTTGGATCAGTGGAAACGCTCAGACTAAGATACCATTCCTGATGCTGAGCTCACGAGAGATTTAATCACCTGCAGAGGATCCCCTTTGATTGTCACTGGGTAAAGTGTCAGGAGTGACAACAAACCATCTACTCCCACACAGCTTGATGTCCACGTTACTAGCACAATGTCATCATCAACATAACTATTCCAGGAAACACTGACCCAGGAAGATGAAGATGCAAATAACTTTATCGTTCATTCAAGGAAGTTCCTGAAAGATCCACCAACTCTTCAGTAGAAAGCATCAAATGGCAGTTTATACTTCAAGATTCTTTGAACACCTTTCCTCATCTTGCTATGTTCATCAATTCTATATCGTGATCCTTATTCAAACTGACCTAAGCCCCTGTATTGTATTGTAAGACCTTCATTACCTGGACTTCAAAAACTCACAAACATCCTAACTTTGCAATCCCCAAAGTGAGGTGTTACTAAGAGTCTATCAAAGCAGTATTCTCCCTGCAGTACAATAAATTCAGCTTTGTCTCATTAACCTGTTGTCTTGGTGATATTTTAGGAAGCAAATGCTCTATAGATAAGGAAATAATCCAGGGTAACTAAAGGCTGTAAGAGCTCTAACAACAGGGGCTAGAGAAGTGTTAGTTCTGCAGAATGGGGAGGAAGGGTAAGCGTTCAAATGATGGAATGGTAAGATGCACCCCTTTGAGGACCAGGAATCACTGCTGGAGTGAACCCTCTGAAGATAGCCACAAGGAAAAACAGTGCCAAGAAACTAGGAGAATGGATCTGCATCTATCCGTGTAGACTTTGGGTCTATCCAGGTAGAACACACAGCCAAGGGAAATCCCAAACTAACCTGAGTCTCGGCAGAATGTTTTGGGATTCTCCTGGAGTACAAGAGGATGAGAGGCCTGCAAAGAGCTTCTCCAAGGCCCTTTCCCTCTCACCTCTGCTAAAAAAATTATTAAAGAAGACAATGTAGGTGATAAAAACAAACTGCAGTTCAAACTTCATGAAGCAGTCACCTGTTGGAGAACCCCAAAGTGGAGTGCAAGGCAAAAAGCTCTTACAGGATAAAGAATGAAGAATAAGAGGCACCTGGGTGGCCCAGTGGGTTAAAGCCTCTGCCTTCAGCTCAGGTCATGATCTCAGGGTCCTAGGATCGAGCCCCGCATCGGGATCTCTGCTCTCTCTGCCTACTTGTGATCTCTCTCCTCTCTGTCAAATAAATAAATAAACCTTTAAAAAAAAAGAATAAAGAATAAGAAAAAGACAAGTAGAAAATTTCTGATTGTCTGGGGCCACACAGTCAACCTTGTTTGGAGTGAGAAGGCCCAGGGTTGGCTTGGCATTTGGGGATTGGCTGACTGGATAGACTGCATTTCTGGGCAGCAAAGTGTTTCCAGGGATACAAAAGTTGTTTAAGTTTCAGTTTGCTGATGTGGCACCCTGGACAAGAGTGGCTCCATCTTGGGTCTAGAAAGTTCAATACCTCCCTATCCCCTCTGGGAAGCTGTCATGAAGAAGTTTCTCATCATCTCCAGGGGTCTGATGAGGCATGGATCATCCTACTCTTTTTTTTTTTTAAGATTTTATTTTTATTTATTTATTTGACAGAGAGAGACACAGCAAGAGAGGGAACACAAGCAGGGGGAGTGGGAGAGAAGGGAGGCTGAGCAGGGAGCCCAGTGGGGGGCTCAATCCCAGGACCCTGGGATCATGACCTGAGCTGAAGGCAGATGCTTAACTGACTAAGCCACTTAGGTGCCCCCAGTGTCGTTCTTTTTAGCGTGTGGGACAATGACCTTAAGGAGCTGGCACCTTTGGCTAATCTTCCTTTCATTGTCAATGTCGCTAATAAACTGATTCTAAAAGTGGCTCATTGTATCTTCACCATCCAAATCAGTCAGGGCTTTGTCTTGACCTTCCCTTACCTCATGCATTCTTGACAGAAACTTGTAAAGCTGTGGGATGGACATGGTAGTCTAAGGCCCAGTGTCCCACAACCTTACCCCACAGATAAGAGGTTAGGAATGGGAGGTTTAGAGGGAAATAAAGACATAAAAGTAACCTATCAGGAGGATGGTATTTCTTTGCATTCCTCTGGTTCTCCCCAATCATCCTGGCCTGATGCTTCACTCCTTATTCTCCCTGAGTGGAAGGAGTGATCTGGTTTGCTGGGTGACTGACATGGGACCACCTTTCTTGATTACATGGAATTAATCCATTAAAAGTCTATCACCCTCTTTTCTGTTTCTCTACTGCAATTCAGTGCAAAGCACCAATCATGGACAAGCATATCTGGGCTTTCAAACTAAGCCATATCCTCCAAAGCCCAGTGATACTTTGAATCCCAGCTGCCTGACTCGTGTGGGATTGTTTCCAAACATGGAGAGGGAACACAGGTTCCCTAAGTCAAACAAAATTTGATTAAAACAGAAAACAGAGAAACACACTTAGAGAAATTAAGAGATTTTAACAAAAAAAAAACTGAAGTAAAATAATAAGCCCAAACAAAATAAATCATAAAATCCAAAACCAGGGACACCTGGGTGGCACAGTCAGTTGAGTGTCCAACTCTTGGTTTCTGCTTAGGTCATGATCTCAGGGTCCTGAGATTGACCCCAGTGTCAGGCTCTGTGCTCAGTGCAGAGTCGGCTTGAGATATTCTCTATCTCTCCCTCTTCCTGCCCCTCCCACTTGCACTCACTCTCTCTTTCTCTCTCTCTCTCTCTCTCAAATAAATAAATCTTTAAAAAAATCCAAACCAAATAAGAAGAATTAAACTTTAATGGAAAATAGTGAAAAGTAAGATAGGACATGAAATAAATAATATAAATAGGTGGGGAGGGGTAGAAGAAAAGCCAAAAGATTAAAGATCTAATGGGAATCAGAAAAATTAAATAAGGATACCCCCCCCAAAATTAAAAACACATAGACAAGGCAAAAATGTTAAAACAATTCTGAAGCACAGAAATTAAAACTTCAGGCAAACAACAGAAAGAGAAAAAAATAGAAACAGTCACAGGAAACAATTGGGAACCTGAGTCCTTATCAAAATTCCGAGTTGGCTTAGACATCCCCAGGCCAAGAGTGGACCTGTAGGGCAGTTTGGGGAGAGGCATCACTGATCTTCCAGGTCTTTAGATGGTGGAAGCTATGTTTTCAGCTGGCACTTAACAAGAGGGACCTGAGCTCTTAAACCAAAGTAGCAGAAACCTACCGTCTCCTTGACCTTTTGCAAACTTGTGGGCAGACCCTTTTGATTGCTTTGTTTTGTTCTCTGTTTTACAGCATGTATGTGTAGATGGGAAGAACAGAGACCTCATCTCCCAATTCGTGAGTCTTCTAATCTGATACTCATTTGGTCACCCAGTAGGTCTCTACTCCATGCCCATTAATAGATGTTGGTGACACAGCACCCACCTATCAGTTAGGAAATATTTTAACTAATTTTGTCATTACCATTGTGACAAATGTTATGAAGGAGAAACACAGAAGCTGTTAAAGTAACCAATGGGAACTGTCTTGAGAATCATCGAAGGCTTTCTAAGGAAAGTGTCTGTTTGCTGAAGTAAAATTAACTCAGCCAAAAGGGAGCAGAAGACCATTCTAGGTAGAGAGAACAGTAGAGGTTAATACCCTGAGGCAGAAGAGTAAAGCAGACAGGACAAACTACTATTATGGCCCAGAGAGAAGGCCAAGAAGGAGAAGACACATGTGAGATAAGCAAGGACCAGCAGTACCTAGGGCTTGAAGCCACATTAAGAATTTGTTATTTTCTGGGGCACCTGGGTGGCTCAGTGGGTTGGGGCCTCTGACTTCGGCTCAGGTCATGATCTCAGGGTCCTGGGATCGAGCGCTGCATCGGGCTCTCTGCGGGCAGCGGGCAGCCTGCTTCCCCCTTTCTCTCTACCTGCCTCTCTGCCTACTTGTGATCTCTCTCTCTGTCAAATAAATAAATAAAATCTTTGAAAAAAAAAGAGAATTTGTTATTTTCTATTCCAAGTGAAGAATATTTGACCTACTATTTGGATCCAGCAGAAATTTTGCCTTGGATGTTTTGATTCCATAATGATGAATACACAGTTTAACCCAAATAATACAAAAATCGATGAATTTTCATCTAAAAAGCATTTTCCTTAGCAATTAAATCAATTTAATTCTTTGGGAAATTATGATACAGAAGATTTTAATTGATTTCAATTCTTTCCATTTCCTTTATAATTTACTAAAATTAATGAGATTGATTTTTTACCATAAACTTCCGATGGAAACTTGAATCAGCGATAGTTGTCCGCAAGTTTAATTTTCCATAGTCCTTATCAAATTTGAGTCCTTAGTCATTTTTAATAAAATGTCACCAAGTGTCATTTTTAACCTCTTTCAGTTTTTGTTTTTTAAGCGAAGTCTTTTTTTTTTTTTTTTAAAGATTTATTTATTTATTTGAGAGAGAGAGAGAATGAGAGGGGAGAAGGTCAGAGGGAGAAGTAGACTTCCCGCAGAGCCGGGAGCCGGACATGGGACTCCGGGATCATGCCCTGAGCCAAAGGCGGTTGCCCAACCAACTGAGCCACCCAGGCGCCCAACCCCTTTCTGTTTTATTTTGTGTTGGTTATGCTTATAAGTAATGCTCTGAGTCAGATGAGTAAAACTTTTTATTTCTTAGCCAATCCATAAGAAAATCTTGAGTTGTTCTGTTATTCCAGACTAATCTATTGCAATGGTTCTCTAACTTTTCAGACTTAGGATTCCTTTACTCTTAAAAATTTAGGTTTTCAAAGAGCTTTTGTTTATGTGGGTTATAGCTATCAACATTTGTTGTATTATAAATTAAAAACTGTCTTAAACAAAAATTATTTGTATTTTTATTAATTAAAGAATTAAACAAAAAACTGGCTTCTCGTGCCCTTTACATTCAAACTATTTCAATCACTCATATAGTGAGTTTCTAGAAAACTCCCCAAAGAATGAGAAAGCACATATCTCACTTAGTCTTATAAAAATTTTTTTTTAAATTATTTATCTTCATTATTACTTTTTAAAATTTTATTGATTGATTTGACAGAGATTGACACAGTGAGAGGGAACACAAGCAGGGGAAGTGGGAGAGGGAGAAGCAGGCTTCCCACGGAGCGGGGCTGGATCCCAGGACTGACTTGAGCAGAGGCTTAACCACTAAGCCACCCAGGCGCCCCTAAAAAGTTTTCTCCTGAAGACCCTAAGGTCTTGGTGAGCTTTAGAGGTGCCTGGACCACACTTTGAGAAGCCCTGATCTCTTATAATGTTTCCCAACAAGTGGTTCATATACCATTTGATTTGACGTGGCAAAAAAGTTTTTATTTCAATAATTATGTATTTTGAGTGCTTATTAGAAGTTATTACTGATGATACATACACTTGATGCATCTGACTATTCCTTAAGGCACAGCAAATATGTTCCAATTTTTAAAAATATGCAATTTGCTAGTGTCCGAGTCAAAAAACAAAAGTCGAGCCAAAAGTTCTGCTTCACGTTTTCTGTATTTTCCATAAGAAGAGTGGATTACTTTCACAGAGTGAAATTATTCCTAAAAATACTCTATTACCATTCAACCTTTTTGAAATTAGCCATGCGGTGATGTGGGAAGACACAGATACCGGGTTTTAAGATTCTGGGAGCATAGAAAAGATTTATATTTCCAGAAGAAGCAGAAAAGAGGAATATAGGTAATGGTTAAGAATCCGTATTTTGTGATCAGTCCGATCTGGGTAGGAATCCTAGGTTTAACGTTACTAGCGCTGTGATCTTCAACAGACTACCATTTGTAAAAGTCGGTTTCCTTGTACCAGATGGTGATGGTAACAGCTAACTCCTAAGATCGATCACTAGTTAAAACACCGCACGTAAACAGCACAGAGCCTGGCACATATGAGCGTTCGGGTATAGCCTTTCCTACAGATTTTATTTATCGCCCTCAAGTCGCCAGCGCTTCCCAGTGCCCAAGACAGAGTAGATGCCCAGCGACAATTTCGGGGGAAGGAGAGCAGGTGCTCTGCCTCAGAGAAAAAAGGCACACTTGCCCTGATGGGTGGGTCTGGAAGATTTTGTGCAAGTTACTCTTAAGAGGAGTGGGTTCCAGGTCAGAATTCGCAAAAACCAAAGTCCCGAACTTGGAGTCTCAGCAAGGAGTTTAACACGGTGCAAGCGACGACCGCTAGTACGTTTCCCAGTGCGCTAGCGGGAACATCGAGCGCGCGCTCTGCGATCCGCCCAGTCGATCGATGTGATCGAGGATCGTCAACTCAGTTCTGGCTGCAGCAACTGTTTTCTCTCGCGATGCTTCAGACCAGGAGGCTAGGGAAGAGGCGGGCCCAGATGGAGAGAAAGGAGGAACGTGAGGTCACTGCACGCTGCGTCCCCAGGAGGCTTTGCGTGCCCCTCGCTTCCTCCAGGATCTTCTGAGCGAGCGCGTGAACGGCTACTTGCGGAGGCCATGGCGCTTCATGTCCCCAAGGCCCCGGGCTTTGCCCAGATGCTCAAGGAGGGGGCGAAGGTAAGGCATGGAGGAAGAGGGGGTGAGGTAGAAGAGTTGCCGTAGGGCTGCGGCGGCCAGAGCGAAGGAGAGGGGCCTGATGTGCTCCCCGGGCACAGCGGTGGGAGGAAAAGAAGATTCCAGAAAGGGAGGTGTTCGGGGGGCGGGGGGAGGCTCGTTTGCCGAGGCCCGCGGGCATTTCGTTCTTTCTCTTAGCTGGGAAAGGCGGCGAGAGAAGGGCAAGGCCGCAGGATTCGCGTACTGTGCTTCCTAGGCGGGCAAGCGGAAAGCCGCTGATGCATTTTCGCCCATCCCTAAAACGGGACTGATTCGGCTCTCCACCTGTAGAGGGTGTTTTGAGGGTGAAGTCGAGTAATGTAGGTGAAATTCTTTGGGAACCATGAAGCCGATTGACACAGTTCAAGGAGTGGGTGATCTGAGGAAAGGAGAGGGACAAGGGCCAGTTCTTGACAGCTTTCCTTCAGATGAGGGATAGAGGGAGGGCTCCCCGGTTCGTTCGCAGTAGTTCGTTATGGTAGGAAAAACGTTCTCTCTGTCCAGGTGGGCTCTGGTCCCAGCTTAGCCAGTTTGATGTAAAACCTGCCCTCAGGTCTTGCTCTGCTCTCTAAATTAAGAAAAGGTAGTACCTTTGAGATGTAACTATCTGACTTACTGTAAGTATAAGAGACACCCTGTACTAATTAAGATTTTTTGTTTTGTGGTCAGATCATGAACGTCATTTCAAGAGCTTAAGTTCTTTAAAATATCTTAATATACTATTAAGTTTGTCTCTTGTCTTCAAATCAAAGTGTCCCTTTATTTGTCCCCCAAATTTCCTATCCTAAGTAAAGAAATAAAGATCATTGTTGTTCAGTTTATAGTAACAATGTTAGGGAACTAGGTTCTTTGTTGGCAGAGTACACTTGGGATAACATGAGTATATCAAATATCAGGGTTTGCTGTAAATAACAGTAAAAGAGCTTTGCTGGTTATGACATTGACTTCTAAAAAGTGAGACTGAAAATTTTTCATAGTTTTTATTCTTATAGAGACAAGTAAGGATAATTTCAGATACTGATAAAAGAAAGAGTATTGTAAAAAAAATAATAATAAAAGATTCAATAGAAAGAAAGTACTGTAGTAGGGAATGACAGGAAGTAAGAAAGTCTGCCTCCCCCGCCCCAAAAAATGAAGGGTCATGGGGAGATAGAACAATTAAATAAGATGTTCAAGGAAGAACTCTTAGCTCGGTATTGAGTGACAGAAGGAACCAGCCAAGGTTAAACAGGGCAGTGTTCCAGGCTGAGAAACCAGTAGGTACAAAGGCCCTAAGGATGAAATAAGTTTTGACCTGTTAAAGAAAACAGTAAGAAACGTGATGGGGTTGAACCTCATTAAGGGAAAGCAAGAATGGTGAGAGAGATGAATTTAGAGAAGCTGTAGATAAGGACCAGAACATGTAGGACCTTATAGCCCTGAAGGAGGAGTGATCCTATCCTAGGAGTGATGAGAGACCATTGATGGAATCTGATTTATGATCACATGGCTGTTCCTAAGAATGGGTGAGGGGAAAAAGCCAGCATGTAAGTCAGATCAGACTAAATGCTATTGTAAGAGTTTAGCTCTTGACTCTGAAGACACTGCTTCTAAAGTAATGGTTATTAACCTTGTGCAGATCACAATTCCTTTTATGAATATTATAAAAGCTATACCTTGGGCTTCCAGAGCACAACTGTCTCATAGAACTACCCATGATGAAGGAAATGTTCTGTGTCAGTTCTGTCTAATACAGTATCCACTAGCCACATGTGTCTCCTGAATACTTGAACCGAGGCCAGTGTAATTGAGAAACTGAATTTATAATTTAATTATTTTACTGCATGTGATTAATGATTACTATATTGAGCATAGCAACTCTAGAAAAATGTTCACATGAACAAACAGGAGGCTCATGAAACCCATCTGAGGCCATAAGTAAATCCCAGTTCTCAAAGAAGTCCAGTATAAAGTTTGAGAATTTTCATATTGTGAGCAATTCAGCAATTTTTCAATATGGATGCATTAGAATTGTGTTCCAATTCACAAAAGCATTCAGAAGTCCATATACTAAACATTTGGGGGCAAGTATGTTAAGTGGAAATTCCCAACAAACAAAACTGCTGGTTTTATAATGCTCAGGTTCCTAACACAATAAGAAAAGTATTCATACCATGTTTTCACATTTAGTCAAAAAGTAACTCTGAAAAGGCATTTTTACCTGAAATACCTCATCTGCATTCACTGATCAGTCGCAGCATTCTTTCCTGCACTTCTCACTACATTTAAAAAAAAATTATAGGCTTTATGTTTAGATGTGTAAGCAGGTACCTGTGGTCCCTAAAAAATGTTATTTTTAGGGACTACTATTCAACCAGTGAGCAAATTTAGAATCATTCATGAATACCAAGCACCATGCTTTCCTCACATAAGCCTTGCTTGATTATTCTTTCAGCAGTTCTGTAGGTAGATACTATTATTATTATCCCCATTTTAAGATGAACAAAATCCTTGTGTTTCACTCTTCTCTCTAATCAGAAGAGGGTTTTGTTTCTGTCTTACAGCATTTTTCTGGATTAGAAGAGGCTGTGTACAGGAACATACAGGCTTGCAAGGAGCTTGCCCAAACAACTCGTACAGCATATGGACCAAATGGTAATTTCCAAATTCATGTTTTAAAAGATACAGTAATAGAATTTTGTGTACTCGCTTCTTCAAACTTTTTCTGACAATATTAAACATAAAACTGAGAGTTTTAGCCACCATACAGAAGTATTTCGTGGTTCGTTGCTACCATTGTAGTGCTTTCAGTTTTTAACCAGCAACTCAAATCTCTTTAGAAAAATAGGAATCAAAATGTTACTTTCTGTCATTAAGAGGATAGAAAAATTATGGTGCCTTCACTATTGAGATGATACCTAATGTAAGGTAGAAAGTTCTCTCTCACCTCCTACTATCAACTAAATTTAATTGATACACATGTATAAAGCAATAAAGCTATATTTTTAAGTAGATTATTTTGGTCTTTCTACATGTTGGTGTAATTTACATTTATTAAACAAAATTATGAGAAGATAGCCTCCCTAATAAACAGTAGGAGGTTAGAATGGACAGGAATAATATGGGGGTGCATTTAGGCTAACACAGTTTTTTTGTTCTTGTTTTTTAAGATTTTATTTATTTATTTAATTGACAGAGACAGCGAGAGGGAACACAACCGGGGGGGTGGGAGAGGGAGAAGCTGTGGGGCTCAGTCCCAAGGCCCTGGGAACAGGACCTGAAACAAAGGCAGATGCTTAACGATTGAGCCACCCAGGTGCCCTTAGGCTAATTAAAGAGTAAATAATACGTGTCAAATTTTTATGGTTAATTTTAAGAAATAGATACAAGCTTATATTTCTTAACTAGGTTTTTTGGGGGTTTTGGAGCAAGATTTGAGTAATGATTTCTTTTTCTGACTTTTTTTTTCCCTTTTTCTTTTTTTCAGGAATGAACAAAATGGTTATCAATCACCTAGAGAAGTTATTTGTGACAAATGATGCAGCCACTATTTTAAGAGAGCTAGAAGTAAGTTATTTCTTTGAAGCCAAGAAATGTTTTGGCAAACAATGTCAAAAATTAAGTATAGATTCACATAGGAAAAACCTCTTAGGATAAGGAACTTTTTTCCCCCAACTTCGAAGTTTATTATATTGATTTTAATTATGGAGTCTTATTTAGTTTTAACATCTTACCACTTAATTTAAAACTTCGCAAGTTATTTATGAAGAACTGGTTTAGATAAAAATATATTTGCTAATAATCCTATCAAATTGAGTATGTTGTCTCATTCTATAGAGTAGGACACTGAAGTGAATTATTCCATAATGCAGAAATAGCTAGTACTTAAAACAGTGGTTTAAAAAAAAAATACAAACTATTTCTTTGGCTCTGTGAAAATAAAAATAATTGGTGGTATTTTGCTTTATTCAACTACAGTTTTGATGTTAGAGTCTATAGAATTAGATAACTGCTGGCAGAGTTGTGGGAAAGTTCTGGCACCTGAACATCAGAGAGCCATTCCTCATCTAGCTGCTTTGTAGTTGAAAGTATTTTCAACTTCCAAGGAATTTTCTTGAACTTAGTTCTTAGAGTGTGAGAGCTTAATCTTTTCAGATGAAACTGTAAGTATGTTAACATTTCTCTACTTGCTTAAATAACAATGTATTTTTAAAATAATACGGTGAACAAAACAAACTTAAGAGGTTTACAGAAGGACTAGTCATTGTGAGTGTTAATGTTGGACACTAAGATGGTCTCAGGAGTTATTTGGGGATGGTGAGAACATTGCCTTAATAAAACCATAACAACAGGGTGCCTAGGTGCCTCAGTCGATTAAATGTCCAGCTCTTGATTTCAGCTCAGGTCTTGATCTCAGGGTCTAGGGATTGAGCCTCTCATTGGGCTCTCAGCTCATCAGGGAGTCTTGGGATTCTTTCCCTCTTCTGTCCCTCTCCCACTTGTGCATGCACACACGCTCATGCTCTCTCTAATACGCATGTAATAATTTTCTGAATCTAATGTGCGGAGACATATGTACTGGATGTCTGACCATCAAAGGAAGATAGAGTTTTAGGTTGTTTCATTTGTAGCGATGCATTTGTGCTTATAGTCTCAGAGGGATTTGGATTGTCTTCTTGTGAGCACACTGTAAGTAATATATAGCAGTATGATTGAATGGAGTTACCTAGCCCATGGGGAGATTGGAGACTGTTAATTTAAGAGGGAATGGAAATGAAAAATTTTGTGTTGCTTAAGGATCAAATATTTTAATGTTTAAATTCAAATCTTTATTACCAGGTACAGCATCCTGCTGCAAAAATGATTGTAATGGCCTCTCACATGCAAGAGCAAGAGGTTGGAGATGGCACAAACTTTGTTCTGGTATTTGCTGGAGCCCTTCTGGAACTAGCTGAAGAGCTTCTGAGAATTGGCCTGTCAGTTTCAGAGGCAAGTGTTCATTTTATAATGTACTCCTATTTAATTTGTGTCTATATACACACACAGTGTAAGAATCATCGTGGTAGTAACAGTATTGAGCGGTTTACTTGCGCCACTTCTTGGAGCACATGTGCCTTACATGTAGTATCTTACCCTATTCTTACAAGAAACCTATGAATCTGGCCTATTAAAATTCTATTTTGTTTTAAATGAGGAAAGGGAAATTTAACTTAGAAAAATCTGTAAGTGGCAATTAGCATTCAAATTCTGGCCATCACAAAAGCCTGAACTCATAATTAGTAGGCTATCCCATGAATGGTTATTCTGAAAGTATACTTTGCCATTTTTATTTGGAAAACCAATACCCATATTTCTTGGGTTACCAAAATAATCTATTTTTTATAAAGTCATGTCAAATTATGTCTTTTAAAGAAAATGTTTTTGCTCTTTAAGGTCATAGAAGGTTACGAAATAGCCTGCAGAAAAGCCCATGAGATTCTTCCTGATTTAGTATGTTGTTCTGCAAAAAATCTTCGAGATGTTGATGAAGTATCATCTCTGCTTCATACCTCCATAATGAGTAAACAATATGGTAATGAAGTATTTCTGGCCAAGCTTATTGCGCAGGCATGTGGTGAGTATATCAGTAAATGAAAAGCTCCAAAATAAAAATGTCTTAATGAGACTAAGATATTTTATCTGTTGTTCCAAGATATCTTTTGATATGTCTCATTTTCTTAACAGTGTCTATTTTTCCTGATTCTGGCCATTTCAATGTTGATAACATCAGAGTTTGTAAGATTCTGGTAAGTTTAGAAAATGCATCAGCGTTGTCTACAAAGGTCAATTATATTTTGCAGAAAGAAAAAAATGTGTTCATCCAAACCTAAATTTTACCGCAGGTTTTGAACATTTAGGACTTTTTGCCTTTTGAGGTATCATTTGTAACTTTTGATGTTAGTAGGTTAAGTTTTTTTAAGGGTGTTGATATATTATCTCCTCCTAAACTTATCTTTCCATGACAAGTTGAAGATTGAGAACAGTGTGTATAAACAAACATTACATGTCTTACATTCTTCATATGTGGTGGATTAAAATAATAAACTTAGAAGCTAGTTTCGAATGAGATGAAGTTCTGTTGCTCTATAATAATAGAATTCACATCTTAATGCAATACTAAGAGTATTTTTTTATTTAAAAAATTTTGTTTCCTATAGTAAAATTTCAGTTGAGTTTAGCTTATATAAATATACCTGTTGTGTATTTATATAGTTGCTGTGCATTTTTTGACTCCATGCACTACCTCCTCCTCCCCCATTAAATTGTAAGCCTGTGAGATCAGAAACTTTGCTTTGTTCCCTCTTTTATCCCCAGTACTAACAGCTGTGCCTGCTACATTGGCAGCATGTTTTTGGTGAGTGAGAGAACGAATGGCTCAGAGCGCTTGTTCTCGGTCTTTGGTCTTTGGTTGCTCCCATTGCACTGAAGACCCCGCCCCCCTTCTTAACAGTGGCTCATTCTCAGACTGAGTTCTACCTTCAGCAGACTTAAGTGTTTTCCGTCCACCACCCCACTCCTTAGTCCCAGGAGTCACTGCCTTAGTATCTTACTTTATTTAGAAACAGTTCTTTTTGGTACATGCAAAATCAACAACTGAGCCCTAATGTTATTTTGATGAGATTACTGATGATTTGTGTATTCAATCTTAGGGCTCTGGCATCTATTCCTCTTCAGTATTACATGGCATGGTTTTTAAGAAGGAAACCGAAGGTGATGTAACATCTGTCAAAAATGCAAAAATAGCAGTGTACTCTTGTCCTTTTGATGGCATGATAACTGAAACTAAGGTATGTAGACTTCAAAACCTTAAAGCGAAAAATTTGACATTGCCTTTTCTGATAAATGTTTTATGATTCTATTTTTTAGGAAGTTTTTAGGAAGAGATTGCCCTACTGCATAATTATTGAAGACCAGGATTGTATTTGTTTCTTAAAATCAGATTCCTATTCTTTGGATACCTAATTCACATATTAAATTTGAAATATGAAATGGTAGCGGTATAGTTTATGTTCTAATATACAGCTCTTGACTCCTGGTAGTTTTTTTTTTTTGTTTGTGGGTCTTTTTGTTTGTTTTTTAAAGATTTTATTTATTTATTTGACAGAGAGAGATCACAGGTAGGCAGAGAGGCAGGCAGGGGGGGGGAGAAGCAGGCTCCCCACTGAGCAGAGAGCCCATTGTGAGGCTCAATCCCAGGACCCTGAGATCATGACCTGAGCCGAAGGCAGGCTTTAACCCACTGAGCCACCCAGGCGCCCCAACTCCTGGTAGTTCTTGCAAGTAAAAACCTCACAGAATATGAGTACTGTGTGCTCTTCATTAGTATATTTATAAGTTGAGAACCTATAGTGTCCTGAAACAAAAACATGCTAATATAATTTGAAAATGATAGGTTTGTTTTTAAAAATACATTGTTAGGAAGTTTGAAGTTCTTGTTTATAAGTCACTTCCATCTTTGTCCTTAGAATTCTTAAAATCTAAGTTGATGGTTTTAAAAGTTTCACAGGTTATAGATGGGCCAGAGGAATCATTTTTGGCAACTTTAGAAAAACTTCAAGAACCGCAACATGGTGGTTTGGGTACACTAATTGACATTTGTCAAAAGGAGTGTTAAACCACCTGCTCAAAATATCTAAAATAACAGTGTTTCTCCAACTTTACTAACAAAGTGCCTGTCAAAGAGCAAAATGCATCAGTTTTAGAGTGGGGGGCTCCAGCAATAATTGAGTTTCTATGAGTTTCATACACACTTTGTATTGTTTTATAATGGGTATATAATTATTTTCATATTTTTTTCCATATCTTTATTCAATAAAATATTACTCCATGACTTCAAACACCAAAGTAGTAAAATAGTTCTAAAGAGCATGCTTGTTTGTTTTACTAGGGAACAGTATTGATAAAGACGGCTGAAGAACTGATGAATTTTAGCAAGGGAGAAGAAAATCTCATGGATGCACAAGTTAAAGCGATAGCTGATACTGGTGCAAATGTCATCGTAACAGGTGGCAAAGTGGCAGACATGGCTCTTCATTATGCAAACAAGTACAATATCATGTTGGTGAGGTGAGAGCTGCATTCTATTAACATGTATTTTAAATAGCCTTTTGGTAGTGAAACACCAAACATCTTCAATACCATGAATTTGTGACTGTTAAAAAGGCACGTAGAAGACATTGGATCAAATAATAGGATTTAACTTGATCTAGACAAGAAATGCCTGTGAGAAAACTTGTATTTATACTAAGAGTTGAAGGACCGATCAACAGATGCTACTTGAAGAGAGAGAGGAAAAAGCATTCCAGGCAAAACCCTCAGCCTGAGAGATCAGACTCAAGCTTGGTGCACACAGTCTGGGTATGGGATCCGGAATGTAACTTCTAACCCATAAACCCATTTATGGGGACAAGAGACATTTTACCTACCCATTCCCACCCCTCCCAGCACCTGACCAAATATGCAGCATAAATCTCTTCTCTTCCTTGGGGCTCATGTGATTGCCAGAGTAAAGCAAAAGTTGTCTATATACCAGGCCTGCCTTAGTGTTTTAGGACTATAAATGGTGACATTCTAGTGAGACTTGAACTCTCCCAATTCTAGAATAATGTCATTTACATAGACCTATGTCTGGATTACACTGTGCAGTCCAGACCTATTGAGCTTAAATTCAGAATCGAGAATGTGACTTGGGGACCAGTAGTTTCCCGTTTCATCTGTGCATTTTGTTGTGTTACCTGATGGAATTAAAACTTTCTTAAGGTCTTTGGGTTTTTTTAAAGGTTGAATTCAAAATGGGATCTAAGAAGGCTATGTAAAACAGTTGGTGCTACAGCTCTTCCTAGATTGGTATGTATTTTGGACAACATTAAAATGTAGTTGAACCTATTTGAATTACTTTTATTACAACAGTCGCTTTCTTTTAGACTCCTCCTGTCCTTGAAGAAATGGGACATTGTGACAGTGTTTACCTCTCAGAAGTTGGAGATACACAGGTGGTGGTTTTTAAGCATGGTATGTAGAAATGGTCAAGTATGTTTATGTAAGTGTGGGGTATTTATTTGCTTGTATTAATCTATTTAAATTTCTTGACAGAAAAGGAAGATGGTGCCATTTCTACCATAGTGCTTCGAGGCTCTACAGACAATCTGATGGATGATATAGAAAGGGCAGTAGATGATGGTGTTAATACTTTCAAAGTTCTCACAAGGGTTGGTATTAGTAATAATCTTAATTTAGTAATTTGTAAGGCTTCAAACATAGTTGGCAGGAAACTTGAAAATGAATGGTTTATGTAAAAGCAAAGTACCTTTTTTACTTAAGACTGAAGTGTCTATTACCGATGAGCATGATAGTTTTCTGAAATGATTATGCAAAGAAATAAACAGCAAAGCAAGGTCTTTAACTGTTAGAAAGTTTATGTTTTTTTATTTTAAATGTACCTTTAGTTGCTTAAGCATTATTCTTAGTGTCGTGTCTGTGGGAATACAGGGGTAAGGTATTGTATGCTGTTCCATTCTTAACTTTGGTTCTCCCTTTTCGTATACCAGACACTGCGTACTATAAGGTAATTTGCCCAAATCACTCCATTGTTACAAAATTTGTAGTTAGAATTTGTGTAACAATGCCTGATTAAAAGCTCTATCTTAGAATCTAATCTGAGAAGATTAGAAAACTATAATTTTTTCTTTTTTCTTTTTTTTTTTTTACTACATATTCTAGGATAAACGCCTTGTTCCTGGAGGTGGAGCAACAGAAATTGAGTTAGCCAAACAGATCACATCATATGGAGAGGTATAGCTTTCTCTGGATAAATTGATTGTCGTCATGTTCCTTGAATAAAACACAGTGCTAATCACATTTTTGTTTTAGACATGTCCTGGACTTGAACAGTATGCCATTAAGAAGTTTGCTGAGGCATTCGAAGCTATTCCCCGGGCGCTGGCAGAAAATTCTGGTGTTAAGGCCAATGAGGTCATCTCCAAACTTTATGCAGTACATCAAGAAGGAAATAAGAATGTTGGATTAGATATTGAGGTATTTGAAAAAACAAACACCATGAACTTTATTTTGTGAATATAAAACATAAAAATGGTAGTAGTAAGTTTAAAAGGGAAAGTCAGAAAATTTCTGATTTGTGAGCAAATGATTTTCTTAACAAAAAGTTTGACAGAGTTTTGATTGTTTTCCTTAATTAACCTTTGTTTTACAGGGCGCGTAGGTAGGGGAGTTACTTTGACCTGGCAGCTTCCTACATAAGGAGCGTGTGTTTTTGTTACAGAGCTAAACACATCTTCACCTTCAACAATTTAAAGTGAAAAAATGAAAATTGTTTTTGTGCTGACAGGCTGAAGTTCCTGCTGTAAAGGACATGTTGGAAGCTGGTATTCTAGACACTTATTTGGGAAAATACTGGGCTATCAAACTGGCTACGAACGCTGCCGTCACTGTACTCCGAGTGGATCAGGTGAGTGACGAGAAATTTTGATCTTTTCATTTGATTCAGTAGTGTATTTTGATAGAATTGGTTATTCCAGCCAAAGGTGTATTCCTTTATTTTTCATCTTAGAGATGCTAACGTGCCCCCCCAAAAAGTTTGGGATTTTTTCTGTTACAGTTTTAAATTGTTTTTAGTATATTTCAGCTAAAATAAGTGACTATCTTCTCAGTGAAAGAAACTTTTGCCATTTTTAAACTGGAGTGGATAAAACAAGTTTAAGTTCATAGTTTTCAGACCTTTTTTAGCCTAGAAACCTCTTTCTACAAATAACGTGGAGAGGGAGTTCACTGTGTCATAACATGGAAGAGCCCATGAACCCTGAGGCACATGCATGCCACCAACTTTAAGGAAAATGGAACTTCTAGTTGTCCATGGAAATGATAGAACCTAGGCGCATAGAAGTCTTTCTGCTATGACAAATATATGTTTTGAGGAACTAAAAGAAAAATGTTAAAAATCAGAGTATTTCTGCCTTTTTTTTTTTTTTTTTTTTTTTTTTTTTGCAGGGGTCGTGGGAAAGATATTGTGGCAAAGAGGAAAATGATCAAGACTGTTCTAGGTTCAGATATAAGCCTGAATTTGAAGAGGGTTTTTCAAAAAGTGTTTTCTAGTACAGTGAGACCCATTTTCCTACAGAATTCTAGAACTGATTGTTAAGCAATGAGTTATTTTTTAAGTACTTAATAGAAAATTGTAATTGTGGAGGGGCATGGTTATAAATTCATTAGGTGAAAATCATGCCAAATTAATCTTGGGAGAAGCAAGTTATAAGTAGAAATTAATGGAGAGGAGATTAGAGTAAAACATTCTACCTCAATAAAAATAAGAACTTTTTTCCTATTTTTTTGGTCTTTGAGATGACCAAAAAATGGAACTGGATATCCAGTTTCGATTCATTGGAAATAAATAAATTGGATGTTCATGTCCTGGATTTATTAATAGGGTGTGTTTCTATCTGTATAAAGTAGTTTCCAGCATAATACAGTTGGAGTTCTCAGTGATAATGCAAGCCGAAGAAAATGGTTGTTCTAAAAGTTATACTAAAAATAGCAGGGGCAGGAGAAGCTAAGTACATTGGAAGCATGAGGTAAACTGGAATTCTAATAGTGGAAGTTCCTTAACTGAGGAACTTTCTGAATGTCCGTTATCCAAGTGAGACAGTAACTGTAATAATGCAAGTGCCTTCATCACAAAAGCACTTCTCAATTTTGATTTTAAACTGGGAAGCCTGTGTTTTGTTTTATGGTAGAGTGGGATGTTTATTGTTGTGTGTCTGTGAACTTTTTTTCAAACACGTATCTGGAGAATCCCATCTATCAGTAACCAGTTTGTTACTGTAATGAACTTGTACTCTTTTAGATTGTTATAACTAATATTTATGTAGCATATATTCAGGAGAGGGACTTACAAATCGAGTTTTAAGTGTTGAAGAATGTAGGGCTGGATTCATCTTTGTTCAGTGTTTATTTCACTAGTTCTGAAATTATAGTCCCTAAACCAACAGCATCAAGATCACGTAAGAATTTGCTAAAAGTACAAAAATTCTCAGAGCCCCTAACAGGCCCACTGAATCCGAAACTGGGAGGTCCAGCAGTCTGTTTTAAATAGGCTCTTCAGTGATTGACGCCTACTAGTTTGAGAACTGTTCTGGGTGGTTTGGTTTTATCAAGCTATACTCAGATTCTAAAACTACCTAATAATAATGCCTTTAATTCGGTCTGAATTTAACCTCAGTTAGTAAAATGATGTATGAAGAATTTTAAGTTTAGATTTCCTATAGAAGCTTCTGAAAAGGGTGTTGATCTATTTGAAGTGGTAGGGAAGGTGTTTTACGGTTTGTGTTGCTTGAGACACAAGCCAAACCCCTTGATGTCCTACAGAAAGATCTCTCTTGGTCCTGTAAATTTGGGAAGCAGTGAAAACTATTTTCAGTTTAGAGATTCAGAATGTCTATTAGAGTTTGAGAGTTCTACTTTGAAGAAAACCATCTAATTTAGCTTCTCCGAATTTGAGCCCAAAGCTGCCACTACTCCTCTATTTTTCTCCCAAATAAATCCTTTAAAAAATGCTAGATGGTTATACTTGGAACATACTTGGTTTTAGTGCATTCTAGACAAATAAGGGGCTTCTTGGTGTGTTCTAAGTTACCAGGAACCTCTGCATATTTGGATAATTGTTTATGAATACACACACTTCCTGCCACTTGAATGGTTTTCATTTACAGGTACTAGGAAATTTCAGTGTTGGAACTTTTATATATATTTATATTTATGTACCAACCACTTTAGATTATAATGGCAAAACTGGCGGGTGGACCTAAAGCTCCCAAACCACAAGGAAATTGGGATAAAGATGATTGGCAAGACAAACTTCATATATAAATAGCAAATCAGGTGCCAAACTGATTTATACAGTAATGCATGCAGTTATTTTTCACATTTGGCTCATAGGGTTATTCAGTTACCGAAGTGCATGTGTTAGAATGCCGTTCACTAACGTGTGCATTTTGTTGCTGTTAATGCCCACAAGGGCCAGCAAAGCATTGCTGAAAGCTAACAACTTTGTGATAGTGTCACGTATGCAGTGTATAACGGATTGCTTATATTGAGAGGATTGTTTCATCTTGAATCAGTCTAGTAGGAAAATATTCTTTCTCTTCATTTTAAAGTTTATGAGTATGTGCTTGTGGTTTTTGTTTTCTTAGATCATCATGGCAAAACCAGCCGGTGGGCCCAAACCTCCAAGTGGGAAGAAGGACTGGGATGACGACCAAAATGATTGACTGGCTTAGTTTTTACTATAGTTGAAGACTACATTTGTAGTAGTAGTCTAGGAATTGCCTGATGTTTTCATATTTTCCTTAAATTAAGAAGTGTTTTGTGTTTATATCCTCAGCTGGATGGTACAATAAACATGTTGTTGGTATCAGAGCCTCATTGTCTGATGAGCACTGTTCTCGGATGTGAATGACCTGTTTGTCTCAACCTTGGTAATGAAATTAGCTGTGGGAACTCAGGCAAGCCACTTAAGTAATTAGGGTCCAATTCCAATATATATCTGGCCTGTTGCTCGTCTGGAACACATGTATTTATATACGGTCTATGGCTGCTTACTGTAAGGAAATGGCAGAATAAAGGAGTAGTGATAGACACTAAAATGGCCTACAAAGCCTAAAATATTTATTATCTGTCCCTTTAGAGGAAGTCTGTCGTCTCCCAGACTGGATTTCAGTTTTTTCACAGCTCTGCTCTGGGAATTCTGACTTGAGAGGACTTGTTTTAGCAGTGGCTAATTTAAAATACAGTCCAGTTGTACAGTATAAAGATATTTGTAATACAACTGAAAATCTGCTAATAGAAGTTAAGCAAGTCAGTTTCTAGAAAGTAGATCTTATTTTAAGTAAGGAGTTTCAAAAAAAAACATGCAACGCTAACTGATTTTATGGGACATGTGCTACTATATGTATTGGTTATGTAAGGTCTTTGAGTAACAGTGAAATTTTATATTTTAAAAATTAAAATTTATATTTTTGGTATTTAAAAAAAGAATTTTGGAAGCAGCAGGACTGACTGGATCTTAGATAAAGTTAACAAGTGTTAAGAGTAATGGAAGTTCAGACAAGCTTGGTATCCTTAAGGCTCTTAGGATTATAAGCAACGTGGCAATGCTGGCTGGCTTGGGAAAAGGACATTTTCTCTGGCATGTTAGCATTAAGGTGGACCTGGTATCAAATTACTTGAGAGTCTTGGGAGTGTCTGCCTTGGGTCCGTTAATAATTGCACAGAACAAGCGCAGTTAGACCCACACCCCAGCTTACTTACATGCGCTGTATGCCATCAGAATTGCAGATACAAGTATTTCTACAAGTATATATTACTGCCAATATCAAAATGTCTATGCTTCAATAATCAACACTTTTTAAAAAATACACCTAAAGTTTCATTAGCCAGTCTGAAACATTTTTTAAGTGTTAACCTGCTAGGGTAAGAACACAACTTAAAATCCTCCAAGTAATAAAACAAGTTTTGGGGGTAAGTCAGTTTATTGATGTTAAACCCACCACCCAGACATATTTAAGCACAGAGGACTTAAGGAATTCAGAATCCTTTCCAGAAACTGGAAGCAAGAATAAAAACCACTATGACAATACAAAACCACTGTAAATTTTTAGGTATCTTCCCTTCAGTATTTTAATAAACATGATTTCTTCTGGCATGTGTTTAATTTTAAGTCAACATGATTTTACAGTTAGTCTTTACTCCTTTATTATTATTATTAATTACAGCCATTTTAAAAGCCATAAGCTTGTTTCTGGAGAAAGCACTCTTTGAAACTATTACAATACTCTCTCATAAAACAGGAGGTACGCTTGTGAGTTCAGTACTTTAGCTGTAGGCACAGCTTGCACATGTGTATCACTGATGTGAAACCACTGCCCTTTGGTTGACTGCATTTCAAAATCTGTTGAGAGAAGTAAAATTAAATATAAATGAGAAGATTCAAGTTCATTTTTTTGGGGTTTTGCCATAATATAAATACCAGAATTTCCCAAGACCTCTTACCTTGTGGAATATCACCGTGGAGAACAAGATTAGAGAGATGACTATTTGCAGCTCTGGCCTTGGCATAGGCAGTATAATGCCCTGACCTCATGGTACCGCTGTGTTCAACGACTCCATATAAGGAATATAGTACCCTTGTATTTTCTTCAGCAACATTCTTTCAAAGTGAACAGAGTTAAAAAGTTAATTCCAGTCCCATTTATAGATGCCAGGGGCAAGATCAATTTATGCAAAGGGTGTTTCTAATCTTTACTTTGAGAATGTAGAAATCCTAACCTTGACCTTGACTACTTTTTCCCTACCTTTACCCAGTCTGCTGAGTAGTGTCACACCATGGCTGGATATTTTTACTGCTTTTATTAGGAGGTCACCATTGCTGTTTCTCTGCTAGAATCATAAACCAGAGGACATTTGCAATTGCCTTTGCCTGTGCAAGTGCAAGTTGCAATTGCCTGGCCCAGATACTTAAATAACTGAACTTGCCAATTTCTATACAAGTCCTGGGCTCTGATAATTGCAAAATACCTCAATAACTCCAGCAGTCCAGTTCCTCCCCAGACAGCCTTTTTTAAGATCAAGAGGATCATGTTTAAGTTGTGCCAAAACTCCCCCTTAAATTTACACATGTCCCCAAGAGAGTCAACTTCTCAAATGTTCACTTTCACCATCTAGACCGTGGAGGCTTCTTATTCTAACATCCCATATGCTGTAGGGCAGACTGGTGGCAAGGAAAGGTATTCTCCCGAGTTGGAGGCCACTTTCGGACAACTTCCAACTTAGGTTCTCCTGTAAAGAGTCCTGAATGGGCATCAGCATTCTTCCACAGAACTGTCATCTCTTTAAATCTATGGCCCCCATTCACTAGAAAACTTCATACTTTGCCGCAAATCCTGTCTGCTTCCTCAGAGAGTCGATGCACTTCCAGGGTTTCTGCCACCATCCCGTTTTAGCTGCCACACCCAGGACTAAATTCTGCAATGCACCCTCACTCAGAACTGTTTGACTTCAAGTCTTCCTACTTTTCTAGTCTCCACCCACAATTCTTCCATTCTTCTAGTTCTCAATCTCACCTGTCTCCTCTCTCTCCAGCCTAACTGGATGCTCCAGTCCTTTTTCTCCTGGCTGATGAAGCCTCTCTTGGCCTCATTCCCCAATCAAATCTGTGTCTTCACTACTCAAAATGGCAATGGAACAGCAGTGTCAGCATAGACCCCCACCTAAGACCTACTGATGCCCAAGTGACATGCACATTAAAGCTGGAGAACTTAGGGCCCCTGGGTGGCTCAGTTGGTTGGGCAACTGCCTTCGGCTCAGGTCATGATCCCGGAGTCCCGGGATCGAGTCCCACATCGGGCTCCCAGCTCCATGGGGAGTCGCCTTCTCACTCTGACCTTCTCCCCTCTCATGCTCTCTCTCACTCTCTCTCTTTCCTAATAAAGAAATAAACAAAATCTTTAAAATATAAAAAAAAAGCTGGAGAACTTAGACCACGTTCATCAGTCTTAAAAATAATCTCTTACACCCCACCACCAGCTTTGCCAGCACATTGATCAAAAAATCCTACTCTACTACTATTACAACGAACCCTTCCCAACCCCACACCCAGACAGCTGCTATTGCTAGGAAGCAAAATTACACACCCTGCAGGTTGATAAATTCACTGAGGACTATTCGGGATGCCCCATGTGACTATGATCTTGTAACTTGTTCTTAGCTCCCTAGTGCAACGGATTTCCTTCACAGCAACTGGCCCACACTTCAACCACTCCTTTAGCCTCTCCTTATCCCCCAACCCTTTACTAATCTCTGCAGCTGACCTCACCGCCCACCTCAGGAAAACCGAGATAACTATCTACCTCTAAGATAACAATCTATCTACCTCTAAGCTGCCCATTCTCAGGAAGATGAAGTACCTCTCCCTTTTGTTCAGAGACAATACTCCAACTTAGTGTTGCTAAGCTCTTCTGGCCTCCTCCAGGGTCTTGCTCAATGAGCTATTTCTCTTTTCTGTATCTTCAACTTGTAGATTTTCCTCTTGGCTTACCAAGTAAAGTCCCCCAGGCTTAAAAAAATCATTGATCCACATTTTTCCTTTTCAATAAAGCCTCTGATGTATTTACAGGCTTTATTTCCAATATTCTCATTCAATTCGCAAGTCATTGAAGTCACTGACACTTCTTTAAAAATTTACCATAACCCCTATACCGTCTAATCCACAAATACTTTCTAGGTCTTTTTCTCTGATATTGTGACACCTAGGCAACCATGTCCTTTCCTTGAAACTTGAACACAGAGCAATGACATTTTAGGCAAAAAATGGATTCCTAATGACCTTGTGTGTGAACTAATCCAACTACAGGTATATCTGTTTACCAGCAAAAGTGGCCCTGCCCCATGGTGATAATATAAAAATAATTACAATTCACTCTACCTACCAGCTCTGAAATACCTTTCCTGAAGAATTTTAAATTTTCAAATTGGGAGGCAAAGAAAAGAGAATTTCTATCATTTCAAATTCTGCAAATAAAAACTTTGTTAATGTTGGGCGCCTGGGTGGCTCAGTTGTTAGGCAACTGCCTTCGGCTCAGGTCATGATCCTAGAGTCCTGGGATCGAGTCCCGGATCGGGCTCCCTCCTCACTGGGGAGTCTGCTTCTCCATCTGACCTCTCTCTCTCTCATTCTCTCTCTCTCTCAAATAAATAAATAAAATCTTTAAAAAAAAAAAAAACTTTGTTAATGTTGATACTGAAGCATTTGAAATCTATAGCTTCAATACTGTAGCTTTTCTGTTCAAATTCTTCAACATGGAGATTTGCTGGGATTGTTGGGAGTGTCCTCCTCTTCTACATATGCCTCTTACACTCAGGATGCTCACCAGAGTTGTCATTAACCATCTCTTCTCTATCTCCGTGCTCTACACAGGGGTCCTGTCCTCACAGTTTTAACCATCACATATGTATTGATTTCTAAATCTTTATCTCTAAACTTCACCTCCCTACTTCAGGGCTCAGGCCACAGATATGTACATCCAAATTTTTCTAAACAAAGCCCCATGAGTATTTAAAAAATATATGAAATTCGGTGTATCCAAAACCAAACTCATTATCCTTTCTCCACCTCCCAACCTCTCTTCTTCCTGTATTTCCTATCTCAACTAATGGTACTCCCATCTGCCCATCTGCCTAGTCACTCATGCCAGGCCTCAGGAATCATGCTCAATGCCTCTTGCCGTGCTACCCTTACCATCCATTTCAAGGCCTCTTCCTCATCTTCCAGAGCCAATCCAATCATGAATCTGGTTAATTTTACCTTAAAATATTCTTGCAACCTTGCCTTCTCTTACCCTAGTTGAAGTCCTCACCATCGACTAAACTAATTAACATCTTCAACTCCTAACTATAGAGACCCTGCCTCTCTAGTCTTCTCCTAGAGACTAAAATCCAACTTCCTCCATGCTTCAGCAAGTAACCTGTGTAATACACACATCTGGCTGTGTCACCCCATTGCTTTAAACTCTTCAGTGGCACCCTACTACACACCTAATAAAGCCCAAGTTCCTCACCATGATAATCCTCCAAGCCTCATTCCCACCTCACTCCTCTGGCTTTACCTCCCAGTGTTCTCTAGGCTTTGTACTGTAAGCTCTACAACTGCGCATACTGCTAGTCCCTAGTCCCCACCACATTATTTTACACATCTTTGCTCCAGCTGTTCTGTTCTCTCTGCCTGAGAAACTTGCTTCCTCTTGATTCATCACACTAACTCTCATTCCCTCTTTAAGTAGTGGTGGAGGTGTGCTCTACTTCACAGAGCCTTCCCTGAACCAACATACTGGGATAAGTGCATACCATCCCACTCTGTCTGTATCAGTCTTAACACTCAACCATATTAAACCAAAATTAATTACCTGCTGATCTTTAGTCTTGTACCCTCAGCTCCCAAAACAAGTCTGCCACAGTAACAGATTCAAAAAATGTTGAACTGAATTTAACCTGATACTCAAAATGATTCATCACAGATCTTGAAATTATAATGGTGCAAAGATCAAAGACCCATTCTACTCAGTCATTCTTATCAACTTCATCCTTAAGTGAGTTACTGTTGGAGTACCTGGTAAATAAGCTATGATTTCCCTTTAAAGGATTTTCCCAAAAAGACCACTTTCACTTACCTTACATTTAAGGGTACAAAAAGGAGCCAAATCTAAGATTTCCGGAAATTTTATGTGTTTGTTAACTTTGCGTAGGTTAAAACCAGCCTAAAAAAGGAGAGATAATAGATTTCTTTTCCTGGAAAAGCTGTAAACATTAAATTAACTACAGTCTTAACTCTGATGCACAAAACACCACCAACATCCGACCCTAGTTCAATCTTCTCAGAAGACTCTTCTTTCTGACCACTAAATGATTTTTGCTAGGTACGTACCACACACACACACACCCCCCCCCGCCCCCGCAACGTGTTAAGAAATGTGCTCCCAGGGGGCGCCTGTGGTGCAGCTGGTTAAGTGTTTGACTCTGAACCTCAGATCAGGCGTGCTCCGGCACTTTCAGAGCGATATGGCCAACAGACTTGATTGATCTCAGCTCAGCTCCTGATCTCAGGGATGTAAGTTCAAGCCCCACACTGGGCTGGGCTCCACACAAGGTGTGGAGCCTACTTAAAAAAAAAGAGAGAGAAAGAGAGAGAAACAAAGAAAGAAAGAAAAGAAATAAGAAGAAAGAAAAAAGAAAAAGAAGAGAGAAGAAAAATAAGCTTTCTCCCCCGAGAAAGCTGCTCCCCTGAGAAAATTCTCAGTGTTTCTGCTCTAGCCATCCAGAAAAGCCAGATTAGATCAGAGGTTCTGAGTGCTTAAAACTCAGCAATAGCAGAATACTTTTCTGTGGAGCACATACTCTCAAGCCTCCTTTCTAACCAAGTTTAGTGCTCGGTTCAGAGACCCACCCAGCTAGGCAAACCCGTACACAACCACCGGAGGGAAAATGTTGTTAAAGGTACTTTGGGAATTCGGAACTTAATTTAAAACTTGTACTGCTTACAACAAAAGTCTTCCAGAAAAGGACAGGGTCACCGAAATGATGAAAATCCAAGGTTATCGATGTCTTTTTATGAAGGATCAGCAAAAATAAGGTACCACACCCAAAACAGAAACAATATCACTAATTTTCTTAACTGTGAGATACAGCTAGTAAACTGGACTTTTTTTTTTTTTTGACCTGAAAAAAAGTTTAGAATAAGATGCTAATTTTACTAAAAAAGACAACATGAGCTCTAATAAAACTGAGGAAGGGTTGTGTCTACTTGTCTCCACCTTGAGAGGCGTCTTCATCTAAGCTTTTGTCATGCCCAGGTATATTTCTTACTTATTTTTTTAAAGTTAAATTACGAAGTAACAGGAAACCAAAGAAACACAGTAATATGGTAAGATAATAACAAAGCACGTGTTACATATTTAAAACAAATTTGAGCTAAAAAGGGGTACCTGCTGAAATCTCTTTAAATGAAGAGTGAGAACAGGAGGAGCAAGAGAAATTAACATCTGCTTTTTCGCATTGGTATAAACATGTTTCCTTTCTCCTAAAGAAAGAAATTTTAGCAGTGTGAAAATCATTTTAGACTTCTAAAACTTTCACATTTGCTACAGAATCATTTTAAGCCATCTAATACAATCGATGTATCTTTAAACTTTCTGGAAAGAACCAGATAATAAATATTTTGGGTTCTGTGGGCCAAGAGGCAAAATTAAGAACATCTTATAGGTATCAGTAAAAATTTCCACAAATTCCCAAATTTTTACTTATGTAATTCAAAATATAGCAATAACTGAATACGACTAATGTCTACCGAGGAGAACGGTACTGAGAGATACCATTTAATTAATTGGGGCTCAAAGTTAGTATTTTCCACGACCAAATCATTTTCAAATGTTCATCAGTAAAAAACATTTCTAGACACCATACAAAAACCTGACTGGAGACAACAGCTAGCCTTCTAAAACAGAAATGCTATAAAATCAATACAATTTACTTTTTATATTGACATGTAAATAAATAAAAAGCTAGACTTTCTTTCTTAAGTTTCAATAATTCTACTAAGAATCCTTAGGACTCCACAATGCCTCCTTATCCCTCTTACCCAAGCTGGGTGGGAGAGAAGGGGCATGGGGATGGGGGGATGGGGGAGAAGGGGAATTATCAACATTTTTCTGTTCTATATTTGAGGGGGACTAGAAAAAAGCACTGTCCTCCCAGTACCTTGCCCTGGGCATGTCACAAGAGTACACAGATGAAATGAAGTGCAGCTTCCTGCATGCAAGGGAGAGGAGGGCCAGCACAAATGCAGACAGGAAACTGAGCATACTAAGAAAGAGTCACTCTCTCTAAGGACCCTGTTGCAATAACAACCCAGAGGGATGATTAACCCCCAGAGAGAGGTGTTAGAGAGCAAACTGTCCCACCCTTATCTGCTGTTAGGCTGCCACAGAGTATCAGCCACTTCAGTCTGCTTCTTCAACCTTCTGTTAAAATACTTACACAGGGGAGGGAACTTACTGATGCCACGCAAATCCTGATAGAATTAAGATAGCAGTATTCTACCTATTCAGTGCAAAATGTGCCCCTGAACATTAATTTCTCTTTCAGTGAAAGAATCTAAATTACCTTTTATGTTTGCTTTTGGTCCACTAAACTGTCTCCGGGTGCATACTTCACAAAGCAGTTTATTTGCGTCTCGAAGTTTCTCATTTCGGGTGAACTGATATAAACAATGCTGGATTGAACACTCATCAGTATGGAAAGCTTCCCTGTTCGCAAGAGTACAGAAAGCAGTTTCTGGATCTTCGTTTACAACTTCATATACCTTGGTCCCAGAAGAATGACTCTCATTCAGAATCTCTATATTTATTTCGTCAGGTTGAAGAGCAGCATTCAAGTTAAGGTTTTTGAAACCACTGGAAATGTCCACTTCACCACTCCCTTCTGTCAGATAGGCACCATTTAAATTCCTAGTACAGTCAGCAGGAGAAGATGCCAAAACCTCCAGATCATTATCCATGCTGACATTGTTCACATCTACTTCTTCTGTGGATTTTTGATTGTCAGTTACACTTTCTACCATTTTTTCTTGGCCATTCAAATCTTTCTGATTAACACAATATTCCTTATGTATAATTTCCTCTTCTGAAATATGGTTGGATTTAACATCCACTTCTCCCTGAAGTGACATTTCAACCTCACATTCATTATCTTCAGGATGGTCAATGGTACAGATATCATTTAAATGAAGAACTTTTCCTTGAATTTTTTGTTGCCTTCGTTGGTTCTGTGCAAAAAGTATAAAACATTAAAATAAATAAAACTAAAAAAAGGAAGAAAAAAATAAGAAAAGAAAAAGCATAATGTACCACATCAGGTTTTCTTCCTTATCAAAAAGTTTATAAGGAAGAGTATACTCCCAGAATTCTGATCCTAAAAGTTCCTTTACTATCAGGGATCAAACAAATTATGAAGAAAGTTCTTTCATTGAAAGCAGGAATAAACCATCACCAATCACAAAAATATTGTGACACGGGGGGCAAATAAAAACATGCAAGCCATAGTTTGTGTTCTAAAGGCAGCGACCAAGACAGAGCAGTAGACCAGACAGAAACTGCCAAATCCAAGCAGCCGAGTATGAAACCACGCGGGGAGTCTGACTACACAGAGAGCAGAAAGGGATGTATCCATGTGAGTTATGATCATTAGGTCAAGGTTGCACTGAGGGAAGAAAAAACAAAACTGAAAACTCAAGGATGCACAAGTACAGCACTGCTCTGGGCAGGATGGAGGAAAACATCCCAGGAAATAAATGGCCCCAAATGAGGGAGGAAGCAAGGAAGTCTCGCGGACAGAGGACAATAAAGGACTTTCCTCCTAAAAGCATTTTTATCTGCCATTTGCAGCCTACTTCGAAGCAGAGTGGGAAGAAAGGCATTTCATCAACACTCCTGTCACTGGAATGCCTAAAGACTCAAGGTAAAATGACAGTCCCCATGAGGCTAATCTGTAATAACAGAAGGCTGAAGGACACACACAGGACACAAACATTTTCCAGTGTACCTCAGCTACAAACAACAGTTAGAACATGAAAGAAAAATGGAGAAAGGATATAAGCAAATACTGCAAAGAAAAGGGAACACAAATGGCTCAAACATAAAAAACATACTTATATTAAAATAAATTTATTTTCTATCTATGAAATTGGCAGAAATCCAGAAGTTTGATAACACACTTCTATAGAGGTTAAGGAGAAACAGCAAGTCTCATTGTTGCTGGTGGCAATCTAAATTGGTACAGCCTTTGTGGAGGGCAATTAGGTACATTTATCAAAATTACAAATGCTATCCCTCTTCTCAAAATGTGCCGTACTGATGGCAGGGGTATAGGATTATTCACTGCAGCACTGGCTTTTATATAGCAGACTACAGACAGCCTAAATCAATAGAGAAATGGTGAAATGAACTATGGTACCTCTATAAAGTGGAATACTATACAGCTGTTTAAAACAGAATCTTTGTGTCCTGAAATGGAAAAATCTCTAAGAATCCTACTAAGCAGAAACAAAACACAGGATCTAGAACAGTGTATATAAGTTTCTAAAAAATTAGGAGGAAAAAACAAGATTACATATTTGTATTTGATCATATTTTTCAAAAGAAACTCCAGAAGGACACATCCAAAACTAATGAAAGTGGTTATCTATGTCATGAAAGGACAGAACTGGAGGGGTACTTTCACTGTGCATCTTTGTATTTTTAAATTTTTGAAAGTCAATGAATTAACTCAAAAAATTATTAAAAATGAACTAAAACTTTTAAAACTTCTCACAAGTACGGGTGCCCAGGTGGCTCAGTCAGTTCAACATCTGTCTCTTGATTTCAGTTCAGGGCATGATCTTAGGGTCATGAGATAGAGCCCTATGTGGGGCTCTGTGCTGGGCTGGGCACGGAGCCTACTTGGGATTCTCTCTCTCCACCCTCCACCCTGGTTTCTCCCCCTACCCCATCCCTGCTCCTGCTCTCTCCTTCTAAAAAAAAAAAAGTTCTCACAAGTAATGCAAGATTTAAAAAAACAAAAAAAACACAACCTTTTCTTTTGGTCATTCAGACTTCAGACTCAATAGTCGCAAATATAAAATTAGAAAAGCATAGTTTTCTTTCTAGTTACCCACCTTGGCTTGCTTTTTGGCTTGCTTCTTTGCTTTCTTCTGTAAGTGCTTACTTGTTCCTGATGGAATGTCACTCCTTTCTTTCATGTAACTGTCATTATCTTTCTCCTCCTCACTCTCTTTATCTTCATCCTCCATCGTCTTTTTCAAATTTTTATCATTTATACTTTTCTTACCACTCTTAAAATATGAGCCAAAAATAAAATTTTACAACTATTTGGTAAAGAGATTTCATGTTACCTAAGTATTTTTCTACTCCTATTTCACATTGGATTTACTTTCTACAATGTTTGAAAATATATCCAGGACAAAACTCATTCATCTCAAATACTAGAAAGCAAACTTACATATTGAGAAAACAAGCCAACAAACAAAACAGGAAAAAAGGCAACGTCACACGCCAGTAAAATTGAAAATATCATGCATTTTATTAAGATATGTGCTGCATCCCAGAGTAATTATGCCCCTTTCTAACTGTGCTTTCTGTTTATCAGTGATTTACTTGTCCCACTACAGGCATTCCTTTTTATCCTTTTCCTTCTTTCCATGTAAGTGAGAATTTTAGAAAAAGAGAAAGTAAATTTTGTAAGACTTTAATCACTAAGTAACACTGATTAAAGGGACCCTGAATTCATATGAAGGTGGATAACGATTTATCCAATATTCATAACAAGCTTTTTTTTCTAACCACTAGTTGATAGAGCTGAATTAATACGGCTTAAAACTGAGATACTCTCTATTAACACGTATTAACTGAAGACTGTAAGGGATTTATGTTTAGTCTTAAATAATGAAAAAATTAGTAACTTTTAATATAAAGAAAACACTTCCCCTCTATGTCTACCAATCAAGCTAATTATCTATAAAGAATTCTAGACAGACTTATCTATCCTCTTGTAAAGTGAAAAAACATTTACCCCAATTTCTATTCAAAGCTTTAAAATCCTTCTGTCCCAAATACATTTTAAAAAATTCCTCCAAGGGTTAATGTACAAACTTGGAAAAGAGTGACAAGGCTTCCCTCATAAAATCTAACATAGGGAGGAAAAAAATCTACTTAAAATAAACTCAGTAAGGCTTACCTGATCATCTAAAACTGGCAGAGACAAATCAAGGAAAGATTCATGAACCAAGGAGACCTTAATCAACCAAAAAAGACAAATGTAAATTTGTATATATGCCATTTTAGACATTATATAATAAGATTATGGTGGGGGTTACATTTTGAAATAAATTCTTAAGAAAATGAAAAATTACACAGTGTTGAGGGCTTTGGGTTAGGAGAAATAAATTAAAATATTAAACTAACTTCTTTCAGACATAAGGAGTGCTCACAGTCCCAGGAAAGAACTATGAAGATTTGCAGAGCCCAACAAAGAAAACCTTATGAAATTAGATACTTATGTTTTTGAAAGACACAACTGATGAACTATATTCTATTAATATTAATGAATAAATCCAGTCCATACTACATAACTTACAGTTCTGCATTCATCACACATGATTGTACTAGTTAGTTCACCACCAAAGATGCGGTCCACAAAACTTGGTACAGATTTTTTCTTTTCATAATCTGGAAGGGGAAAAAAGTTTATCGGTTACCCTTATAAAATTAACAGAATAAGTTAAAACTATGAACTTACCTATCTAACCCTACAATTTTATTTTTAATTTCCTGTCCCACAGATTTTCTCTGTTCATAATTATAATTTTATTTTTATGCTATAGTCAGCAGCAAATACTCCATTTTTGAACATAACACAATTTAACACAATCTTGTCTCATGAAAAAAAAAGTTCTTAACCTAGATCTGGCCAGTGGAAAATAAACCATGCAAGTCAGTGAGACCTTCTACAAATCAATATCCTCCCCAGTAATATGAACTGATGGGGCCAAGCTGGATGATACTCTAGATTACTTCTAACTCTACCACTCGAATAATATTCAGCAGCAAACTTAAGAGAGAATGCACATGAATTGCTTTTAAACTCTAAGACTGAACACGATTCAAAATCAAAACAAAAAACAAAAAAAAATCGGAAAAATGTTTCAAAGTCTTCCTTTTGTTTTTTCTATATTCCCAGAAATAATCTTTGTAAGTTTAGCATAAGACAATTTTACCACCTGGTTACCCAATTTTCTAAATACATGACAAATATAAGCCTTATTCAAATGATGTGTGTCCGCTTATACAGAAACACACATGATGACAGCGCCAGCAGGGCAGGATTCTCTCTGCTACTGGCCTGGCTCAAAAGGACAACAAGGAGGCAAACTGGTGCTATGTGTTGATTCTAAACTGTGCTTCAAAGGGGTGCTTGGCTGGCTCAATCAGTAGAGCATCTGACTTTGATCTTAGGGTCCTGAGTTTAAGCCTCACAGAAACAAACAAAAAGAGATGGCATTTTACAATATAGTAACTGCTAGTCACGTGTGATGATTTAAATTAAAATTAAATAAAGGTAAAAATTTTGCCCCTCAATTGCCCCAGTCATATTTCAGGGGCTAAATGGCCACATGTGTCTGGTGGCTACTGTATCAGAGAGCATAACTACAGTAGAGTTCCATTATCACAGAAAGTTCTATTGGACTGATCTGTGTTAAATCTTTAAATGCCGTACAACAACAATAATGAAGTTGGTTCCATGATTAACAAACCAGCTACTGACAACTCACACAGACAAGTGTAACTCACATATCACTGCTCATTAGAAATACAGCTGACCTTTGAACAACACGGGTTTGAACTGTGTGGGTCCACTTACATGCGATTCAACAAATACAGCACAGTACTGAAAATGTATTTTCACTTCCTTGTGATTTTCTTAATAACATTTTCTTTCCTCTAATTTACTTTACGTAAGAATATCATACATAATGCATATTACAAAAAAAAAAAATACATGTTACTTTACTGTTTAGCTTATCAGTAAGGCTCCCGGTCAACAGTAAACCATTAGTCGTTAAGTTTTTGGAGAGTCAAAAGTCGTAAGTAGATTTTCGACTGTGCAGGAATGGAGCGGGAAGAGACTGGTGTCCTTAACCTGTGCATTGTTCAAGTGTCAACTGTGTAAGCTTTTGAAAAATAAAATTGTGACCTCATTGTAGCTCTATCTTTATAAATTTCACTATAATACTGCATAAAAATATACCAAAGTTAAATTTTTCAAAAATATTCACCTTTGGAATCCTGAATAATTTTTTTAAATCAATGGTGATAAAGAAAAATTATGTTAATAACTGAATTTGAAATACAAGTGCCAGCAATCTTGTCCTAAGTTACAGAAGAATTCAACTATAGTGTGTTAGTTCAAAAAGTCAGACATTACCTTTAACTTTATTTTTTAGTTCTTCATCCAATTTTTCAGTAGAATTACCAAATGCTTTAAGAATTCCTTTACTCACTCTCTAAAAGTAATAAAATGGATATATATATACTATTAAATTTTTAAAGTTTTATAGTTATTTTCCTTAGAAAATATGTAATCAAGTCAAGAAAGTGATCAAGAATTAGCTCCCCAAACTTAATGAATAAAAATTAGTTATTTCTAAAATCACATTTTTGAAATTAATTCAAGGAGCTAAAAAAAAATTACAAAACAATCACTAACTCCTGAACAAAGGCACTGTCTTACTTCAAGATTTCAGTCTATTCAAACCAAAGCATTTCAGCCCATGCCCATATCCTTTTGAAAGACCACTGAAATATTGTCCTAGAAGCAGACTTTTTAAATGAGAGCTATAGGGAAATCCAGCATTCAAGCTGAGAGCTACCATCACTAGGTGACCTAGAACCAGGTCCTGAAGTTTATTTACACCCTACCTTCACAATCTATAGAATGAGAAAATGATTAACAGCATCTACCTTAGAGAAAGGTTGTGAGGACCAAGTAAGATAATTCACACAAGATTCTGAAAACAATGCTTGACATAAAATAAGAGCGAAATAAATATCATCACTAGTTATCACTTGTTATTACTTGCATTACTATTCTTAATTATATAATTAACATATAATACTCATATTATTATTAATTATACTCAACATCCCCAAATACAGATGTAAATAAAATTATTTTACATCTTGCAATTTACAAACATTTAAAAACATAACTATGCTCCCTGACTCTTAAAAATGAACCTACTTACTAGACTCAAAAAGCTGTGTTAAATCACACTCAGAGTAAGAGTAAGAATGTGCTGCAACTGGGAACTGTTTTGGGAGAAACATTTTCCAATACTCTGGAGTTCTCCTGGCATAGGCTAGTATAATAGAATAGAACTCCTAAAGAACAATAATGTCCTAACCATCAAGGAAAACAGAGCATCATGAAAAGGAGGATCATTTCTAATTCTCTTCATTCATTCTACTGATTAAAATATACCAGTTGAAAACACTGGTGTGGAAAAAAAATGTTTAAATACAATGGCCTCAATAGCTAGTTTTCATTGCTTTAATAACCCTGAAGATGTTAAATGCCAGACAAGTTAATGAAGATGGGATCATAAATTAAACTGGTCAAAATATGCTAACTTGTTGTTCTTCTGCTCTCATTCCATCCAATAAATAGCGAAGCAGCTCCTGGCTGTCTTGTTGCTGATAGCCTTTAAACCGTACTGCTCTACAGAAAAAAAGAAGAAAAACAGAAAAACAATCATGAGTCTACTAAAATATGAAACTATTTTTACAAACTCTTAGGTTTGCATTCCAAATCTAAGAGTATTCTACTTCCTCAAAATTTCCATTTAGTTTGACAACACCCTTAGCAGATTTAATTTTCATATGAAGTTGATGTTTTTTAATCCAAATGAAATGAACCATGCTGTAATATATATACCGGGTTGACTTTAATGCTTTTGAATTTTTCATATTATTTCTCAGCATCTTACTGATGCACTGAAAACGAAATCAAACCAGATACTCACTTTTTACAGACCTGAGAAAAGAGTTCTTTAGGTGTCACGATTCCCTTTTTGGTCTCTTGCATCTCATTAAGAAACTGGCTCATGGCTAACGTAAGAGGGCCTGGAGGCTCAAGGTTTATTTCTAAGGGTTCCTGAATATGGGAATAAAAATTACTTTCTTCAGTCAACGTTTGGAATCATTTATGTTACCAAAATGTAGCAGTCAACTTGTTATTGCCAATATTCCTGATAGAGCTGTCCCATTTAAAACTTCGAAAATGTACATCAAAAGATGTAGAAAGTTTCTGTTCATTGACTATTTACAAAGAATTCAGTTCTACTGTTTTAGTTTTAGAATAGCAGAAGCAGAGAACTGAAAGAGCCAGAGCAAATGTGAATAATAAAAATGGACAGGATAAAATTCATTTTGCTACGCACAACTTAAGCCATCTGAAAAGCTGTTGAAAATAATACTGCATATCTGGGGCTTCGTGCCTATCAACAGCTTTCCCAAGAGTGACATGAAACACCAGAGTGCAGCAGAACCTGACATACACGGAGCAAACAAATCTAAAGGTTACTCTATGAGCCTGAAAATGTTTAACTCAGTTGCCTAACATAAAAGCAAACAAAACAAGTAAAAAAGGTAAAAAATGAGCATCAATTCTTTAAAATAATTTAAATGCAGTTATTCAGAGAGGAAAATTACGGACTGTAAAAGAAAATCTTTAAGTACATACAGTTAGTGCCAAATCAGGTGGTTCAATTTTTACAATTGTTCCGGACATTTTTACTTCTTTTAGTAGTTCTCTCAGCACCGGTGTTTGTGACAAATTCTGGAATAAGGAATGGAAAAGAAAAGGAAAATTATTTAATAGCAAATCAAATATTTATTTTATCACTAAAATGTTTAAATAATTCAAGTATTTAAGTGTCTACTTTATCAAAACAGAAAACCACTATCAACACTGCAGTCTTCGTTATATCTATCTTAGGAAACAAAAAGTAACAGCATGCTCTTCTCCCCCCACTTTATTTGGCTCTTAAATTCTTCAGTTTAGAGCTTACTTCATCACCTCAAAAGGGCACTGCCTACTATCGCACATGAAGTAGCCACATTACCACTACCACCACCCGTAACCAGGTATTTGTTTCTGTACTAGGTTATCCTGTGCTTCCCCCACCTGAGTACAAGTTCCTTGAAGCTAGGGGTCATGTTTATTTTGAACTCTAATGCACCCTAGTGCTTAGCATAGTGTTTTACTGTCATATAAAGTCAACATTTCCTTTCGTATTCTTCAAAAACCCAGAAATAAATTACTGGGGGGAAAAACTTAATGCTAAGTAACAAGTATGCAAAAACGTCCTATAATGCGAGGGAAAAAATTTTTAAAGAGGGGAAAAAAATTAACATTGGCACCTGCATAACTGCATTGAAGAAACATGTATTTCCTAAATTACTGAGTCCTTTCACAGTTATTTGGGAAGCAGAATTAGTGGAAGTATTTTCTTTAGTCATGTTTTCCTTTTTTTCTCGCTCTTGTTCATTTTTACTCTCCTTTTCTAATTTTTTATTTTCAAGTTCAATGTTACCATCTTTTGCTCCTTTAAGGAAAAAAAAGGGAAGAGAAAAGAGATTCAGCAAAATGTGTAATACAACTATACCAAATGCAAAGTTATACTTGGGACAGAGTACTAGAATTTGTGAATTTTTACCTAACATCATTATTTCCAGCTGTTTGATTTTAAATGTTTTCTAATATAAGTAAATTACCATTATGAGAGAAAAACCAATAAAAAATATTTGAAAGTGATGGAAGCATTAATTTGACAAATGAAACCCAACACTGTATGTTTGGTACAAACCTTCCCCTTTTTACTGCAAGGCATTTTTTTTATAAATGAGCACATCCTACCTTAAGAGTATAAAGCAATCAAGTAAAGAATGTGGACATGGAATACATATTAACTGAATGGGCCAAAAATTAATCCTGAAGTTAAGAACAAACAATTCTGGCTGTGCAAAGATACTTCTGACTATAAAAAATCAAAACAAGCTTAAAGCAGATGATGTATGCCAACCCAATCAACTTAATTATGCATGAAAAAAAGCTGAGAAATATCTGGCCTTCACTTTTGTATCATCCAAACACAAATGTAACAAAATAAATTCAGTATGAGGTAGGTCTCTCTCAAGCCTCTAACAGAAAGGGCATCACTGCTCATTACTCCAGACTCATCACAGACTCTATCACATCTGACTAGATGATTTCTGAAATTCCTTTTTAGCACAGTTTAATATCTATATTCCCAATGTTTTACATTCTTAACCAAAAATAGTTTCACAGTTTGAAATCAACCATAATTCATTTTATTCAAGTATATGTAATGCTGAGCAGTATAGATACATTAAGTTAGATACATTAATACATACACTAAGATACATTGGTTAACATTACAGTATATATTAGATACATTAAGATACATTAAGTTAAGATTACAGTGTACATTAAGAAACAAATAATTTTACCTGATTTTGGAGTTGTAATACCGGCTTGTTTTCTAACATAATCAACCACCTGACCCAATCTGTTTGAACTACAATACTGGACCTCATCATCACATAGGTAACACCTGTGTCCCAAAAGAACACAGAAAAGAAAAGTGACAAACACAACCAAAAAAGGGGACAATTTATAATTTTTGGAACCCAAAATGTATAACCACCAAATTATTCTATTAAAGAAAGTGAAAAAAAAATTATGTGGTTTCTTGAAGAAGACTATCCACGTTAACTCTCGTTTACTATTAGTAAAGTCAGCCAGAACTGTGGCTATATATAAATATTGTGGGAAAACCCCAAACATTTTACTGAAATGGCTATTTACAATGTTAAAGTCAAAAGTTTTTTCTACACATATTTCAAAATACAGACGTACATCATCAAAATTTACAAGTTTCACAATTGATGGAGGATGTTCAGTGAACAGTGTAAATGTTTTTTAAAGATGTGAAAATTTGTTTTCATGTTATGAGAAATATACATACCAAGCTGACATTTATTTTCGTGCAAATTCACTGCCAAAATTTTACTATATTCTCAGTTCATCTGAAATTTGTTCTCAGTGTCCCAAATTTTAAATAATAACCCATGCCATTTATAATATCATAAGCAAGAAAAACAAAAGGGTGAAGATTCATGTCTTCTACATGCTACAATTTCTATATGTGTACAATACTAAGCAAAAGATTCTCAAATATCACATTCTCAAACTCTCTGAAAGTTATGGTATTTAAATAAATCCTATAAAAATTTAAACTTTCTTGCTCCTTAAACACCTCCATTCTCCAATATTTCAAATAGTTACCAGTCAACTGACAGGCACAAGAGTTGAAACTTACCATACACTCCAGTTGTCCAAACTGAGAACCAGACAATGAGGTTCAGATCTTGGTGTCATATAGTGCTTCAAGGCATGTTGCTCCTGAGAATCTCTGCCGCAGCCCTAGAGAATCATAATCATAAACCTCGAAGCCACGGACGTTCACAAGAGAATTCATAATTCATAATTCACAAGAAAATGGCCTGAGAAATTCTGTCATTCTTACAATTCTGAAAATAACACATTAGATTCTAGAGAGAGTCCCAATTTTGTGAAAACCTAAATACGAAGAGGCAACTGAGAACATCTCGACAAGGAGGTATTTAGGAACAGTGCCCTCAAGTTACTCTTCTTCTCCAACTGATCCTTTCTAGTTCCAACTAACCCACATTAATGAGCCATTCACTAGATCTAGTGTGAGCCACTTAACAGCTTCCTAAGTATTTTCCTGACTTTGACTTTTTCTTCACATACGTATTTTTTCAGCTTAATAGTATCTAAAACAAATTTCTGTTCATATACTCAACTCAAAAATTATGAATTGCTTTCAAACTTTTCATTACTTTTTTAAAAAGATTTTATTTATTTATTTGTCAGAGATAGAGAGAGAGAGAGAGAGAAGCAGGCTCCCCACCAAGCAAGGAACCTGATGTGGGACTCGATCCTAGGACCCCAGATCATGACCTGAGCTGAAGGCAGACGCTTAACTGACTGAGTCACCTAGGCATCCCTGCTTTCAAACTTCTAATTAACAAACCTAATACCATCTGACCTCACCCTACTTTCCGGGGTTAACTCTCATATTGTCCTCTATCAAATCCCACCTAGTCCTCAAGGTCTAGCTCAAAGGCCACTTCCTCTCAGAAGCCTATGCTTATCCTCCCAAATGAGAAAACATTGTATTCTTGCTGTAAACAAACTCCTACAAAACATGGTGTAAATTCCTGGTGGCATTCCTTATGTTCTACTTCACATTAAAGTTGTTAATGTTTACATCCTTCCTCTCCTGGAGTATAAATCCTGAAGATACAAAAACTGAATTAATCTTCTACTACCAAAAAAAATTTAGCAAATGGAAGGAGGTCAATAAGCATTAATTGAACAAGCAAATGGGAGATTTTCACCTACAAGATGTATAGACTTAGTCATAAAAGAACATGACGAGATTTTATGTCTTTTGCTGGTTAAATCACTGTTATGAAATGTATCTTCATTGTTTATCTATCTG
>CM052799.1:182676134-182721273 GCA_028533885.1 Nasua narica | reverse complement strand
GGAAGGAGGTCAATAAGCATTAATTGAACAAGCAAATGGGAGATTTTCACCTACAAGATGTATAGACTTAGTCATAAAAGAACATGACGAGATTTTATGTCTTTTGCTGGTTAAATCACTGTTATGAAATGTATCTTCATTGTTTATCTATCTGAATCAGGCCACAAACTCCCTTGGATTGCACTACAGAAGTGGTCCTGTTTCTCTAAAGCTAAAAATATACCTCACAGGAGAACTATTTACCAATGGCTTCTAACTTCTAACTATGATATCAATACTACTGATTTAATTTATCCCATTCAACATTCAATGCTACAATGAGTATTAATTTTGAAAAAAAGTTTTCTTAACACCATTTGAGATCATTTGAAACCTAAGAATGAGATGATTTAAGATAGCAGTTGAGAATCACTTGCTAACAGTGCAAAAAGTAACTATAGTAGGACAAAAGTTAACAATTAATAGTGATATTATCTTACCTTTAGGAACTAAATAGGCAGCAAATAAAATTTATAATAAGAAATTATTCTGGAAAATTTGAAGTAAAAGATATTCATTCTCACCCTATAAATTTAAGAGCTTCAGTGAAAACCTTTCAAATATAAATAATAAATATGTTCTTTGCTAACATTCAATTTTTTTTTTTAAGTAGGCTCCATGCCCAACATGGAGCCCAATGCGGGGCTTGAACTCATGACCCTGAGATCAAGAGGTGGATGCTTAACCAACTGAGCCACTCAGGAAGCCCCAACATTCAAATACTTTTAAATTGTCTGACTGCAATGAGATAGCACTATTCTGCTATCAGAATTTTAAAATAATAAACTGTGACAATACTAAATGCTAGCAAGAATGCAGAGAAAGTTGATCATTCATACACTGCAGGTAGGAATATAAAACATTATGGACACTCTGGAAAACAGTTTGGCAGTTTCTTAAAAACTAAACATTCAACATAGTAATGTTGAACATTTTATATAACATAGTAATTGCTCTCTTGGACATTCTTCCAGAAAAATGAAATTATAAAAACTTGTATACAAATGTTCATAGCAGCTTTATTTGTAATCACCAAATTTGGAATGAGAGCAGCCAAGATGTCCTTCAACAAAAGAATAAACAAGCTGTGGTACATCTATAGCATGGACTACTACTCGGTAATAAAAAAGAACTACTGATATACACAATTTAGATAACTCTACAGGCAATTATGCTAAGTGAAAAAGCCAATCCAAAAATGTTGTATACTGTATGATTCCATTTATATAAAATTTTTGAAATGACAGAATTTTAGAAATAAGGAATAGATTAATGGTCGTCAGGGGCTTGAGGAAGAGATGGCAGTAGGGATGTGGGTATAATTAAAAAAGGGCAACATGTGGGGTACCTGGATGGCTTAGGTGGTTTCATATCTGCCTCTTCATCTCAGCTCAGGTCTTGGTCTCAGGGTTGTGAGTTCAAGCTCTGCATTAGAGTACTTAAAAAAAGAGGGGCAGGGGGATGGGCAACACGAGAGATCTGTGTAATTTGACAGTACTTGGTATCTGGACTGTGGTGGTGGAAACATGAATCTAGACAGGTGACAAAACTACACAGAACTTAATACACACAATCACACACTCACAACATACATACAAACAAATGAAAAGAAGTAAAACTAAGAAGAACTGCTTAAAATTGATGGGCTCTATCAACATTAATATCGTGGTTGTGATATTATACTATAGTTTGTAATATGTTCCACTTGGGGGGCGCCTGTGTGGCTCAGTTGGTTAAGCATCTGCCTTCGGTTCAGGGCATGATCTCAAGGTCCTGGAACTGAGCCCCCCATCAAGCTCCCTGCACAGCAGAGTCTGTTTCTCCCTCTCGCACTGCTCCTCTCCGCTCCCACCACCACCTCATGCTCTTTCTTTCTCACTTGCTCTCTCTCAAATAAATAAATAAAATCTTAAAAAAAAAAATTCCACTGGGGGAAATGGGGCATTGTATATAGGGATATCTCTGTATTATTTCTTATGCTGTGTATGAATCTATAATTATCTCAATAAAAATTTCCATTAAAAAAAAGTCCTCTGCCTCATCTTGAAGCTTCATGACAGGAACGCCTACCAGCTCAGTTGCCTAACATATGAACTTAACTTGCCACCAATAACGGACAAAGAGACCCTGACCTTTAGCATCATGGCAATACCTGTGAGCTGTTCCGCCCCTAGATACCATCCATGCCAAGACCCAGGTACTCATTCCCCCAGCTGCCATGAATGCCTACTGACAGCTCACAGCTCAGTCTATCCATCCCCAGTAATTATTCTCAGTGTAATGGAGCTGCCTTGCCCAAGGTTAGTGCCCCTCCCCAGTGGCATCCCACATTCAGTGTTTAGTCTATGCACCAGTAAAAAGGCCAGGCCCCTTGACTCGGTTCAGGACATCTCTGAAGGCCAGAATTCATTGTGGGATCAGCTGAGGCCCATAGCACTGCCTCTTACTTCAGCTTCTCCCTCTGTTTAATCTTGCCTCCCTAACTCTCTTCCAGGTTGTGGTACCCAAGAACACTACTCAATAAATCACGTATACACAAACCTCAGGCCCCAAATCTGTTCCCCAGGGAAAAGGGCCTACACCAGCTGGCAGCCTACTCACCCAAACTGTGGTTTTACATAATACCTTCTAAAATAGATGCAAAGAGGTTTACAAAATCCAATATGGATCAAAACCTAAGCATACCTGATGGCCACATTTAAGACATAGCCAAATTGAAGGGTTTTCTCCCGTTTCTTCTTCAGATTTATCTTTTACTTTATTGTCCGTCTTACAGTCTTGGCAAATATTCCATTCCACATTCATTAACGCCCTTTTCAAATTACCTTGTTCCAATCCTTTTCTAATGTGTCTGCACATAGGTTCTATTAAAACAAATAATAAAGGAGTATGTGAGATAAAAATGGCTTTCTGCAGTTAAACTCAAAACTTACCCTTCATTTGAACTTCAAAAATGAATTTATAAACAAATTGTTAGAAAATCTGAAAGCTTAAATTTCTGCTTGATATTTGAATATTATGATGATGTGAGAAAGAGATTTTATACAAATTTTAAATTTTGGTTTTTTGAAGTCCTAGGTACAAACATCACCATCCCAAATTCACTTCAATTTATTTATCTATTTCCTTTAGATTAAGGCCTTTATCATATTAATTATTCTCTTTATCTTAAAAGCTTCCTAAAGAAGGTCCTTTGTTAAGTCAACAATATAATTATTGCAAGCCCAACACTGTTGTTAGGGGTCAGGGAACCTAAAAAAGACCACACCACAGCTCTTCTCTTTGAGTAGTATTCTGGCAGAAGCAGATAAATAAATAAATGTATAAGAATCTCCAAAATGTTAAAACAAACAAACATAGTATCTCCAAAAGGTGCTATAGCACACAAAGGGCTAAAATCAACAAAGGTTACCTAGGGTAGGTAACATCTGTACAGTCTTACTGACAGTAAGAAAGTTTTCTGATATGAAGCATCTACTATGAGTCTGACACTGTGCTAAATGTTTTTGCATACATGATCTCATTTAATTCTCGCATCCCCCTAAAAGAAAGATACTACTATCCCCAATGACAGATGAGAAAACTAAGATTTAGTGCCCAAGATCACGTAACTACAGAATGGCTATGCCAGAATTTAGAGTCAGGTCTTCCTGACCTCAAAGCTCACACTTTCAACTATGAACTCAGAGACTAAACAACCGAAAAGGCCGTATCCCATGAACAAAGGTATGGGGGTATAAAATATCAAAGTGCATACTGTCTCCTCAGGCTGTCTTCTCATACATCTGTAAAAACAAACAGCCGAACCTGAGACTGAAAATTAAAAAAAAATTTTGAAGGGCATTTGGCTACAGAAGCAAAAGAGACTTGAAAATATTTATGCCATTTATTTCAGTAATTCTACCCATAAAATCTGTACTAAAAAGGTAGTTTGACATGCAAAGAGATTTAGCTACAAAAATGTTTACTATCACTCCATTCAAAAAGTTAAAGATTACCTAAATTTGTAACAGTGAGGAGTTACCTAATTATGAAATATGTACCCATGGTCCTTTACATCAATGGAGCATCATGTCATCAAGAATATTAAGACTATTAAATGACATGTAGATATAAAGATTGTTAAAATGCAAATTACAGAACAATAATGTACACTTTAATCCCATTTGTACATTTAAAATATATGTCCATTTAGGGATATAAACATAACTTTAAAGATTCAATTGGTGAAATATACCTAAAGATTCAGAAGAATCATCAATTGGAACAGTTTTTCCCTTTGTCCGTTTCTTTCCCATGTTGGCACTTTATGGATTACTTACTGACACAAAATAACAATCTAGAAAACAAGATAAAGTTAGCTTGACAAAAAAAAAAAAGTAGCTTTTATATTTCTCTAGGCGATAGTAACTAAGCCACATATTTTACATGTCTATTACACTTTATAATTTACAAAGACCATTCACATGTATCATCCAGTTTTCAGTAAGAACTCTGAAGTAGATAGGATAGTATTACTCCTGTTTTTCATAGCTTAGAAAACTGATTCTTAGTAAGATTAAGAGTTTTGCAATGAATGTAAGAGTCAGGAAAGAATCTGTGTCTTCTTATACGGATCTTAAAAAGTCTCACCACTTTACGCTATTTGGAATTCAACTTTTCATTACATAAATGTGGAGTGGTGGTGGCATTTTGAAACAAAATAATGTCGCTTTCATCTAGGCTATCTTTCTTCACTCTGCAGTCTGTGCAAATCAAACTGATAATTTCTCCAAGAAAAATTTGAAATAACTCTGAAGATAATCCACTAAAGGGAGTTAGAAAATTTACAAATTTCAAAGCCAAATATAAAAAGTTTATATTCCACTATATATCCACTGTTCCACATTTTCCATACCAGGATTCCCTCTAGGTATTAGCTAACTGAGAATTTATTACAACTGCATTCTCAACTGTTTACATTAATATATTACTGCCAAAAGCAATTTGGAAGACTATAACAAATCTAGCTGTACATCAAATCTTCATCTCCTTAGTCGATAATTCAAAATTAGAATATATGAAAAGTGCTGAAAGTACCTATGGATCTACCTATCTTTAAATAATAATGATTCTGAAAACCTATACTTCACTTCAAATAACTTAGTGTCAAAATCACCTCAATGGCTATAATAAATATTTTACCTGGGATGCTTATTAAAATTCTGATTATATAAGTGGAAAAGCAGGACCCAGGAGACAGGTTTTGAAAACACTTCCCAATTAATTCTGATATTTAGCCGTCATCCTGTCCTGGCTAAGGTCTTAGAAACATTCTTCTTTTAGCTCTTACTTGGTTAGTTAGTTAATTCAAAAAGGTTTATATGAAGTGCTACATCAAGTAATTGTTAAACTTTCCAAGGACTATCTAATATGTAACAAGGCTCCATGTTTACAAAATAAATGAATTAACTAACAACAAACAACATAACACAAAGTATACAAGTATATATAAAACTAGGGTACTTTTTAATACATTTTATCACCCTAAAGTAACATGTTACAAAACTTATCTTCTCTAGAATTAGAGATTTATAAGGGAGAAAAAACAGTACCCAAGTTCTTGCCTCCAATCCAACTCCCTGTAATCTGTGCTGCATTCCAGTACCAGATAGATCTTCTTTTTTTTTTTTTTTTAGATTTTATTTTATTTATTTTAACAGAGAGAGAACACAAGCAGGCAGAGAGGCAGGCAGAAGCAGAGAGAGGAGCAGGCTCCCTGCAGAGCAAGAGCCCGATGCGGGACTCGATCCCACGACGCTGGGATCATGACCTGAGCCAAAGGCAGCCACTCAACCAAATGAGCCACCCAGGCGTCCCTAGATCTTCTAATAATACCATTTTCATCATATCCATGCTACTGAGCTGTGCACTCATGGTCCCTTATATATTGTCCTCAATGCTCTAGTAATCCTGATTCTCATTACTTCTCAGCAAAGAACCAGTAAAGTTTACTTATACCGTGCTTTTGATCTTCAAAGCCATCTCATAAACATTATCTTATTTGATTTTCATAACAACCCGTTAAATGGAGCGTTTCGCTAAAGGAAGAAACTCAGAAACAAAACGATCGAAGATCACAGGGTGGCAGAGATGGAATTAAAACACAGATTTTTCAGTTCCAAGACCACCACTCTCTGCATTCCAGTCAAACCAGTCTCTCCAAAACACTGTGGCCCCACCTCTACGACTTTGATTTCTAGCTGGGATGTTCTCTCCTCTATCAAAATCTTACCAATCCTCCAAGATGTTCATTTCAATGAAGCCTTGGGCAACCATTCTACTATAAATAAACTTCTCAACTGAACTTCCCCAACCTTTATAATGTGCACTTTTCCTTTTCTCCCCTAATCCCATAGGCTGCTTCTTAAATCTTTGACCTGGACACGTGTTATTTCTCTATCTGAAATCTAAAGTTCTAGGAGAAAGAAATGGTTTTAGGCATCACTTCTGAACTGCCTAAAGCATCTAATATAGTGTTAGTACATATAAAAATACTTCCCAAGAAATACTGCTTGCATTGAAACAAAAAGAGCATAGTACCTGAGATATAAAAGATGATTATAAGGTGCAAAGGTAGGTACACCTAAGAATAAAGCAAACAGGTTCCGGTGAAAAACAAAAACTTAAAGAATGAAGAAGTCTCCAGTAGTGAAGACCAGCACTAGCAAATCTGGTTTGAGGACTGCGGTAGCCCAGATTCCAAAGAAAAACTTGAAAGACTAATTGTAACTACTTGGGTGAGAGAACACTTCAAAGCTGTGGAAAACGCTACAGTAAATCTTTAGCAGCTATAAAGGGCATCAAATGAGCCTAGAGAAAAGAGTGGCAAGTACCATCAGCTATAAAACATCAATAAATCTATTTTCAGGTTAGTCTTCAGATGAGAGTCAGCTTTTTAGCCAAATTACTCTTTGAAGGATTCCATACAAAATTTAAATCAAAGCCGGTCTTGCCGGTTTGCATACTAATCCAGTTCACTTCTCTTCCCAGTCCTCCCATGCCTGCTCGATTCCATTAAAAATGGAAGCGTTTGAAAAACTTTGGTCAGCAGATCTTAAATATGGCTTTCAAGTTTGGCGTAAATCTAACCTACCCTAGGTTCACTGAATCGTTGAGATGACAGATCCTGCTCTTCCTACTAACCACCACATGGACGCGGCAGCAAACCCAACTCCAACCTGTAGGGTGCTCCAGGCCGCGCGGCGCCCGCCACACCTCCCCTTCCCTTCCAACTGCTCTGCACCCCTGGGGGAACTTTCGGGTCCGGGGTCGATCAGAGCGCCAGCACCGACAACTCATTGGTCAGCTCCTGAAACTGACAGGACATAAAGCCAATGAGAACGCGGTACCAGGCCGAGGCCGGGTAACGTGCTTAAGGAAGAGGAGCCTTGGAGAAGAAAACCAGGTCAAGGCAGGAAATTCGGGCTCTCAAAACGCAGAAGTCATGCGAGCGGTGACTCCGAGTCAGTGGGAACAGAACTCACCCACGGCAACAGCGCCCATAACTGCATCCCCTAATAAGCCTGTGGGCTGGGCAGCCAGCTCCGTCTTCCTCCCGGTGACGGATAGAGAGCGACAGAGCTGAAGCCAGACTGACCCCTAGAAAGCAACAACTTCCGGTACGTGGCATTATGGGAGGTGGCTTAGTCCCAGGGGCCTGCGGCGCTGACGCTATTTCATTGGCACTTGCGCGCGATTCCTTCCGGAAGTTCAGATACAGCCACCTGGAAGAGCCTGGCTGTCAGTTTTACCCACTCTGGTGTAATTATGGGGTTGTTTAAATGCTGCGGAAGTATGAGTGCCTGCGGTGGTCAGACCCATCTCCTTGATGGGTTACCTTATTCACATTACATCTGAAGGCTGGCTAGGAGGGTAACATTTACATTTGACGCAGTTCCCCTAATTCTGCCCAATCGCCTTCTAAATGTTGAGTAGGTAAATTGTCTTGAATTCGCCTTGCAAACGGAAAGTAAAATTTTCAAACATTTACTGCTTGTCCGTTAAAAATACACAAGTGTCGAGCCTCCTGTGAAGTGAATTAAATGAACATAGGCTCGCTACTCCAGAGTTTAGCCTTTTACAGAAGACAACAATCGCTTGGCGGGGTGGGGGGGGGGGGGGAGATGCGAGGGCCAGTAGAAAAACAGGCAAAGGATATGAACAGGTAATTCACAATAAAAGGACAGCTGGTTATAAGAGACAAGAAGAAATGTTCATCCTTATTAGTAATCAGATAAAAGTAGATTAATAACATGGCATCCTAACCTATCAAACTGGCCAGGGTAACAAGAGTTAACGTTTGACTCTTCTGCTCTTTAGGGCTGATAGAATTTTTTAAACTTTCTCCATTCAGCACACATTTTTTTTTTCCTATTCTAAAACGCAGCCTTAGGGACATTGTACCATTTGCTTCCTCTGCCGAGAATGCTGCTCCCCATGATCTTCTGTGGTTACTATTTTATTGTAATTCTGTTCACACCTTAAAAGTCACTTTCTCACAGAGAAATTGGCAGGACAATCTAGGTTATAGAACCCCCCGATCACTCACATCACTTTATTTTATGTCACTACCCAGCAATTACCACTATCTAGTATTCTTTCAAATTTACCTATATATTTCTCTCCCCCCCATACATACACAGAAACATGCAAATGTAAGTTCTTTGAGAGATGGGACATCTTTGTCTAAGTCGTGGCTATCTTTAGTACTCAGCAGTATCTGGAACATAGTAAATGCTTACTGAATACTTATTAAAGGACAGTCATTAGAAATGAAAAATTTTGCAAGAGTGTTCATAGTAGCCTTACTCATAATAGAAACTAGAAACAGCCCACATTTTGAAAAGAATAGGAAAACTGTGATATACTCATAAAATGGGATTCTAAGCAATAAAAAAGAAACTGTAAGGCACAAGAACATGGATGAATGATTAAAATATTATAGTGGAAGAAGACTTATACAAAAGTACCTCCTATGTAATTCCATTCATATGAATAGGCAAAACTAATTATGGGAGGAAAAAAATCAAAAGTGGTTGCCTCTTGGGGATTCAGGTGGGGACTGACTGAGAAGGAACATGAAGGAACTTCTAGGATATTAGTAATGTTCTATATCTTAATAGGATTTAAGCTACACAGGTGTATGTACTCAGCAAAGATGTGCATTTCATTTTTACCTCAAAATAAAAAATCAAACATTTGACTCTTAATGTTGTGCAGGCTGAAGTACTTAGGGAGAAGCATGCTAATGTCTGCAGTTGCTTTGAAATGCATCAAAACAGATGGATTGATGAATGAATTAGATATATGACAAAGCTGGTAGAATAAAAGGTTACAATAGTGTCTAGAATCATGATAGCATCAGTTTCTTAACCTTGGCGCTATGGACAGTTTACATCAGCAAATTCTTTGTTGTAGGGGTATGTCTTCAGCATTGAAGAACGTTGAGCAGTATCCCTGGACCCTATCCATTAGATGCCAGAAGCACCCTTCCAGTTAGGACAATCCAAAATGTCTTCAGACATTACCAAATGTCCCCTGTGAAGCAAAATCACTCCCTTCTTTTTTTCCTCCCTTGAGCGTCACTTCACTACTTTACTGTAAAATTCTCTCAACTTTACTGCATGCTTGAAATCTCTCATAAAAATTGGAAAAAAGGGGGCGCCTGGGTGGCTCAGTTGGTTACGTGTCTGCCTTCAGCCAGGGTCATGATCCCAGAGTCCTGGGTTTGAGCCCCACATTGGGCTTCCTGTTTGGTGGGGAGCCTGCTTCTCCCTCTGCCTGCCACTCCCCCAGTTTGTGCTCTCTCTTTCTCTCTCAAATAAATAAATAAAATCTTTTTTTAAAATTGGAGAAAAAAATAGGTTAATGACATTGGAAAACGCCCACAAAGCACCAAGTCAAAGATGCAGCTATGAAAATGTATGTACTAATCTTATTTTCATAAAAGAGTTGTGCAAGTTATTGATACTTATACCAATAAATATGGTCACAAAAAAATCTTGAGATGTTTAAAATGGATATGTAACATAAAGAAAAAGTGTATTCCCTATATTTAGTTTGTGAAGAAAAAAATCTAAATTACTCTCATGGTGGAGTCGCCTTCAAACTGTCCTTTTAGTATCAGAGACATATTTCTATGCAATAAAACAATATTTCCTAACGTCGCCACGACCACCATCCAGGCTCCCCTTTCCCTAATGCCTTGCTGTTTAGGGACCAGAAGCATCCCTATTGTGTGGAAAGATATCGGAAACACAGAATAGGGAACCCCTATTCTATATGTAGGGAACTCCTACATATTGAATCCCAAGCTACATAAAACTGAACGATTCCTACCCATGTTTGAATTTGAGGAGCGTTACTTTAATGGACCATTCCTTGACCCGGGAACCAGTGCCGTCTGATACTTCTCCGGGACAGTGGCAGCAGCTGGGAAATGCCAATAAGGTAGAATTTGATCTCTGCGACTAAGACGGAGCTACCATTGCCAAGAATTCCAGCCGCGGAGCACCTGCCAGGACCAAACAGCCGGGACCGATGGGCTTCCGGGCGCGGGCATCCGGCGCGCGCATGCGCCAAGCCGAGGGGGCGTGGTCTCACTTCCCCTAAGCAGTGTCGTTGCAGTGGTTTGTAGGCTTCAGACTGCCTAGCAGTCAAACTGAGGCTCTCGCTGGAAGAGACTTGAGCTGTCCTTGCAGCCAGAAAATCCAGGGTTTCAGCATCGAGGGGGTCCAAGGCCCAGGTGAGTCTTCAGTCTACTGCTGCCCAAACGAACCGGGGATTTCCCGCGGGCGGGGCAGCGGCCCGTTTCTCCCTCCGGGAGCTAGGCGACGTTGTGGCCTCGCCTTCCCCGCGCGCTACGCTGCTCGTTGGTTAGAGCCGGCTTCGGCTGTTCCTGACCCCGCCTGCAGTCGGGACCTTCCCTTCCCACACTCACTACCACCCCCAGGCCCAGTCAGGTGTTAGGGGCGAGGGCGCCTGTGCCCAAGGTTTGGGTAGTGGTCTGCAACTTGCCCGGTGTCAGGGCTCGTGCTGCCTGGACCCGCTCTGCTCTGTAAACTAAAAATCTGCGAGGAAGAAAGAATGATTTCACTTAGGAAACTCAGTTTCCATTCTACGTACAGCATTCACTGAAACCTGGAGTCCAAAGATTCTCTTAAAGGGTTTTTTGTTTTTTGGTTTTGCATTGAAATCTTATCTACGAAAATAAGTGGACAAGTAAATGATATAACTGTAGCATCATTCCCACAGTTGTTCGCGCACAGGTCGCTTGGCCCCAAACTTCTTTGCTGGCTCTGTTTTATCTTCCAGACCTCCGAATTCAGTGGGACTTTCTCCCGACTTCACTTAGTGACAAAACATACATGCCTTTAAATATATGTTGATCACTCTCAAAATTACATCTCCCCCGGATACCTCATAAATTGCATAATTGTACATTCAGCTGTCTGCTGAACATCTCTGTTGAGTAGGTGTCTTAATAACACTTCATTACATGGTATTTCTAAAACCAGTCTTCACCATTTTTCCTACCTAAATGCCAAATCCATCCTTCCAGTCTCTTAATGCCTTGGATTCATTCTTATATATCACATATAATTTGTCAGTAAATCCCGCTGGTTCTACTCTTTCTATATGTCCAGAACTCAAATGTTGCTCACCACCTGTACTACCACATCCTAATCCAAGCCACTGTTATCTCTCCCAGATTCACTGTAATGCCTCCCTGGTCTCCCACCTTTCATCCGCATTCCCGTGCACATTTCACAGCATCAGATATGGGCCTCTCCATAAGTAAGTCACACCCCTGTCGTGGCCTTCCATATCAGACAGAATAAAATCCAAAGTCCTGGCCATGCCCTTTGAATCCTAACATAAACTGCCCCACATTTCCTCTCTAATCTTGCCTCCTAAGGTCTTGCCCCAGGCTTAGTCGGCTCCAGCACCTGCTTTAGCACTTCCCTGCCCCAAGGCCTTTGAAATTGCTGTTCTTCTTGCCTGGAAAAGGCATTTTATGTGCGTGATTTTTGAGATTTTTTTTAATGATTTTTTTTTAATGATTTTTGTTCATTGTTAGAGTCTTAGTGCCAAGGACAGTGCTTGATACACAACAGGTACTCAAGACACATTTGCGGACGAATGATGAATAACAACAGCAACCACTTTTATAGTACTCTGTTGCCAGGGACTGTTTGAAACACCTTCCACACACCATCATTTAGTCCTCACAAGGATCCTATCATCCCCATTTTAGAGATGGGGATACTGAGGCACAGATAAATTGAGCCATCTGCCTAAGGTCACACAGTTGTTAAGTGCACATTGGCATTCTAAGTAGCAGAGTACATACTTAAACCACTACGATAAAAATACAAAATAAATTCACTTCCTCTAATAGTCATCTAACCATCTAATAATCTCTAATAACTATCTAGCCTCAACTTTAAAAAAGACTAGAAAAGATATTCATGGAATTCCAATGAGTTCAGGGATTTTGAATACTTACATGAATATTTTTTTAATAACAGCAAATATATAAGTTAGGATGTAAAATGAAAATTGGATATAAAATTATATGAGGTGACTGGTTAGTAAAGAAAACATTGTGTTTAAAGAAGGGAGAAGTGCTTGCAACTCTAGCAGTTTTTGAAAAGAACTCAGAGATGATGGGTAGCATTGGTGATACTTAAACTACTTTTATTAGGGCAGCTAGATGACAAAGCAGGGATTCCTGATCTGTTCTGTGTAGAAGAGAGCTAATATTAAGTCAGGGGAAAAAAAATCTGGGGTCAAATAGGTTTGGGATACTCAGCATACTAAAACTTCCTAGAAATTCACAATATCCATATTGGTATCTAACAATAAAGACTTTGAGAAGCCACACTTTAAAAGTGTGTCCATATAACTTACTGTCCAAATGGGGTTATTTTTGTCTAAGATAAATACTAGTCAGGATGATGGGATGGCCAACAGTCACCCTAAAGAAACCCGTTAAACTTTGTGTCATTCAGCATTTCAAGAACTTATTTAAGGGGCACCTGGATGGCTCAGTGGGTTAAAACCTCTGCCTTCGGCTCAGGTCATGATCTCAGGGTCCTGGGATGGAGCCCTGCATCAGGTTCTCTGCTCAGTGGGGAGCCCGCTTCCCCTTCTCTCTCTGCCTGCCTCTCTGCCTGCTTGTGATCTCTCTCTCTCTCTGTCAAATAAATAAATACAATCTTAAAAAAAAAAAGAAAAGAAAAGAAAAAAGAAAACTTCCCCTTAAAAAAAAAAAAGAACTTAGTTAAGCACAAAATGCTGTGTGTAATTTTTTTTTTCCCCAGCATGATACTGACACCTTGATAAACAATATTTTAATGACTTCAGTTGAAAAAGCACTGGGATTTGGAATGATGTGTTGGCGTTGATTTATACTCTGGTCTGTGGAGATAGCCCAATGTGTATAAGAGTGCTTCGTGTATTTTCGTGATTCCTGCCCAGTTAATCATAAGGAACCCAACATCCCACCAGTTAGTCATTCTCATAATCCTTGATGTGTTCTTGATAGGACCCTTGATGTGACTAATATACATTTCTATTTAAGTAGAAGAACTTTTTTTATTCTTTTAAACTACCATACAGTGGGGCCCCTGGGTGGCGCAGTTGGTTGAGAGACTGCCTTCGGCTCCGGTCATCGTCCCCGAGTCCCGGGATCAAGTCCCACATCGGGCTCCCAGCTCCATGGGGAGTCTGCTTCTCGCTCTGACCTTCTCCCTTTTCATGCTCTCTCTCACTCTCTCTCTTTCCTAATAAATAAATAAATAAATAAAAATCTTTAAACTACCATACAGTGAACTTATGAAATTATTGACCAAATACTGTTTTCTAATATTAAAGAAATGATCCAACTATATTGGATGGAGTAAAGAAGATGTAATAAAGGGAGGACATGTTCTTAGAGAGCTTGATAATGAATCATCCAAGGCAGCCTTTGTGAATTGGATCCACTCTAAATGTTTGGTATTTTGTGCTACCAGTCTGTGAAACTAACAGCCAGATCATGAACTGGGATAAATTCACTCTACTAAGTAGCTGTCAGGGTCTTCAGCTAGTTTGCCTTCAACTTAAGGAAACCTAACACACCCCACTCCTCCTCTCAGACTGCAACATTCTTACCCAATCATGGATTATGTGAACCTATTCCTAATAAATAGTTGGTGCTCTCTTGCATGTCTTGGTAGACCTCTGTTAGACACTGCATATGATATGTGTAATGACAATATGGAGCATGAGTTGATGGAGGCAGAGTCCAGGTAAGAGGAGTCAAGGTTCTAGAAGGAAATGGATACACACTCAACTTTGAGATTTTGAAGCGATCGCTTCAGGGACTGTTTACAGAGGTGTGGCCAGGCATTATTGCCCATAGGCCTGGAAGATTTGCTGGAACTGAGGAAGAAGGGCTGCCCACAAAAGCTATGGTCTTAAGGAGTCACGACCATTGTCAGAATCCCACCAAAACAGGAAAGGTGTAGTGAAGAAATGCTTTTACTTCTTTATCCTCCCATCCTCCCCCTTCCTGCCAGAGCATTAGCTGAAACTAACCACAAGAAAAAGGTGGGGTGGAATAGGCTGCAGAGGTCAGTTTTTCAGAGTCTAGAACAGGGAGAAAAAGGACCAAGAATGTGTTTAAGGGACAAATAAGTAACTAGCAGAAAAGAAAATAGTCTGAATGATGAGCCCCTGAATTAGGCCTTTATAGTCAGAGTTGTGAGGAAGGGACAGGTTCAGGTCTATACTATTTTTCTTGTGCTTTCCTGCCTTAAAGACCTTTCTTCTCTTCCCACTATGCTTCCTGCCCCACTTGTCTAAGTCTTAGCCTGTCTTTAAGGCTCAACTCAAGATAGCCTGGCTGGCTCAGTCTGAAAAGCATGCAACTCTTGATCTTAGGGTCATGAGTTCGAGCCCCACATTGGGTGTAGAGATTACTTAAATAAAACTTAAAAAAAAAATTGGAGAAAAGTTTCAACTCAGATCCTGTCTCCTTCCTAAAATCTTTCCTGATATCCCATTTCATTGACTTGTACTCCTCTTAATCCCCACAATAATGCCTATACTAGGGGCTCCTGGGTGGCTCAGTGAGTTAAGCTTCTGCCTTTGGCTCAGGTCATGATCTCAGGGTCCTGGGATCGAGCCCTGCATTGGGCTCTCTGCTCAGCAGGGAGCCTGCTTCCCCCTTCTTTCTCTGTTTGTCTCTCTTGTGATCTCTCTCTCTGTGTCAAATAAATAAATAAAAGCTTTTTAAAAAATAATGCTTATGCTAATATCATTTAAAACTTAATCTTTTTTATCTGCATTGTTCTATATCTTACTAGATAATATATCCTGATCCTCAAACTAAATAGAAAGCTCCAGGAAGGAATGAAGGATGAAGCTCTACATATAGTATTTCCTCAATAAATATTTACCCAAAGATGAGAAGGAATTCCATGAAGATGCCATTAACTAAGATAATGGTGTTTGATTTCACAAAGTAAATTCTCTTTGAGAAGGTAAGCCATGTTTCCTTTGGAGCAATGGAACTGAACTCTATTTTTCTTTTCAGATGTGTAACTCTTCTTTTTTTCTAAATTCAGAAACACTACATAGTAATCCTAAAACTTCCAACAATAAAGAAGCATACAAATTAGTCCTTCCCTTCCTTCTACCCACATTTAACAAACTAATTTGGTGAATTCTCTTTCTGACTTTTTTCATGTATGTGTAATGATATAGCAATGAATAATATGATCATACTCATTTATATTCTTCTACAATCTACTTTTTTTAGGTAACTTGTATCATGAATATCAGTGTTAATATATATTTTTAATGATCTCATAATATTGTTTAGATATATTTATTTAATCTATTGTTGAACATGTAGGTCATGTCTGATTATTTCATTGTAGATAATAAGCAATGAACACCTTATAAACACCTTTTTTATATACTGTCTGATTTTTTCCTTAGATCAGTTTCACAGAATTAGATCAGCTTTCCTCATACCAACTTTTTCATCTATTAGAATTATCAGATGTTAACCGTGTGTGTGTGTGTGTGTGTGTATTTGCACACACATACTAATTCAGTAAGTTAAAAATATTGTGTAGGAGGAACTTCCACTTTGGGAACAACAGAATAGATGTATTTTTCCTAATTTGTCCAGCTAAGTACAACTAAGGATCCTACACATTATTTATAAAACACACCAAAAGACTCCAAAAAGTAAAGGGGAAAGCAGACCAACTAGGGACCTTGGAAGCCAAGGAAGGACACAATGGTGACTTCCTTAGTTATTCTTTTTTGCCTCAAATATCCGAGACTTGACTGAAGAAGGAGCAACCCAGAAATACCAAGGGTACAGACCAAACAAATTGTAAAGCCTCAAAAAACCCTGCTCTCTCTAGCTAAAGTACCAAGAAATGTGGCGCTGAGCAAGATGGAAAACACAAGATGGAAAACACAAGATAATAAACATGCTATGCCAGGTAAATTCCAAAGAAAACACTGTGGCCTCTTCCCTACTGCACCAGCAAAGGGAGCCTAGATTCCGCCTCCACTGAGCTATAATAAGCACTTCAATGCTCATTCCTTGCCAGGATGGTATCAGAAAAATCTGATTAGGGATCGTGGACTTTCCTCTCTGCCTGGTGATAATGAGGACCTTACCAGAGTTTAGTGTCAGCCCCAAGTCAAATCCTTGTCAGACCACATGGGGAGCCTGTACTTGCACTCTGATGCAGCAGTAACAAGGCATCCCACCTTCACCCTGCTGGAGTGATGTCCAAGAGGTCTAGTGAGGAGTCCAACTTTCACCAACACCTAACATTAACAAAGTAGCCCATCAACATGGAGTTAGTGGAGGTCACATGGGTAACAATAAGGAGGCACTTCCACTGCTCCCAGGCAGAAGCCCCCCTTTTATACTCCCTTCTGAAGCAGGGTGTCAGAAAAAGTATCAGAAAAAAGTATGCTAAAAAAAAAAAAAAAGAAAGAGTATGCTAAAATGGAAAATTTGAGTAATTTTCAGAGTCTCATAATGCCTAAAATGTCCCGATTAAATAAATAAATAATTCATCATACCCAAAACAAGGAAAATCTCAAACTAAATGAAAAGGACATAAAATAGATGGCAAATCCAGGCTGATAGAGATGGTAGGATTATCTGACAAAGATTTTATCTTATTTTTTAAATTTTTTTGAAGTAATCACTACAGCCAATGCGGGGCTTGAACTCACGACCCTGAGATCAGAAATTGCATGCTCTTCCTACTGAGCCAGGCAGATGCCCCTGACAAAGATTTTAAAACATTTATCATAGGGGCGCCTGGCTGGCTCAGCAGAGGAGCATGTGATTCTTGATCTCAGGGTCAGGGGTTCAAGTCCCACATTGGGTGTAGAAGTTACCTAAATAAATAAAACTTTAAAAAAAATACCTATCTTAAAAAATTTTCAGTGAGCTTCTATTGAGAACTTCTATTAAAGAAATGTTCATAATATCAAACGTGTGGAAATAACCCAGGTGCCCTTCAAAAGGCCAAGAATGCAATAAATTATGGCCTATTGACATGATTCAGTTCTAGTGGTCAACCACTAGAAAGAATGAGATAAATCACTATGTACTGACAGTGAATAGTTCTTTGACATATATTTGGAGGGGAAGAAGTAGGCAAAAAAGAAATGTTTATATGATCCCTGTGGATTCATTTTGGTGATATATCTCTCTCTACATATACTTAAACATTATACCATCATATATTTTCCATTTATGTATGTGTATAATGCCTAAAATATCCTGTGTTTCTGTAACACCAAAACTCTTCACCTTGGATGGGAGACTTAGGCAGGTTGGGGAAGACATCACCAGCTGAAACCATATCTTCATTTTTTAACCTTCTCCACTTGAATTTTATAGCCTAGTACTTTTTTTAAAATGTTAACAGAGATTACTTGATCTGTGGGATTGATAGCATATTTTCTCTTCTTCACATTCTTCTGCTTTTTAAAAACCAATAAACACTAATATTAAGAGAAAAATATTAACCATCCACAAAGCTTTCTTACTTATTCTGTTCATTCTGGGATTCCAAAGTAACCAGTCATACCGTCTCCTGGCTATATCATCAATATGGCTTTTGACTACATAATTAGTTTACTTCAGTGAAATTGTTTATTGTGGTAGCTCAAGATTCTAGGTCAACTATCCAGAGACAGAAGAATTTGATACCTGGTTATTGTTATAGTTTTATGGTTTTCACTGGATTGGTCCATAGTTTGGATCCTTATTATATTACATCTGTTTAAATTTCACATTTTATGAAGAAATCAAACACACTTTCAATAAAGACCTATATTGATGTATTGAGTTCTCCCAAGGTTCTATTTGTAAATTATCTCTCTTATCCTTACCTCCTTAGAAATTTACAGATATCCAAAAATGATTGAGATTGACCAGGCAGAGGCTCAGCTCTCTGAGTTAGACCTGCTAACCAGTATGTTTCCCGGTGAGAACGAGCTCATAGTGAATGACCAGCTGGCTTTAGCAGAACTGAAAGATTGTATTGAAAAGAGGACGATGGAGGGACGATCTTCAAAAGTTTACTTTACTATCAATGTGAAACTGGATGTATCTGAGGAAGCAATGGTAATTGTTTGCTTTTTGAAGAACTAAAAGCTTGTCAAGACTTAAAACACCATTTAGGGCATTTTCTTCTTCTTCCCTCTCTCTCTTTTTTTAATCAGATGATGTTTTCTCTGGCCTGTATTCTTCCCTTTCAATACCCCGAAGTTCTCCCTGAAATTACTGTCAGGTATGTTACAGAAATTGGCCAACATCAAAGGTTAAAATTAACCTGAGAATAAAAGCAAGGCTTAAGTTTGTTTTCTGTTCCAAGAAAATTGACTTAATTTTTTTATTCCATATCTTTTCCATCAGATCAGTATCACTAAGTAGATCCCAGCAGACTCAGCTGAACACAGATCTGACCTCATACCTGCAAAAGAATTGTCTCGGAGATGTCTGTATATTGAATGCCACAGAGTGGGTTAGAGAACATGCTTCTGGCTATATCAGCAGAGAGCCCACGCCTTCCCCTGCTCCGGGAAGTACATTCCAACCAGTCGATCTCATTCTCACAAGACTGTGGATCTATAGCCATCACATCTACAACAAGTGTAAAAGAAAGAATATTCTAGAGTGGGCAAAGGAGCTTTCCCTATCTGGATTTAGCATGCCTGGGAAACCTGGTGTTATTTGTGCGGAAGGTCCACAAAGTGCCTGTGAAGAATTCTGGTCAAGGTTTGCTTTCACAAATGTTGTATGCTGTGTCAATCATTTTAGTAGTAAACAAGATACTAGAGAGATGGAAATTAGTATGTCCCTGGGGTTGTACCTTATGGGGATTCAGTCTCAAGTCAATGGATAAAATAGAACTCACATATGATCAGCATCACCCCCTTCCCTGACATGATGCACACAGGAGATGTTCTATAAATAGCTGTTTAATTGAGCCCTTGTCCAATATGTTACGATCTCCTTCATATCCATGGCTTGGATTCTTCTGTGATGTGATAAGCTGTGCATACCTAGTGAAACAAAGGGGTTTCAATTCTTCTAATTTCTGTACTGACATCCTAATTGAGTTTCTAAGAAGTCCCTTTGGGAGTTTGAGATACAGCAATTTCCACATTTCTAAAATGCTGATTTGAGGCAGTAGCAATAAACGAGTTTGGGGATAGGATCCTGACCAGCATCATATTTGATTAAAATAAATCCCTGTGAGATAAAAGTACATTTCTTTACTTCTGGGAAAAGGCATTGATAAGTCTGTTTTATAACTTCTATTCTCAATGCTCTAGAGTACAAAATATATTTTCAGTGTGTCTACTTTGAAAATTTCTTTTCAGACTCAGAAAATTAAACTGGAAGAGAATTTTAATTCGCCATCGAGAAGACATTCCTTTTGATGGTACAAATGACAAAATAGAAAGACAAAGAAAATTTTCAGGTTTTGAAGAAAAAGTGTTCAATGTTAATGGAACCAGAGGAAACCACATGGACTTTGGTCAGCTGTATCAGTTTTTAAACGCCAAAGGATGTGCAGATGTTTTCCAGATGTTCTTTGGTGTCGAAGGACAGTGATTGGCAGAGGAGTAATGAAAGTTTTTATCACTGCTGGCCTTTTGATTTTTTTCCCCCAATCTTTCTTGAAAGAGGAAGTAATTTGAGGTGCTCAAGTGGCTCAGTCGGTTAAGCATCTGACTTTGATTTAGGTCATGATCTCTGGGTCCTGGGACTGGGCGTGCCCATGAGGCTTCCACTGAGCTGGAAGCCTACTTCTCTCTGCCCTCCCCGGCTTGTATGCTCTCTTTCAATCTCTCTCTCTCTAATGAATAAATAAAATCTTTAATTAATAAATAAATTTTTAAAATAAAAATGGATTTAAATATAAGATATCAAAAGAGAGAAGAACAAGTTAGATGGTCCTGCCTGCACTTATAATTTGAAAAAAACAATAAAAGCTATAGGAGGGGTACCTGTGTGGCTCAGTCGGTTAAGCGTCCAACCCTTGATTGTGGCTCAGGTCATCGTCTCATGGTGATAATCAGGTCAGAGTTGAGCTCCGAGTTCCGAAGTGAGTCTGCTTGGGATTTCCTTCCTCTCGCTCTCTCTCTCTTTTTCTCTCTCTCTCTCTCAAATAAATCTTAAAAAAAAAAGCTATAAGAAACTGTAGTTAAGGGTGCATGGGTAGCTCAGTTGGTTAAGCATCTGCCTTCAGCTCAGGTCATGATCCCAGAGTCCTGGGACCAAGCCCCAGATAGGGCTCCCTGCTCAGTAGGGAGTCTGCCTCCCCCTCTGCCTCTCCCCCAACCCCCAGCTTGTGCTCTCTCTCTCACTCTCTCAAATAAATAAAATATTTTTTTTAAAAAAAAGAAAAGAAACTGTAGTTAAATGTTAGGAAACATAGCTTTCTTAGATTATTACCAATGATTACATATTTGATATGATTACGTATTTGATATATAAACATTCCTATTAGGTAAAATTGACCAATATTTTTGCACGTACATTTGTTCCACAATGACAATTTGTCAGTGTCTTAATTTGATATATATCTTGAACTGGAATCATCTGCAAAGAAATAATGATAAGTTCTGAAAACAAACTATTAGTCCCAAATCCAACTATGTTTAAAAATTTAAAAGATTATTAGAAAACAAGAGTGTGAGCAGGAAACATTGGCCACATGTCCACTTTTATTTGTCAAAGTAATTCCTGTACAAACCTTTTTTTTTTTTTTTAAGATTTTATTTATTTGAGACAGCGTGCATGAGCAGAGGGAGGGGCAGAGGGAGAAGACTTCCCACTGAGCACCAATCCAGAACTTAAAACTCATCCACTTGGACAGATGAAAAGACAGGTTGAAATGATGGTTCAAATGAAAGTAAAGGAAAAGAAAGTATTCGCCAAGTTTGTGCTGCAGTTCAGGGTCTAGATGAGAAGATTCAGCCACCAAAATGATATGGTTTGGAGTGGTGGGGTTCAGAGCCCATGGTCAAGAAAGATTTCTTGAGACACCTGTGTGGTGCAAAACGATGGCTTTATTAAAGCACAGGAACAGGACCCATGGGCAGAAAGAGTGGCACTGGGGTTGTGAGGAGTGACTGATTATATAAGATTTTTCTATCCTGTGGAGGAGAGGATGATGTTAGGACTCCAGGAAATTGAGTCTATAGGTTTCTGGAGATTGCTTTTTTTCTTGTCAATCATTAAGTCAGTTGCAAACTGATGGAGACTCATGTCCTACATGACTGTGATCTGTATCAGTTAACCACTTGCTTTTTCTTTTCCTTCCTTCTTAGGCAGCTTGGAGTGCTTGAGGAATGTCGCACATATGTCCCCTCCCACCCACTCCAGGAATTGCAATTTTTGTGCTGCAGTCTTGTGCTTTGCCTTCAGCTTGCTTTTTGCTCCCTAATCAATGAGATCATAACCTTCTTTGTTTTTGTTTTGTTCTGTTTTTGTTTTTGTTTTCCAATCAACAAAGCTACTATGAGCATCCTTTATGTCTTCAAGTTAGATTTCCAAAAGTGGAAATTCACGCTTAAGCTCTGGATTTCTGTTGTCAGATTGCACTTATGAAGGGTTAAGAAATGAAAATTGCAAATCTAATGAAAGTTCCTTTTCTCTAGATTTCTATTATCATTATTTTGTCATTTTTTAGGTGAAAAATCTACATTTTACGTTATCATCATTTGACTTTTAGTGTGGGTCAATCATATTTACTTTGTGGTAAATGCCTATTTATGCTTTACTTATTTTTTACTTAAATGGGCAGCCTTAAAATATTTGTAAGCATTTTTTTTAACAGCAAGCATATTAGTCCCTAGTTAATGTTGCAGACTTTCCTATTTGTTTTTTCTTACATAGGGGGGAAAATTTTTGTATTTTAATGTATTTAAACCCATCGATATCTTTATGGTTTTCTTTTCTTTTTTTTTTTTTTTTTTTGGAGTATCACCTGGGAAGGCTTTCTCGGTTCAAAACCTTGGGAGCTTCCCAGGTATAAGCTGAGAGGCCACACCTCCCCCATCCCCTGGGGGTGGGGGCAGGAAGGGAAGGAAGAGGCATAGCACTCCAGAGTACTAGGTGGCATGTGGTTTTTGTTTGGTTTGTTTTGTTTTATTTTACAGGAGCATCATAGGGGAAAATAAAGATGCTTTTGAAACAAGATGTTTTAACCCTTAGCCTTAAGCTGTTTCCCCTTAGAGTTGAAATATGCCAGGAGTCTTTGGTATTCTGTAGAAGGAAAAGAAGAAATCCTTTCTTCCTAACATCTTATAAAGGTCCTTCTGTTCAGTCCAGTTTGCCTGCTTAGGTCACTTACCCATCCATGGACCAAGCTGGCTTCCCAACTTTTGTGTTTTAGACTGATTGGGTGCTTTGTTTTGGAATGAAAAATGAGTTTCTGTCTCCTAGAATTATGAGTATAGGTGTATACCTGAACAAAATTTGTCCACTGAGTGGCAAAACAAGAGGAAGTCATCTTTGGTGGAAATTTATTTACTCTGTAACTTAAGAATACTCTAATCTTTTTGACTATTTGCCTTTTGATCTCAAAACTTGAACTTTTGTTGCTTCAGGGAGGTGGTCATATTTCTTTATTGCCTTTTTAAACCATATTATGGTAATCTGGAATACATTTTCAACAACTTTCTGTTAAAGAATGATAATACACTTTAGGCAGAATAATAGAGAAAATAAGCTTTATTTTTTAGAGGAACAATCGAGTGAATACAAAAATAGAAGATGCCGGGGAGCCTGGGTGACTCAGTCAGTTAGACATCTACCTTCAGCTTGAGTCATGATCTCAGGGTCCTGGGGTCGAGCCTGGCAACAGGCTACTTGCTCAGCAGGGAACCTGCTTCTCCCTCTGCCTGCTGCTCCCCCTGATTGTGCTCTCTCTCTCTGTCAAATAAATACATAAAATATTTTTTAATTTACTTAATATGATTTTTATTCTGTGTGTGTTGGCCTTGAAGATAATGCAAGCAGAATAAATCCACTATTTCAGAGTTACAAAACATAACACCAAAGACCAATAATCAAGAAAGCCCAGTATCTAAAATTTATTAATTGTATGACCAGAATGTTTAATAAATGTGATCCAGATAAACAAATAATTGGGATATACAATACCAAAATATTATATTCTTAACTTTTTGATGGATTTTTCTTAGGCTTAATTAAAATACACACAGGGTTTATCATCTTTCTAGATTTTAATAATTTTTTCCAAATATTCATCCTGTGTTAGGCCTTTTGGTAACAGTCTTAGAAGACATCAGCTTTCTCCCATTAGCCCATCTTACTTCCATACCAGGTATTGTGACGTACTAATTACCTCATAGGTATTGAGGCATTGACCCCTGGTAGGTGGCAGTTTTAATAAACAAAGGGAACATAGAAGGCTTTCCTGGGGGGCAGCAAGATGAATGAATCCCCACACCGGCCCGGCAAATCTTAAAAGTTTATAAAAAGAGGTTTTAGGGGCGCCTGGGTGGCTCAGTGGGTTAAAGCCTCTGCCTTCAGCTCGGGTCGTGATCTCAGGGTCCTGGAATCGAGCCCCAGATCAGGCTCTCTGCTTGGTGGGGAACCTGCTTCCCCCTCTCTCTCTACCTGCCTCCCTGCCTGCCTGTGATTTATCTCTCTCTGTCAAATAAAAAATAAATAAATAAATAAATAAATAAATAAATAAATAAATAAATAAATATTAAAAAAAAAAGAGGTTTTACCTAGGTTCAGTCACATATACTGTGCAGGTGTTCTTAACACCACATCATTACCTCAAGTCTTGGGTCCTTGGATCAGTCTCTGGGAGCAAGAAAGGCAAATGGAACCCGCATTTCAAGGGAGGGGCAGATGGGTAGTGAGGAGCCCCCCACCCCCAGTGCCTGGGTCCAGCACATGGGTCAACCAGCAATTATTTCTCTCTCTCTCTTTTAAAGATTGTATGTATGTATGTATGTATGTATTTATAATAAAGAGAGGATAAGGAGAGAGGTAACACAAGCATGGGAGAGCCGGAGAGGAAGAAGCAGGCTCCCCACTGAGCAGGGAGCCCAATATGGGGCTCCATCCCAGTACCCTGGGATCATGACCTAAGCCAAAGGCAGATGCTTAATGACTGAGCCACCCAGGCTCCCCAACCAGCAGTTATTTCTTTTCCATGACCTTCCCCAACTCTTTCCCTACTCCAGGGTAATTGTAAAATATACCTATTTACATAGCCTTGTAATTTCATTTGTTTAAAAAATCTTGTGAAGAGTGCCTGGCTGGCTCAGTCTTGAGAACATTGGCTTGATCTTGGGGTTGTGAGTTCAAGCCCCATGTTGGTTCAGAGATCATTTTTAAAAAGAATCTTGTGAAAATGACATGCAACATTCATCCTATTTATTTATGAATATTTACTTTGTACAAGAAAGCAAAAAGAAAAAACAATGAACAGTCATAGTCTTACAACTCTGTTTAAGAAATAAAACTTTTGGGCGCCTGGGTGGCTCAGTTGGTTAAGCAACTGCCTTTGGCTCAGGTCATGATCCCGGAGTCCTGGGATCAAGTCCCACATCGGGCTCCCAGCTCCATGGGGAGTCCGCTTCTCACGCTGACCTTCTCCCTTCTCATGCTCTCTCTCACTCACTCTCTTTCCTAATAAATAAATAAATAAAATCTTTAAAAAAAAAAAAAAAGAAATAAAACTCTTACCAGTGTAGTTGAACTCCACTTCAGTACTTTTTTTTGTTGTTCCACTTCAGTACTTTTACTTATTACAACAGTCCTTGGCGGATTAACTCCTACCCCGAAAGTATATATCATTCCCATAAATTTCTTTGTACTTTATGACATTTGTGTCTATCTCCTTGCAACATCTTATGGCTTCATTTTTTTTTATTAACATGTATTATTTGTTTCAGGGGTAGAGGTCTGTGATTCATCAGTCTTACACAATTCACAGCACTCACCATAGCACATACCCTCCCCAATGTCCATCACCCAGCTACCCCATTCCTCCCACCTCACCGCTCTCCAGCTACCCTCAGTTTGTTTCCTGAGATTAAGAGTCTCTTATGGCTTGTCTCCCTCTCTGGTTTCATCTTGTTTCATTTTCCCCTTCCTTCTCATATGATCCTCTGTCTTGTTTCTCAAATTCCTCATATCAGTGAGATCATATGATAATTGTCTTTCTCTGATTGACTTATTTCACTTAACATAATACTGACTAGTTCCATCCACATTGTTGCAAATGGCAAGATTTGGGGGTTATGTTTCATGGCTACATAGTATTTATATCTCACATCTTCTTTATCCATTCATCTGTTGATGGACATATGGACATCTAGGTTCTTTCCATAGTTTGGCTACCATGGACATTGCTGCTATAAACATTGGGGTGCATGTGCCCCTTCAGATCACTACATTTGTATCTTTGGGGTAAATGCCCAGTAGCGCAGTTACCGGGTCATAGGGTAGCTCTATTTTCAACTTTCTGAGGAACCTCCATACTGTTTTCCAGAGTGACTGCACCAGCTTACATTCCCACCAACAGTGTAGGAGTGTTCCCCCTTTCTCTGCATCCTCGCCAACATCTGTAGTTTTCTGACTTGTTAATTTGAGCCATTCTGACTGATGTGAGGTGGTATCTCACTGTGGTTTTGATTTGTATTTCCCTGATGCTGAGTGACGTTGAGCACTTTTTCCTGTGTCTGGTCATTTGGATGATGTCTTCTTGGAGAAATGTCTGTTCCTATCTTCTTCCCATTTCTTGATTGGATTATTTGTTCTTTGGGTGTTGAGTTTGATAAGTTCTTTATAGATTTTGGATACTAGCCCTTTATCTGATATGTCATTTGGAAATATCTTCACACATTCTGTCAGTTGTCATTTGGGTTTGTTGACTGTTTCCCTTGTTGTGCAAAAGATTTTTACCTTGTCCCAATAGTTCATTTTGCCCTTGCTTCCCTTGCCTTTGGTGATGTTTCTAAGAAAAATTTGATGTGGCTGAGGTTGAAGAGGTTGCTGCCTGTGTTCTCCTCAAGGATTTTGATGGATTCCTGTCTCACATTGTGGTCTTTCATCCATTTTGACCCTGTTTTCATATGTGGTGTAAGGAAATGGTCCAGTTTCATTCTTCTGCATAGGACTGCCCAATTTCCCAACACCATTTGTTGAAGAGACTGTCTTTTTTCCATTGGACATTTTTCCTGCTTTGTCAAAGATTAGTTAACTATGGAGTTGAGGGTCCATTTCTGGGCTCTCTATTCTGTTCCATTGAACTATGTGTCTGTTTTTGTGCCAGTACCATATTGTCTTGATGATTACAGCTTTGTAATAGAGCTTGCAGTCCAGAATTGTGATGCCACCAACTTTCGCTTTCTTTTTCAAATTCCTCTGGCTATTTGTGGTATTTCCTGGTTCCATATAAATTTGGGGATTATTTGTTCCATTTCTTTGAAAAAAAATTGATGGTATTTTGATAGGGATTGCATTAAATGTATACATTGCTTTAGGTAGTATAGACATTTTCACAATATTTGTTCTTCCAATCCATGAGCATGGAATGTTTTTCCATTTCTTTGTGTCTTCCTCAATTTCTTTCATGAGCACTTTATAGTTTTCTGAGTACAGATCCTTTGCCTCTTTGGTTAGGTTTATTCCTAGGTATCTTATGGTTTTGGGCGCAATTATAAATGGGATCAACTCTTTAATTTCTCTTTCTTCTGTTTTGCTGTTGGTGTATAGGAATGCAACTGATTTCTGTGCATTGATTTTATATCCTGACATGTGATTGAATTCCTGTATGAGTTCTAGCAATTTTGGAGTGGAGTCTTTTGGGTTTTCCACATAAAGTATCATATCATCCGCAAAGAGTGAGAGTATGACTTCTCCTTTGCTTATTTGGATGCCTTTTATTTCTTTTTGTTGTCTGATTGCTAAGGCTAGGACTTAGAATAGTATGCTGAATAACAGTGGTGTTAGTGAACATCCCTGCTGTGTTCTTGACCTTAGGGGAAAAGCTGTCAGTCTTTCCCCATTGAGAATGATATTCGCTGTGGGTTTTTCATAGATGGCTTTGATGATATTGAGGTATGTACCCTCTATCCCTACACTGTGAAGAGTTTCGATCAAGAAGGGATGTTGTACTTTGTCAAATGCTTTTTCAACATCTACTGAGAGTATCATATGGTTCTTTTTCCTTCTTTGATTAATGTATTGTATCACATTGATTCATCTGCGGATGTTGAACGAACCTTGCAGTCCAGGAATAAATCCCACTTGGTCATGGTGAATGATACTTTTAATGTACTGTTGGATCCTATTGGCTTGTGGTTTCATTTTTAATGTTCAGTCATCAGCAATTCATTTTAAAATATTGCATAAAATAGGTATTCAAATTATTTTTTCAAAAAGTAACCTGTTGTTCCAATGACATTTGTTAGACAATCCACATTCTTCAGATGGTTGAGATGCTACTCTTACCAGAGCCTGAAGGTGGACTTCTGGATGTGCCTTTCTGTTTCACTATTTATTCCTAAACAATGTGTTTTGGATTGTTATGGCTATATCTCACATTTTAAAGTTTAAGATGAGTCATTTTTTTCTGTTTGCTTTTCAAAATATTTGTAGCTATTCTTCGTGTGTATCTTTTCAAGTGAGCTTTTGAGATAGTTTTGCGATACTTAAAAACAAACTCGGGGCGCGTGGGTGACTCAGCTAGTTAAGCCTCTGTCTTTGGCTCAGGGCATGATCCTGGGGTCCCCAGATGGCCCCACGTCCAAGGTCAGCCTGTTTCTCCCTCTCTCTCTGCCCCTCCCCACTCATGCTTTCTCAGTCTCTCTCAGATAAATAAATAAAATATTAAAAAAATCTTACCAGGAATTAGATTGGGAATACATTAGGTTTACATACATAGTTTTTGAGATTGACACCTTTTAACTTTTGTGATTTTTTTCATCATCTATTTATGACTCTGATTAAAGTTTTGTAGCTTTTTTCCTCTTGGTAATACACTTATATACTATTACATTTTTAAAGTATTTTGGATTTAATAATTATTTTTGGTTAGGTATTTTATTTTATTTTTAAAAAAAGATTTTATTTACTTATTTGACAGAGACAGCAAGAGAGGGAACACAAGCAGGGGGAGTGGAAGAGGGAGAAGCAGGTTTCCCGCAGAGCAGGGAGCCCGATGAGGGGCTTGATCCCAGGACCCCAGGATCATGACCTGAGCTGAAGAGAGACACTTAACAACTGAGCCACCCAGGCACCCCTGAAATAATTCCTCTTCATGTTACAAAGCCATCAACTTTATTGGTGTATGGGTGTATTTGTTTCATTGTGCTTTTCTTTTTTAAGTAGAGTTTTAAATTTTTTGATTTATTATTATGGCTAAAATCATGTGAAATACTTACATGATTCTGAATTCCTATCTACAGAATAAGCTATATTTTAAAAAGTCTAGAGCTCACAGGAGGTGTCCCATGGAGCTAGGAATCAGCCCTCTGAGGGGGATGTTCCTACCTGGCCGCTAAGTTACTGGTACCCCTGAGGTGCACAATAAAGGTGATTGATTATTGAAAAAGAAGTGCAGAGTGAAACCAACGACCACCTAAATGATTTGATGCTGCCAGGGCAGAGCGCCACTGCTGGAATGATGCCACGGGAATAGAGCAAGTCGCTTCTCCCTCTTGTCTCATTCTCTTTCTAGTCCGCATTGTGGATGGAACCTAACAGGAAGCCAGTCGAATAAAGGAGAAATAGTTGGCAGAGTCTCAGTATCATGGAGTTGAGTATAAAGGGGTGAGTATGTGGACACGAGAGACAATAAGTAGCAATGTGTGCTTATGTTTCTCTAGTGTCATCGAGAATCAAAATCACTTAGTACAAGATCTTTACATTTCAAATATTATTAGACTTTTCTAAAAACCACTTAATAATTTTGATATGAAAAAGGGGAAGAATTTAGAGAATATTGCCTAGAGCACTACTTCTCAAATTTTAACTACAATGGGGAATCTTGTTAAAAATGCAGAATCTGATTCAATAGTCCTAAGGTAGACCTGAGAGTCTGCATTTTTAAAAAAAGATTTATTTACCTATTTGAGAGAGAGAGAGCGCGCGCACAAGCAGAGGAAGTTGAGGGAGAGGGTTAGAGAACATGAAGCCCTCTCGCTGGCATGAAGCCAGAGGCGGGGCTCAATTCCAAGTTGCCCAGATCAGGATCTGAGCTGAAATCAAGAGTTGGTAGCTTAACCAACTGCGCCACCCAGGGGCCCCTCTGCATTTCTAATAAACGCATAGGTGATGCGAATGATTGCATTTTAAGTCAACCATTTCCCTGTTTCTACGGCCACTACCGTGTTATTCCTCCTCTACCTTTATGTGAAAATGGCCCTAGTAGGGATCATTCCAATTTCCAACCCGCTAAGAGGGGAACAAATCCCTTTCCCAGAAAGCGGGAAAAAGACAAGAGACCAAGCATGAGCTTCAGGGCTCATGCTTGGTCTCTTATTGGGCATGGATGACGTCACTCATACAGGCGTGCATCCAGTTGTGACGTTTCAGGCGGTGGATGGTGAAGGACGCGGCAGGAGGCGGGAGCGGAAGTGGGGCGGTGGGAGGGCGGGGTGGGTGGCGGAAGGGGAGGGCCAGGGAAGTCTCTCTAGTCGGCCCTTTTCCGGCGAGAGGGGCCGGAAGTTGTGGCTCGGCTGTGTCAACGAGGGGGCTGCGGGCTGAGAGTGCGGGTGAGATAGCGACCATGGGCGGGAAGAACAAGCAGCGGACCAAGGGGAACCTGAGGGTGAGTGCGGAGGGGCTGGGCGGACCGGGGAATCCTCATCTGGCAGCCGCTGGCTGTACCACGCGTGTGTCCGGAGGGCGTGTGGAGCGCGGCTGTAGGGAGGCGTGTGTTTGCGTGTCGAGTGTGACCTCGGTGTTGTGTTTTCGTCCCCACGAATGGGGTGGGTTGTCTCTGAGCAGATCGGGCATTTGTGAAAGAAAAGATGTTCCATGCCAGAGCTGTCTCCACTTGAGCACACATCCTACAATTTCCCTTAAGGAATGATTCAGTATCCGTTTCAATGGGAAGGTTACCTGGCAAAGCTAGCGGGGGTGGGGGTGGCTGGCACTGGGAACAAGGGAGTAGGGTAGAAAGCATTTAAAGTGAGCCTCGTGTGCAGGGCATCTCGGATCATGTCGCTCTTTTGCTTAAAAACCTGCTGGGGCTCCCCAGATTCCTCGGGGTAAAGGCCAGATCTCTTACGGTGGTATACATGGTATGTGGTCAGTCTCTGGCCCCTTCCTTTCTCTGGCACCATCTTCAGCTTCCTCCTCGCTCCCTCGATCCAGCGACACTGACTTCTTCACCGAGCCTTGACCTTGCCTGGCAGGCTCCCTAACGCTCTTTTTTTAGGCGGCTACAAATTTTGCCTGAGACACCCCAGTGAGGTCTGTCATGATCATCCTATTTTAAATTGTAGCCCTCCTTCCACTCCCTGTGATCCTTTCCTGCTTTATTTTACTGTTTTGCATTTAGGTTTTCTCACATACTATGTAACCTACTGTCTCTCTTCATTTACTGTCTTGCTTCACTGGAATGGATTATGAAGGCAGGTGTTTTTATGAAGGCTGTTGTCCTGGGAGCCTAGAACAAGGACTAGTGTATAGTAGAAGCTCACCGAATACTTTTATTTTTTTTAAAGAATTTTATTTGTTTATTTATTTGAGAGAGAGAGGCCACAAGCAGTGGGAGCAGCAGAGAGAGAGGGAGATGCAGGCTCCCCACTGAGCAGGGAGCCGACCACTGGGGGCTCTGTCTCAGGACCCTGGGATCATGACCAGAGCTGAAGGCAGACCCTTATTGACTGAGCCACCCAGGTGCCTCTGAATACTTGTTTGAAGAAGACCCAAAAGTGGATTAAACTTACGATTAGGGATGTTATAATAAAATATTTTTATGGTATTAAGCTTGTTATGGCACGGTCCATTGTGTCCAACATGAGAGTGCATGTTTCTGGTTTCTGATCAAATTCTAGTGATATCAGGGGCACCTGGGAGCCTGGGTGGCTCAGTCGTTAAGCGTCTGCCTTGGGCTCAGGTGATGATCCCAGGGTCCTGGGATCGAGCCCTGCATTGGGCTCCCCACTCAGCAGGAAGCCTTCTTCTCCCTCTCCCACTCCCGCTGCTTGTGTTCCCTCTCTCGCTGTGTCTTTCTCTGTCAAATAAAATATTAAAAAAAAAAATTCTAATGGTATCAGTACATTTTGTTGGATCTGGCACTTAATCTGGTTTTGGCTGATGGTACCAACTGTAATAATAGTAACTTGCCTTGTGCTGGTGCTGTGTTAAGCACTTTACTTGCATTCTCAATTTTATTTTATTTTTTAATTAATTAATTAATTAATTTTCAATTTTATTTTTTTATCCAAACAATTTTTAAAATATTAAAATATTCCAAATACGAGGATAAGTTGCAAAAATATTAGACTGAGAAGCCATATGTTTTTTTACCTATTGTTAATATTGTTAACAATTGTTAATATTTGGTCATATTTGTTTTCTTTCTCTAAATATACGCATTTTGCTGAACCACATGAGAATTAATTGCATATATCATGACATTTAACTCCTAAGTACTTCAACATGTATATTCAAAACAAATGCCATTCTTTTTCATAACCCTGAACAATTACAAAAAAAAACCCCAAAAAACCCTGAACAATTAAAACATGCGTAGAATTTAACTTCAGTATACTACTATCTAATAATATGTAACATTGTATTCAGATTTCTGTAGTCATCTCAGTAATGTTCTGTTTAGATACAACATTTTTTTTTAAGGATTTTATTTTTTGACAGAGAGAGAGATCACAAGTAGGCAGAGAGGCAGGCAGAGAGAGAGGGGGAAGCAGGCTCCCTGCTGAGCAGAAAGCCCGATGTGGGGCTCAATCCCAAGACCCTGAGATCATGACCTGAGCCAAAGGCAGAGGCTTAACCCACTGAGCCACACAGGCGCTCCTGGATACAGCATTTTTAAAAACACCTAGGATACAATCAAGGATTGAGTGATTCCATTCATTTAACCATTTAGCTCCAGGTAGATTTCCTTTAGGTTTTTCTTTTCTTTTTCTTTTGAGGGCAGTTCTTTTATGACAGGGACAGTTTGGAAAAGTCTAGGGCAGTTGTTTTGCTTATTTTAGAATTGTCTACTTGTTCCTTATGGGGAGATTGAGGTTAAACAATTTTTGATAGGAATGCTTCATAGATGGTGTATCATCATCAGTGCATTAGGGTGCACATGATGCTTGTTTGTCCCATTATTGGTGTTTAATCACTTGATTAAGGTGATGTCCATTGTAAAGGTATCTTTTTCTATCAGCTATTAACAAATAACACGGGGAGTGGTATTTTGAGACTGGGAATAATCTGTTTTCTCACAAACTTTCACCTAATGGTTTTAGCATCTTTTGATGATTCTTACTGGAATCAGTTTTAATGGTTTAAACATTTACATTTAATTTTGAACCCCAAGTAATGACTTAGTTACTATTTTCTCATTTTAAAGATGATGGTACTGTGGCACCTGGGTGACTCAGTGGTTAAGCGTCTGCCTTCGGCTCAGGTCATGATTCCAGGGTCCTGGGATTGAGCCCCGCTTTGGGCTCCCTGCTCCGAGGGAAGCCTATTCTCCCTCTCCCACTCGCCCTGCCTGCGTTCCCTCTTTCACCGTGTCTCTCTCTGTCAAAAAAAAAAAAAAAAAAAGAGAAAGGGGAGTTGCTTAGTTGAGATTTGAACTTAAGAATGGCATTCTTTCATTCAGCAGAAGACTTTAAGTACTGAATGCCATATACTCAAAGATCATGGACAGATGTTTCTTATTCTTGAACTATTAATTTGTTGGTAGACATATAAGTAAGCAAATGATTATAATATACTAAAGAATTATGATATAGGTATGAGTAGAAAGAAAATGGAAGAACAGAAAAAGAATGGTAATTGACCTGAAGGAGGCAAGTATTGAAAACAAGAGTGTGTTTTGAAGGATGAGTAGGAGTTTGTCAGGCAATGAAAAGAAAGAAAAGGTTTTCAGGTGGAGAGAAAAGATTACAAAAAGATCAGATTGTGAAAGGCATAGCATATTCAGAAAACTGTGAATTGGGACTGGACTCCCTTAGCAAAATTGGGAGAGGAGAGGAGGAACTGTGACAAGGGAAGAAGAGTGTCAGGAGATAAGCCTGGGGAAAGCTAAGGCCAGGTGGGGAAAGACCTTGTAAGTCTTCCTGAGTTTGACCTTTAAACTGTAGACTCAGGATTGCTACCTCTACTACTTCGAGAAGACAGACACGAAAGAATGAAGTAGGTGTAGTATAAGAAAGTTAACTTCCAGAAATAAAATCAGGGTTCTTATTTTTGAACTGTGGGTATAAGCATTTAACATGGAGTAGAGGAAGTAACAAGAAACAGTAACTATATTTTAAACTCAAAGTAGGCATTGAATAAAAGAGACAATTAGTATTTGTTACTTTAAAATTGGAAGTTGGAAATCTGGTACCTCTTCTTCTGTAAGTAGTTATCACTATCAGCTTGGATATTTCAGGTCAGTTCAGAATTAAGCCTTGACTCTTTTACCTTTTTTTTTTTTTTAAAATAAATATACTCCGGGTCCAGCATGGAGCCCAGTGTGGGGCTTGAACTCAATGATCCTGAGATCAAGACCTGAGCTGAGAGCAGGAGTGGGATGCTTGACTGAGCCACCCAGGCATCCCTTGACTCCTTTGGCTTTTAGCATTAATTTTTATACTATTTAATTATTCTGCTTTATAATAAAACTATTTGTAAATGGTTATAGATAAACTTTTGATGTCCTATTGTTATCATATTTAGTTTTCGGAATTGTATTATAGTTCACTAACTTCCACTCTAGCTGTTTAATCTTATACCAGTATTGAGAAAGGTGAACTGAATAATGTTAGTTCATTTTAAGAAAGTTCTAAAATAGAGAACCTTTTTTGAAATCAGTCTTAAATGCTACTATTTTGAAAAAAAAAATGTAATTCAGGTTATCATTTTCATTTCTGGTCACTCATTTCAGTTTAGAAAGTAGTCCAGATTATTTCTTGACAGATGAGTTTTCCAAACACAATTTTGCTAGGTTTGAGCAAATTGAGTCACATATTTGGGTAGCCCTTTCAGCCATTCTTAGAAAGAAATCAGAAACAGGTGAGTGAATTAATTAATTAATTAATTAGTTTTAAGGAAGAGGCGAATTTCAATGGATTGTAATGTCATCCTGGACATTGAACTGAGGCATTTTCTTTCTTTTTTTTTAAGGTTTTATTTAAAATCTTAAATAGAGTGCACCTGAGCAAGGGGAGGGGTAGAGGGAGAGAGAGAATCTCAAGCTCCATGCTCAGCATGGAGTCCGATGCAGGGCTCAGTCTCACAACCCTGAGGTCATGACCTGAGCTGAAACCAAATAGTTGGAGGCTTTACCAACTGAGCCATCCAGGCGTCCCAGAGTATTTTTCTATTAGATGACAATGAATATGTTCTTTCATCAGCTCAAATATTTTTTTTTGTCACAACCAACCCCTTAACTTTTTGTACTAGGAAGCTACTATATTGAGTGTCCGTCTAACAAACGACTGACTACGGTTCAAAGGAGTGTATCTTATATTGCTGACCATTGTATTGATTTTATGTCCATGGTAATGTAATTTGTATCGATTATAGCTCAAAGAAGTTAGAGTAACTTTATGTAGAAGGAAATGAGTGTGTCTGCCTTCAAGGAACTCCTAACCTTAGAAACGGCTGTCATTAGACTTGTCCCATGGTGGTGGTTTAATAAATATTTGTTGAATGGGTGAATAAAAAGATGTAATTCATGTGTGAATTAATTTTATATCATTACATAGTACACATATGTGTGTATGTATACTCTTTATACTAATTTGGAAATTAAAAATCTTAAAAAATAGTACTTATTCTTACCAAACGTGATGCATTCTGAGTTTTAAAGTTTTATTCTATTTTTTTGAAATACTGTCATGACCCATTAAGTTTATATCATGAACCACTAAGAGATTGTATCCAGTTTAACTAACATTGTTCTGATGTTTAGCAGACCAGGAAATAGCACTAGGATCATTGTTGATAGGTTCTTGGTGATGGGAACATTGCAGTAGATGAAATCTTAGGCTAGGAAATAAAAAGTTCTCAAGTGTGGGTGCCTGGGTGGCTCAGTTGGTTAAGCATCTGCCTTTGGCTTGGGATCACGATCCCGGGGTCCTGGGATGGAGTCCCACGTCAGGCTCCCTGCTCATGGGGAAGTCTGCTTCTCCCTCTCCCTCTCATCCTGCTTGTGATCTCACTCTCTCACTCTCTGAAACAAATAAAATCTTTAAAAAAAAAAAGTTATCAAATAATAGTTTGTTTCTCTCTGAGAATTGTCAAGGACAAGAACTCAAAGTTAAATTTTGAGTGCTTCTGGGACTCTGACTTTTTTTCTCCCACCTTTCTTATCAGCCTTCGAACAGTGGCCGAGCTGCAGAACTGCTTGCCAAAGAACAGGGAACGGTGCCTGGATTTATTGGTTTTGGAACATCGCAGAGTGACCTAGGCTATGTTCCTGCTATTCAAGGAGCTGAAGAAATTGACAGTCTTGTAGATTCTGATTTCCGAATGGTGCTGCGGAAACTTTCTAAGAAAGATGTCACAACAAAATTAAAAGCAAGTTTTATGTTTTCCATAAAAAATGATCAAGAAAATCCTTTTGTTAGAACAAAATGTCATTGGTATATTTTATGGAAAGAAAAATGAGCAATCATTTATCACTAATAAGTTTTTTTACAGTTGTACTTTTTTCTGACACAGACTTAAGATTAGTTTTTACCTTTTATCTTCTGGGTTATAAATTAGTTTGTTGTTCTGTACGTATTTGAACCACTTTGGAATTCTGGGTGTATGGTTTTTCCCATTACAGAACGTAATTTTAACCATATAGTATTACATGGAGTTTTTTATTTGTATACATGTTATTTAAAAAAAAAAAAGAAAAGTTTCTATGCTATGAAGGAACTCTTCAGATTAGTCCCATATGGCATAAACAGAAGCAGTGTATTCTCCCGTTGCATAAAATAGACTAAGCTTCTGGAACAGAATAAATATAATCAATAGCCAATATTGTGGCTGTTGATCCTTAGTAATGTTGTTAATTTATTTTTAGGCTATGCAGGAATTTGGAACCATGTGTACAGAGAGAGACACAGAAATTGTAAAAGGAGTCCTTCCATACTGGCCAAGAATTTTCTGCAAAATTTCACTTGTAAGTATTCAGAAACTTATACTAGTTTTTGTTGCTGTTATTGTTGTTATAATTTTTGATTGAAGTCATGGGAACTATTAAATTTATATGATTCATTTTTGGTGAAGATTATAAAATGTTATGTCAGTATTATACAGATTAGATCGTGTTAGTTGTATAAAGTATATTGGAAGTCTGTTCTCAGAAATTAGGTAAGTACTAGAGAATTACTTAGATACTTTCTAGACATAGTGAAATTTGACAGTTTAATTTCTTTGCATGTTTGCTGCAAAAGAGTGAGTGTGAATTGCTCAATATTCAGCACCTAATCTTGAGTCTATCTTGAATAGTTTTATCTCATGCAAGAAAGGGAAAAGGAAAAATTAATCAAATTCTCATAATTTTTAAACTTAATAATTTTAGTTTAGCACTGCCTGTAGGTGAACTCTTATTAATAGGTCATCCTGGCATATCCAGAAATGTCTGTATTTGTGTTTTTATGGGCTGGAGCTATTTTAAACCATGTTATATTTTCAATAGGATCATGATCGCCGGGTTCGAGAAGCCACACAGCAGGCTTTTGAAAAACTTATTCTTAAAGTGAAGAAACACCTGGCTCCTTATTTAAAAAGTTTAATGGGCTATTGGCTAATGGCTCAGTGTGATACTTACACACCAGCTGCATCTGCAGCAAAAGATGCCTTTGAAGCAGCTTTCCCTCCAAGCAAGCAACCTGAAGCCATAGCATTTTGTAAGGATGAAATTACAAGTGTAAGTTCCTGGAACTGTTCTCTTTGTTTTATTCTCAAGTATTTAGGGAATCTAAGCCATATTATAATGGCAGCTCTTTTACGTGACCTTCTGAAGGAATAAGTAAGTGAAATATTCCTAGTGGAAGAATACGTTTTAAAAATGGTGTTTAACAAAATTGACCATTTTTGATTTTTAACATAAGTAACATTTTGGATTGAATCTTTCTAAGTTATTTAAATATTTTATTTTTAATTTATAAATCTTAGTGATAGTACTTAAAAGATTTAGGTTTATGCTTTATGTTACAAAATCTGAAGAAAGAATACATCTAAAAAATCTAAGTTTATTTGTCTCCATATTTCTATATCAATACATGTATAGAGATCTACTTAATTGTTTTTGTTGGCTTTCTGGTATGGATGTACATTGGTTTATTTAACTCCTTTTATATTAATAAACATTTAGGGTTTTCCCTCAGTTTTTTATTATAACAAATACTGCTTCAGTGAACATTCTTGAATAGATCTCTTCATACTCTGTGGGAGTGATAGAATTTATAGTAACCGTATGTTGGGTCAAAAGATAAGAACATTTAAAATTTTTGTAGTGATAAATTGCCCTTCAGAAGGCCGTATAAATAGCCTTACTTATCTGATCTTTCCACCTAACACCTCTCCTACATACGCACGTGCATTCTATTTTCCCATTTAAGTTCTTGGTTCTTTCATTCTTTATTTTTCAGGTTTATCAAGTTTGTTTTTCTAGGGACAGGGTTTGTAGCTTTAATCATATTCTCAAAGGGTGTTGTCTAACCCAAGAATCATTTATTTAAAATACTTATTTAAATGATAATCATTTATTTAAAATATCAAGTGATAAGTGTTGTTCTATGAAGTGTGATGAGTTGGAATACTAAGAGTTTTAGAAAATGGATTTCGAGACAACTAATTTGGCTGTTCATAGTTTTTCATTTGGTTGGTTTTTTGTTCTTGGTTTTATTATGGATGGATAACTGATCATTGAATATGTAGATTATTTCCTCCATTATTCTCCCTTTACTTGATTATGTATACAGATACTGAGTTTGAACTTTCCCAAGTTCAAAACCAGTTTTGTAGAGAGGAGTTAGGCAAATGAAGACCAAAATGTCAGATTTATAGGTATTACATTATACCATCTATAAGAACATAAGTTCTGGGTCATACCATTGGATTCTAGTCCCACTGCACCATTAGTTTTGTGTGTGACTTTGGGCAAATTTCTGTGCCTTCATTTCTTCATCTATTAGAGTGGAAATTTTATTTTATTGTGTAGCTGTGAGGATTAATTTAATTAATGGATGAAATGTATTCAAAGCAATACCTAACATGTGGAAAAGCTAACTAAATGTTACCTGTTGTTATTGCTGATAAAAGGGGTACTAGAACAGTAGGTTCCCTAACCTGCACCCTGGAAGTAGGCAGACTTACCCACTTTGAATGGAACCTTAGACTTTCCTCCATGATGAAGCAGAGCACAATGTGTGGTCTCCTCTATGAGCTGGGAGGCACTCAAAAAAAGGGGAGAGGAAAACAACCTAATTTCTCTCCCAAACTTACTCATTGGGAATTCTACTTCACTGTTGTGTACAAGAGGAATGGAGGAGCAAGAGATTAGGAGTATTTAAGGGAAAATTCCTCTTGATAGGTACTGGAGATGTTCAGAAGAAGTACTCTCTCTTTTTTACCCCAAAAGCAGTCAACCTTGGGGATTGGTAGGGAAAGAAAAATAGGTAAAGTTCAAACCTTTTGGTTTTGCTCCTTAATTTGCTACTTTTTTGGGGTAGGGATAAACACTTTTAGGTCAGAATAAGGTTTATGTTCTAACTATTCACCATTGACAGTTCAATAAAATCTCAAGGCTATGGAATTTTCACCCCTTTATAGGTGCTGCAGGATCATCTTATAAAAGAAACACCTGATACACTCAGTGACCCACAGTAAGTTATGTTCTATCTATGTAGCTCATGTTAAGGATTTGTTTTGCTCATAGGTAATAAGATGATCATTTCAAGGTCACATTTTTTAAAAAGGGATTGTAAAAGTAGAGCTGAAAATACTTTAATAAAATGTCATATGTCAGGTGCTGTTTTAAGTGTTTTTACTTCAAGTTGTCCTGTTATTTAGTTGGGATTATCTGGAACTTGTGTGTCTTGTTCTTTTACAAAGAAATATTTTTATATTTTCCCCACATTTACCTTTTGATAGTCCTAGCAGGAATCATTTTAAGGTCTGGTTGAAATAGTGAAGAACTATGAATGGTTCTGTTGGAAGAGTAGTAAAATGTCCCATTTACTTTTCTACTATTCAGTTTGAATTGAATTGAATTCAATTCAATTCAATATTGTACTGTTCAAACTATTAGAAGTTCAGAATGAAAAGTAATCTTAGATGCACTGATATCTATTTCTTAGAATCGTCTTGCTACTGAGAGCAGTATATTTGTACAGTTTTTTCAAGCCACAGCTTTTCATCTACTTTGACCTTGTATTAGTTGAAAAATATGTCATTAAAATTCTGTTTATATTTGTATTTTAAGGGAGGAGGGTTGGCACAGGGAGATAGAATGTAGAAATAAAGCAATGGCAGTAAATATTTAATGATAAAACATTTAAAATAGAAGTGCCAAATATGTAGTTTGACTTACTCTCAATCCTTATATATCTTTATTTTCTTTTCACATCAAGAACTGTTCCAGAGGAAGAAAGAGAAGCTAAATTCTATCGGGTTGTAACTTGTTCCTTATTGGCATTAAAAAAATTGCTTTGCCTCTTACCTGATAATGAGCTTGAGTCTCTGGAGGAGAAATTTAAGTCTCTTTTATCACAGAATAAGTTTTGGAAATATGGAAAACACAGTATACCTCAGGTATCTTAATCTTTTATTGTAAACATTTCTGTGATTCCTTATTCCACTTTGATATTTGATATTGTTAGTTTATATTTTTGCTTTATGCTTATTTATGTTTAAAACTCTGAACATATTTTTGTGGTTGGACTGAATTTCTCTTTTACTGCAATATTATTGTATTTTCACTTTTTTATTTAGTTACTTAGACCTCAGATTATCACACTCCTCTGTTGATGGTGCTTTAAAATTGTTTTGTGTAGGGCTCTTCGAACTTAATGCATTTTTTTCTCTTTTGTCTCTGCTTCCCTCTCCATCCTCCACTTCTACCTGCTAACCATTCTAAATGTGCGTAGTGTATGTCCTTTTGTATGTAAAGTTGATGCTTGTTATTCATGGTAATTAGGTTATATGAAGAACCCAGGAACATTGAATTAGTGAATATTGAAGCATTGGTCTTAGGAGAAATACAAGATTAGGTGCCTGCGAGCCTTTGGTCACAACATTTTTCTCAGTTGGTCAACATATAACCTTGTTTTATGTATGTTTAAAGACATTTTAATATATATTGCTGATTCATTAACATCGAACTCATGGACAATAGCACTAGAAGTCACTTCTGAGTGAAACTTGTCTAACATGCATTTTATCTGTTAAGCGCATCATAGCCTTTTTGCTTGTATTTTTAATTCACATAAATGGTGTTCTATTTCATTCCATTTATTTTTTACCTAGTACTTTTTTTTTTTTTTTAAGATTTTATTTATTTATTTGACAGAGAGACAGCAAGGGAGGGAATACAAGCAGAGGGAGTGGGAGAGGGAGCAGCAGATGGGAAGTCCGATGTTGGTCTCCATCCCAGAACCCTGGGATCATGACCCGAGCCGAAGGCAGACACTTAACGACTGAGCAACCCAGGCACCCCTTACTTAGTACTTCTTAAGTACTGGGTGATTCAGTTGATTAAGTATCTTAGCTCTTGATTTAGGCTCAGGTCATGATCTCAGGGTCATGAGATTGAGCCTTTCGTTGGGCTCAACTCTAAGCATAGAGCCTACTTAAGATTCTCTCTCTCTCCAAAAGAAAGAAAGAAAGAAAGAAAGAGAGAGAGAGAGAGAACTAAAATACTTTAAATCTGTCAATATACATGACAGTATGTATATTTGATCTGTGCCTTTTAACTGCTGTGTACTATTCAGAAATTTGCATCTCTTCCATTTTACCTGCACTGCCTTCTCTCAGTGCTAGAGACCCTGATCGCCTCCAACTCCTGCCGTCACAAACGGTGCAGCAGTGAACATCTTCATTCATATCCTTTAAGATCTGCAAGGATTTCTTTTTCTAAAATTCTAACTTCTGAATTGCTGACTCAAAGAGTATATGCATACTTAATTTTTTGAGTGGTATCAGATTGTTCACCTGAACATTACTTTAGACTCAACTGTCATTGCACGATGAGTCCTATATATATCCTTATATTCTAGCCAGAACTAAGCATCATTCAGCCCCCAAATTTTTATCACTCTAACAGGAGTTGAAATGATAGTTTTTTTTTTTGTTTTTTTTTTTAGATTTTTTTTTTATTTATTTATTAGAGAGAGACTGAGAATGAGAGGAGAGAAGGTCAGAGGGAGAAGCAGACTTCCCGCAGAGCCGGGAGTCCGATATGGGACTCGATCCCGGGACTCCGGGATCATGACCTGAGCCGAAGGCAGTCGCTCAACCAACTGAGCCACCCAGGCGCCCTGAAATGATAGTTTTAATTACCCTGGTAACTAGTGACTTTTAGCGTCTCTACATAAGCTTTTAAAATTTTTGTGTTTCTTCTGTAAACTACTTGTGTATATCTTTCTCTTTCTTTTGAAGTTTTCTTATTTTACAAGAGCTCTTTGTATATCCTAAATACTTGAACTTTTGTCGTTTTTAGGCATTGCAAATAATCTCCCATTCTGTCACCTTTCCGATGTCTTTATTTATTATTTATTAATTTTAAATTATTTATTTTTTTATTTATGAGAGGCAGAGGGAGAGGGAGAAGCAGACTTCTCACTGAGCAGGGAGACCGTTATAGGGCTCAATCCCAGGGTCCTAGGATCATGATCTGAGCTTATGGCAGCTGCTTAACTGACTAAACCACCCAGGTGCCCCTTCTATGTCCTCTTTAGAAAGAAATTGTAATTTTCCTGTAATCAAAGTCACTGATTTTGGCATATGAAGGCCTTTTCTACTTTTAAGTCTTAAAAATATTCTCATATTTTTAATAGTTATATTTTTATAGTACTTTTCTCATTTGAAGTCTTTAATCCATTAATAATCCATCTTTTTTTTTTTTTAAAGATTTTATTTATTTATTTGACAGAGAAAGAGATGACAAGTAGGCAGAGAGGCAGGCAGAGAGAGAGGAGGAAGCAGGCTCCCTGCAAAGCAGAGAGCCTGATGTGGGGCTCGATCCCAGGACCCTGAGATCATGACCTGAGCCGAAGGCAGAGGCTTTAGCCCACTGAGCCACCCAGGCGCCCCAATAATCCATCTTTTTATACAGTATTAAGTAGAGATCTAGTTACCTTTTTCTTCCTGTATAATGAGCCAGTTTTTCTAACATTACCTAGTAAACTCTTCATTTTTTCCCTACTAATTTATGATCCTGCCATTGTGGTACATTAAATTTCTTTTTTTTTTTTTTAAGATTTTATTTATTTATTTGACAGAGAGAGAGAGATCACAAGTAGGCAGAGAGACAGGCAGATAGAGAGGGGGAAGCAGACTCCCTGCTGAGCAGAGAGCCCAATGCAGGGCTTGATCCCAGGACCCTGAGATCATGACCTGAGCCGAAGGCAGAGGCTTTAACCCACTGAGCCACCCAGGCGTCCCGTGGTACATTAAATTTCTACATGTTAATAAGTTTATCTCTAAACTCTATCTTCTGGCCCATTAGTTTTTGTTTATTTTTATGCCAGTACCAGAAGCTTGCATCCATTCCATTTTAATATCACATGTTAACATGGCATTATAATATGTCCTAATACTATGTAGTCAGGTGAGTCACTTTTTTTTATCCTTGTCTTCAGGATTGATGAAGTTGTTTTAGAACTTTATTCTTCCAGGGCACCTGGCTGGCTCAGTCAGTACAGCATATGACTCTTGGTCTCGGGGTCACAAGTTCAAGTCCCATGTTGAGGATAGAAGTTACTTAAAAAAAAAAAACAAAGATCATTCTTGGGTATACATTTCAGTAAATTTATTGAATTCCTCAAAAAAGTCTAACGAATATTGATTGGAGTTGTAGTGAATGATTTGGAGAGACTTGCTCTCTGTTCTCTTTTTGGTGTATCTGTTGTATCTCAAATTATTCATGGATTTAAAACATATTCTAGAATATGTTTGAGATTTTATTTATTTATTTTAGAGAAAGAACAAGCAAGAGGCATTAGGGGAGGAACAAAGGGAGAGGGAGACAGAGAATCTCAAGCAGATTATATGCTGAGCATGGAGCCCAACCCGGGGCTCGATCTCATGACCTTTAGGTCATGACCCAAGCCTAAGTCCAACTGAGTCACCCAAGTGCCCCTCCTAGAATAATTTTTAAACCAATTTATTGTGATATAGTTTACTCACAGTAAAATGGGGTCATTGTAGGCATAGAGTTTGGTAAGTCTTGACAAATGTATATACCCATCTACGTGTACATATCCATATAACCACTATAATCAAGATATAAAACTTTAAAAAAAAGATATAAAATGTTGTATCACCCAAAAATGTGTTCCTTGTTCATCCTCTCCCTCACTCTAGGCAACCAGTGATCTCCTTTCTGTTACTACATATTAATCTTTTGTGGGTTTTCATATAAATGGAGCTAAACATTACTCTTTGGCTTCTTTTGCTCAGTATGATGTTTTGAGATTCATTCATTGTTGAAAAAAAAAGATTTATTCATTGTTGTTGCATGTATCAGAAGTCCATTCCTTTTTATTGCTTAGTTTCATGTAGTCTTTGTATGGACATGGGTTTTCATTTTTCTTGGGCAAGGAAAGAAATCAATGGTTGATAGGGTAAGTATATTTTAAATTTGTAAGAAGTTTCCAAACTGTTGACCAAAGTGATTGTATACACTTTTATTAGCAGTGTGTGAAATTTTTAGTTGCTTCATATCCTTACTTCAATATTGTAAGTTGTTTTTTTGGTTTATTTTTAATTTTTAATTTTAATTTTAATTTTTTTAAAATTTTTGATTAACATATAATGTATTATTTGCCCCAGGGTACATGTCTGTGAATCATCAGGCTTACATATTTCACAGCATTTGCCATAGCACATACCCTCCCCAATGTCCATAACCCTACCCGCCCCCCCCCCAACCTCCCAGCAGCCTTAGTTTGTTTCATGAGTTTAGGAGTCTCTTATGGTTTGTCTCCTTCCCCATCCCATCTTGTTTCATTTCTCTTCCCCACCCCCCCATAACCCCCTGCCCTGCCTCTCAAATTCTTCATATCAGAGCGATCATGTGATAATTGTCTTTCTCTGACTGACTTTTTTCGCTTA
>CM052799.1:182644816-182675634 GCA_028533885.1 Nasua narica | reverse complement strand
TTCTGATACTCTGTGTCTTTTGATTGGGACATTTAGCCCATTTACATTCAGAGTAACTAACTATTGACAGATATGAATTTAGTGCCATTGTATTGCCTGTATGGTGACTGTTAACTGTATATTGTCTCTCCTCTTTTCTGGTCTCTGTTCCTTTTAGGCTCTCTCTTTGCTTAGAAGGACCCCTTTCAATATTTCCTGTAGGGCTGGTTTGGTGTTTGCAAATTCCTTTAGTTTTTGTTTGTCCTGGAAGCTTTTTATCTCTCCATCTATTTTCAGTGACAGCATAGCTGGGTATAGTATTCTTGGCTGCATATTTTTCTCATTTAGTGCTCTGAATATATCATGCCAGTCCTTTCTGGCCTTCCAGGTCTCTGTGGATAGGTCTACTGCCATGTAAGTTGTTTTAATTTAAGTCATCCTCATGGATGTGGGATCAAGGATCAGCAAACTGTATATATAGCTCATGTGTCAAAATCCTGCACATCTATTTTTATAAATAGTGTTTTGTATTGTCTTTGGCTGCTTTCATGCAAATAAAGCACAGTTAAGTAGTTGGGAGAGACACTATCTGGCTTACAAAGCCTAACCTATTTACTATCTGGCTCTTCAAAGAAAATGTTTACTGACTTCTGGGGTAGAGATTTTTCACTGTGATTTTAATTTGCGTTTCACTGATGACTGATGATGTCAAACGTCTTTTAATGTGTTTCTTGGCCATTTGTGTATCTTTTTTGAGGTGTTTGTTCAAACCTCTTTCTCACTTTTTATTTTTCATTTCTAAAGTGTCTACTGGCTTTTGTATTTTTCTTTTTTCTATTTTTTAAAGAGTGCACATACAAGCGAGCATTGGGGGGAGGAGCAGAGGGAGAGGAAGAGAGAGAATCCCAGTCTCCATGCCCAGCACGGGAGCCTGACATGGGGCTCCATCTCATTACCCTGAGATCCTGACCTGAGCTGAAATCAAGAGTTAGACTCTTAACTGACTGAGCCACCCAGGCACCCCATTTTTAAAAAGAATTTTTTATTTAAAATTTTTTAAGTAGGCTCCACACCCAACATGGAGCTTGAACTCAAACCTGAGATCAAGAGTTGCATGATCTACTGACTGAGCCAGCCAGGTGCCCCTTTTACCCATGTTAAAATTGAGTTTTTGGTTTTTATTTTTGAGTTGTGAATGTACTTTATGTATTGTGAATGCAAACATTTTATCAGATAAAGAATCTTGAATGTTTTCTTCCAGACTGTGGCTTAACTTTTCATTTTCTTAATGTTTTTAGAGAGTAGGTTTTTAATCTTTATGTGAAGTCCAATTTATCATTTTTTTCTTTTATGATTCTTGCTTTTGATTTCTTATCTAAAATCTTTGCCTTCCCCAAGGTTGCAAAGGTTTTCTCTATTTTATTCTAGAAGTTTTATGGTTTAGGTTCATTTAGAATTAATTTTTGTGTGTCACATAGTGGTGAGAATCAAATTAATTTTTTAAAGATTTTATTTATTTGAGAGAGAGAGAGAGAGCATGAGGAGGGGAAAAAGGGAGAGGGAGAAACAGATTCCCCACTGAGTCAGAAGCCTGATATAGGGCTCAATCTCATGACCCTGGGATCATGACCAGAGCTGAAGGCTCCCTAACTCCCTAACTTCTCTGAGAAGCACCAACTGAGCCACCCAGGTGCCCCAAAGTAATTTTTTTCATAGAAGTGTCCTGAAAGTTGAAAGACTGTCTTATCCTTACTCTAGCACCTCTGTCAAAATTCAGTTGACCATATATCTTGGATTTTAATTTTAGACTCTTTATTCTGTTCATTTATTTACATGTTTATCCTTACACAATACCACTCTCTTGATTATTGTTGTTTTGTAATAAGTTTGGAAACCCTCCAACTTTGTTCTTTTTAAAAAATTGTTAGGCTATGTTAGGCCCTTTTCATCCTAAAATAATATTTTATAATGTGTTCCATCCTGAACATGTTTATAGTTTTTGGTGCTATTGTGAAATGGGTTGTTTTTGATTACATTTTTATTACATTTTTGTATTTTGTTTGTACTGATATAGGTATTCTATACTTTTGTATGTTAACTTCATATTCAGCAACTCTCTCAAACTCTTGTTCTAATAGCCAGTGTTTAGATCTTTTTGTATATTTTTTATAGCCTATTATTTTTCTATGATTATAGTTACTTATTTGGGTTACTTTCCAATTCTTTTTTTCCCCTTATCTCTTTGTATTAATTAGGTCCTCTAGTTGAATAGAAGAGGTGATAGCTGGCATCCTTTTCTTGTTCCTGACATTAATGAAATAGTTGTAGACTCTTAATATTTTGAGTATGATGCTTTCTCTAGATTTTATAAAGTTTAAAATTTCCTTTTTATTCTTAATTTGCTGAGTATTTCTGTCATAAATTAATGATGAAATTTTCTTGATTGCTTTTTCTGATATGTTTAAATGATCATGTAATTTTCCAGCCTAGCGTTTAAGAGATAAACTTAGTCATGCTGTATATTTATCTTTATAAATACACTAACATCATTTTGGTAATATTTTATATAAAGCATGCAGTAATAAAGTACTTTATGGGGTTAAGTATATGTGTATGTGTATTTTTTTAATCCTGGAAAATATTGTTATTATACTTTGAATCTTCATTTAGATTTACCTGCGTATTTGTTCCTTTGTTTGCTCTTTATTCCTTTTTTCATCTCTTGTCTTCCATCTGGGATCATTTGCCTTGTATATACATGTCCTTTGAATTTCTTGTTATATTGGTCTGCCAATGATGAAGTCTTTTTCTTTCCTCTATCAGATGTTTTTATTTCACTTTCATTCTTTTTTTTTTTTTTTTAAGGTTTTATTTTTTCAGGTAATCTCTACACCAAATGTGGGGCTTAAACCTACAACCCCGAGATCAAGAGTCTCATGCTCTACCAACTGAACCAGTTAGGCACCCCTTCACTCTCATTGACATAAATTTTTACTGGGTACAGGATTAAATACAGGCAGTTGTCTCTTGTTGAAGATATTCTACTGTATTCTGATATTCCAGCTGTATTGTTGCTATTGAAGTTAGATGTCAGTCTTACCATTATCCTTCCTTTGAAGGTAGTTTGTCTTTTTCCTCCGGCCACTTTTAAGGTTTACTCTTTGTTTTGTTTTTTTTTTTTTGCCTTTGTTTTTTTGTAGTTGCACCATTGAATGCCTAGTTGTAGCTTCCTTTTTATGTATCCTGCTTAGGCTTTGTTGGATTTCTTGACTTCTAGATTGGCTTATTTCATTGGCTCTACAGAATGGTCAGCTCTTAACCTCTTAAGATATTTCCATTGCTTCTTTCTCTCCTCTCACTTTGGGATTCTGATTTATTATATATTAAACCTTCTTTATCCCTCTGTGTCTTATGTTGTCCTTGATGTTTTTCATCTTTCTTATCTTTCTATGCTACTTAGTAGATAATTTCTTTTGCTCTTTATTTCTCATTATCTGTTCTTAAACTGTTAATTGAATTCTAATCTATCTATGCCTGTTTATTTTTAGTTTAGGAATTGTGCTTCATTCTTTTTCACATCTGCTGTGTTTTTTCTGAGATCTTTTTCCTTTCAGATTTCTTTAAACTTTTGTTTCTTTAAATGTAATGAAAATTATTGATAAGGAATTTGTAACTGATAATTCTAAGATTTAAAGTTTCAGATGTTTGTGTCATCTTTTGTTTTTGCTGATAGTGGCTTATGGTTTCTTCGTTTTTGTTTGTTTGGTGCAGCCTCGTAGCCTTGTGCATCAATAGGAATAATTTGAGGCCCCAGCTGAAGGCCTCAGCCACTGGAGAGGATCTGTGTTTGTTTCAGCTAAAGAAATAGAAAGTTGAATTTTTTTCTGCCTTCACTTTTATGTGGTAATTCCTAATGTCCTTTCAGCCCCCATACTCTACGGAAGATTTTAAAATGTTTTTTCTAGCCTTTTTAGTTTTATTAATGGGAGCGTTAGTATGAATAAACTATCAGCTGTTAAATAAAAAACTTCGTCATAGACCTATTAGGCTTTAATTTAATCCTGCTTTTCATTTTTTGTTTTAGATCCGCTCAGCTTATTTTGAGTTAGTTTCTGCTTTGTGCCAGCGTATTCCACAGTTGATGAAAGAGGAAGCATCTAAAGTGAGCCCATCTGTTCTACTTAGCATTGATGACAGTGACCCCATTGTGTGCCCAGCTCTCTGGGAAGCTGTACTTTATACACTTACAACTATTGAGGTGTGTAAGAGAGGTACATTTAATACGTCGGGGAATATTTGTCTCCTTAGAAGTTTGTATTGTAGAAATCTTAGATATGATGTGTGAGAGAGAGCCTATCAAATTATACTATCTAAAACTGACTGGAAAAAAATACTTCCTTAGAAATAAAATACTTAATCCAAAACTTGATATAAATCTTAAACTGACTATAAAATGACATAGAGTTTTTATTGTACTTTTTTGTTTAGCCAGTATCAATTATTCTTAAAACCTTATGTGGTCCAGTGAAGTCAGTGTATCTGAATCTTATATTTAAGATTGAATACTGCTGTCCCTTTTACAGAACAGCTCTTATAGAAGTCTTTTAAGTTAATTATTTCTGATCAATTATATCCTAAGCATGTGAGGTATATGATTTCTATATGTAATAAATTTATTTTATTTTATTTTTTTTTAATTTTTTTATTAACATATAATGTATTATTTACCCCAGGGTACAAGTCTGTGAATCATCAGGCTTACACATTTCACAGCATTTGCCATAGCACATACCCTCCCCAATGTCCATGTAATAAATTTATTAAAGTTTCTGAGTTTTAAATTTAGTTTTAGTTTTAGTGATGAGAGATTTTAGCCTCTCTAAGTAGAATACATGATTAATACTTCTTAAAGCCTATATGTCTCTTAATTGGGAAAAATGTTTTATGATCTCTAATTATTATAATCTTTCCTTTGTTAGGACTGTTGGCTTCATGTAAATGCAAAAAAAAGTGTGTTTCCGAAGCTGTCAGCTATGATCCGTGAGGGTGGTCGGGGTCTGGCTACTGTCATATATCCTTATCTTTTGCCATTTATCAGCAAACTCCCTCAGACCATTACAGATCCAAAGTTGGATTTCTTCAAAAATTTCCTCACCTCTGTAGTTGCAGGGTAAGGAGTTTAAATTTCTTGATTGTTAAAGCAAGAGATTTTTCTTGTGTGCATACATAGGTAGGATGTCATTATTGTCTTGTTTGAATTTCTCCAAATTGTTTTGCTGTTCATTAAACACTTTAAAGTTTTCAGAGAATTACAATTGGAATGCTTTTCTTGGGTACTTTTATGGCTTCAGTGGTAATACACAATAGAAAGTGCAATGAATATTGTAAAGTCTAAGATGGATATAGACCATTTTTAAAATGTTATTTTTTGGTATGTTGATAAATACAAATGCCCAAATGGAAAAAATGAACTACAAAAGAATTATAACTTCCATAATCTTAAATATGATATCTATTTAAAGTCATAATTTTAAAAAATTATTTCAGCATAATTGTTGAACTTAATAAAAGATACTGTTTTATTAATGATTACAAAATTATTTTTTACAAAATTATTTTTTACTATATTATTATCTTTTTTTAAGTCCTTTCTTTAAAATAAAATTTGGAGGTGGATTTGTTCCTGAATAGAAAATAGATCTGTATTCTCTTTTGTTGACATATTTGAAATTATGCTTTTTTTACACTTCAAGTTCCTATTGTTCTTAGTTTTTAGTTTAAGAATTTTACTGTAAAAAATTCTCTTGGTATGATGCCTTATCCACGTCTTTAGTTTAGTGTTTCTGAGTTGCTTATTTTCTTTTTTGTGAAAGAGTAAGCCATAGTTTTTACTATTTCTTAGGCTATCAACAGAAAGAATAAAAACCAGCTTTTCAGAATGCTCAGCAGTAATATCAGCTTTTTTTGAATGCTTACGTTTTATAATGCAACAAAACTTAGGTGAGGAAGAAATTGAAGAGATGCTCGTCAATGACCAGGTACTTAAAATGTAAAAATTATCACTGCCGGGGCGCCTGGGTGGCTCAGTTGGTTAAGCAACTGCCTTCGGCTCAGGTCATGATCCCAGCGTCTTGGGATCAAGTCCCACATTGGGCTCCCAGCTCCATGGGGAGTCTGCTTCTCACTCTGACCTTCACCCCTCTCATGCTCTCTCTCTCTCACTCTCTCTCTCTCTCTCTAATAAATAAATAAAAATATTTAAAAAAAAATTATCACTGCCTCTGCACATTGACTATAAAGAAGCAAGCTCATTGTATCTTATTGTCGTTTTTATTAATTAGCCTTCATATAGATGTCATTTTTATAATTTACAAATTGAGTAATGTATATTTCTGACCAGCTAAATAAAAATTCTATATTGTTGGTTGCCAGAATAAATCTATAATTCCTAAGTACTAATTAGTCTCTGGATGTGCAAACCTGTTTTGTAGAGTTGTAACGCAAAACATAATTTCAAAGTTGCTATTTGTGGTCTTTTATATTAAATGTAAATTATACAATAATTTGTTACTTCTAAAATATTTAACTCCTTTTGTGAACAATAGTGCTTGGCTTTTAGAACCAGTGATGAAAGCAAGTTCTGGAATATGGTTCCTTATGTTAGGAAATTAATGAAATTATAAAAGCCTAGATCCTGGTTAATGTCTCAGTTAACTACTCTGTAATTTAAGAAAAAGGTTTCTAAATTCTATGGGTCCTATATGTCTTTCATACTGATTTAGAAAAAGGTAATAAACTTGAATAAGTTCAAAAATGCAAAGAAAACTATTATTTGCTAATGACCAATAATCTTGGTTAATTATATCATAAAAAAAGTAATTTAGAGGGAATGCAGTGAAATCTTTAACCTCTTTGTAGTATATGAAAATGACCTTCAAGTTAACTCTTCAGAGTTTTGAAGGTGAAAAATCAATGTTTTTCAGTTATTAAATATAGAATTTTATAGTGTTTTACAAATACCTTGTTTATTTCAGTTCTTTCTTTCTTTCTTTCTTTCAATTTTGAGAGAGAGAGAGCAAGTAAGCAAGCGAGAGGAGGGGCAGGGGGAAAAGTATAGAGAGAATCTTAAGCAGGCTCCATGCTCAGCTTGGAGTCTGACTCAGGACTTGACCTCAAGACCCTGAGATAATGACCTGCGCCAAAATCAAGAGTTGGCTGCTTAAGGGACTGAGCCACCCAGCCCCCCGCCCCACCTTTGTTTACTTCATTTTATTTATTTTTTTTACAAATACTTTGTTTAAATTTTATTTCTCCTGAAAACTGAACTTTTCTATTTCTACCTTCTCTTTTAGTTGATTCCTTTTATTGATAAAGTTCTCAAAGACCCAAGATTGCAAGATGGGCAGCTCTTTAACCATTTAGCAGAAACTTTAAGTTCCTGGGAAGCCAAAGCAGATATGGAAAAAGATGATAAAACAGCTCACAGTTTGGACAAAGTGCTACTAAATTTTTGGGAAAGACTGTCAGAGATCTGTGTGGAGAAAATCAATGAGCCAGAAGCTGATGTGAAATCAGTGTCAGGTATATCTAACCTGCTACAGGTCCTTCAGAAGCCAAAGAGCTCACTGAAGTCAAATAAAAAAAAAGTTGGTAAGGTTAGATTTGCTGATGAGCTGCCTGAAAATAATAAAGAGAATGAAAAATGTGTCTCCTCAGAAGGTGAGAACAGTGAAGGCCCTGAATTAATGACTGAACCTTACCTCACTCATAAATGTTCAGACCTTTTATCACCGCTAAGGAAGAAACCTTTGGAAGACTTGGTCTGTAAACTAGCAATGATGAGTTTTAATTATGTCAATGAGCAAAAGTCAGAGCAACATCTAAGGTTCCTCTCTACTCTGCTCAGCTCTTTCTCTTCAACCCAAGTATTTAAAATGCTGTTAGGTGAGGGAAAACAGAGTGTTATCAAAGCCAAACCTCTTGAAATAGCCAGACTTGCACAAAAAAATCCTGCAGTGCAGTTTTTATACCAGAAACTGATTGGTTGGCTAAATGAAGATCCAAGGAAGGATGCTGGTTTCTTCGTGGACATTTTGTACAGTGCCCTCCGTTGCTGTGACAATAATATGGAAAGAAAATATGTCTTGGATGACCTCATCGAGGTATTGTTATTTTATATCTCTTTAAACTATAATGGTTTACATTGCCACAATAATGATAGATGAGTAGATTGAGACCTGCATGGAGGTTATTCTTGGGTGGTTTCTTGACTGAATAACTATTTAAAGAAGAGCAATATATTCTTTCCAGTTTTAGTATATGTGCTGCCAAAGCAAGCACAAGCAATATATTCTTGATTGTGATGGGGAAAGGTGTGAGACTTACAGGTGTGTGTTCAGTAAGTATGGTAAGATGACAAATGCTTGGTAATAAAAGGCATAGTTTTTTAGTCTATACTTTTTAAAGTTGGAGTTGCTAAAAAGGCTTTAATTTTGTAGTGATTACATGGTGACATCATTCCTTCTAGCAGATTATTTCTAACTCTTTTTCCTCTTTCAGGGGGATCTGAAATGGAATTCTATTCTTCAGGTCATCGAAAAGGTATCTTAGGGATTTTTTTTTTCTTTTTCTCCATTTTTTTGTATTTATGGGTATTGAAAAATTAAAACCAGTCATACTCACATGCTGTTATGTGGTTAGATGTCTATGTTAGAGAACTTCCTTCTTATTGTAACTTTCTTCCCATAATTGGGAAAGCTTTTGTTGTTTGTCTTTCTGTAGTAGTATTTTTCTGGTTAGGAGTGTCAGCAAAGAGGGACTAGGCTCTGGAAAATCCAGTGTTTCTTCCCTAACAGATAACAAAGGGAGAGAGAGTTAAACATTTGATTTCCTTTAAATTAAGACTACAGATTTTTACCTTTAATCTGATTACGTTTTCTCCTATAGAAATGGATTGAGTGGTTTTAGCTTTGGCTAGAACCTTGGGAAATTAAGTTTGTCCTACTTTGGAATAGTCTACAGGTAAATTAAGATTTTGCAGGCTTTGTCTGATTGCCAATTGACTAAATAAGAAAAGTAGTGACAAAAGTAATGAAATCAAGGAACCTAAGCAATTTAGAAGTTTTAAAAATTGGCTTAAGTGTTTTAACCTAATGAAGATGTAAATGATACAATACAGCCATATGATACAATCCAACCATAGAAATGTTTAGACTAGTTACCTAAATTTTTATTATTTTAGCATTTTTTATTTTTAAATTTTACACAGATAATTTTTTAATTTACAAGGTTCTTTTTTTTTTCTGTATCTTTATTTTAAATTATAATAAAAGCCCATAACAAAATTTGCCATCTTAACTATTTCTGAGTTTACAGTTTGGTAGTATTAACTATATTCATAGTATTGTGAACCAGTCTCCAGAATTTATCTTGGAAAACTGAAACTCTGTGCCCATTAAATAGTAACACCCTATTTCCCCCAATAGTTTCTTTTTACAAAATAAATACAAAAGATTAAATTTACTGCTTTTCAATGAGAAGTAACTTATCAGACAGCATTTGCATTAGTTTATCCAATACCTTCTCTCTTAATAGGCAGGGTACATGAAAAGCCAAATTATCAGAAAACTACTTGCTCTAGAATCAGAGCAAAAGGAGTTAATAGTTTGATAAGAAGACCCGTTTCCAACTTAGGAAGGTACTTGGCAGGTAGCTCAAATACTCATATCTGTTTGGAAGACAGTCCTCTTCCTGGGCAGAGTTTAAAAGTTCATGGGTAATGTTTGCCTCCTGTACTTCCATGACTAACTGGTCTCTTCACCCCCTTAAAGCTGGTCAGTTTCTTTCTGTAGATTTGTTAAAACATTAAGTATCATACTTCATGTCTTGCTAACTTAAGAGACATTTAGAAGTTCATTTCCTGGATTCTATAAAATAGATCAGTTTTATTTAGTAAACTGTATTAGGAAAGCAAATATTGTAGCTATCCAGACTCTAGTTTTTCTTGTTTTTCTGCAACTTTATACTTTATGATTGGAGTTACAAAGTCAGCTTCTTTAAACATAAACCTGAATTTTGTAACCAGAAAAGGACTTTAGAGATTTTCTAGGTTAATCTTCATTTCTAAAATGAGCAAAGAGACCCAGATTGGTTAAGAGATTTGTTCAAAGTCATAAAGCCAGAATAGTGGTAAAGCTTGGGCTAAAATAAAAGTCCTGGTTACCTAAGTTTCTTAAATAAGAGGATTAACAGTTTTTTTAGGCACTACCCAATCTGCACTTGGATTTTTTTTTTCCAGATTGCTTTGAAATGAATCAAGTTGCAAATTCCTTTCTTGTCAGCCCTAAAGTAAAAGAAGCTCTGGAAACATGGATCAGCATGCTTTTGGGGGTGGATTTACATTTTTTTTTTTCTCTTGCTTCCCCACTCCATGAAAATAAACCAGTTGCTGTTAGATGTCTGGCCTCAGTTACTATGACAGAGAATAAGGGGAAATATTTAGGCCCCTTGTTCATATTGAAGTAGCTTACCACTATTAAATAATAGTTGTTCTTTAATTTTAGTAAAATTAATGAACAAAAATTTAAAATATAGAGCATTTTAAAATCTGTCTTCAAAGTTCATCCATTCATTATTCATTGAACATATCTGCAGTGTTGATAGCAGGTATCAAAGAAGTTTAAGACAGTCTCTACTCTCAAGGAACTTACAATCCCATTGGAAACAAGACATACACAGATGAAACATTATAAATAATAATACAATCCAGTAAGTGCTTTAGAAATTCAGAGAAAAGCAGTGATGAGTATGGACTGGAGTGGATGGGGGAGATTTTGTAAAGTAGATGGGCTTTGTAACAATTCTGAGAGAATGGATGGGATTTTGATAAGTAAAGAAGAGGGGAATATTTGTGGTTGGGAAGATAGTATGAGTAAAGCATGAAAGTGTATGTAAGCAAGGCTTAGTGGGGAACAGGGACAATACCAGCTTTCTTAGAACTTGAGGAGGAGTGGGGGGCCATGATAATGAAGGGAGGTAATATGGTATAAGTAATATTTTAGGCAGATATATTTTTTGATCTTGCTTCTAATCTTTGCTTTGATTTTATGGTTTTAGGCATGTTCTAGTTCAGATAAACATGCTTTAGTAACCCCTTGGCTAAAAGGAGAAATCCTTGGAGAGAAGTTGGTAACCTTGGCAGATCATCTTTGTAGTAAGGAATTGGAATCCTCACTATCTTCTGAATCTTACTTCTCAGAAAGATGGGCTCTTCTAAGCTTGGTATTATCCCAACATGTTAAAAATGGTAGGCAAAAATATATTTTTTAGTAGGGAATAAATCTTTCACTTTGGGGGGGTTCCATGTTGCAAAGTTTGCATGTTAATTGAGAATAACAAGACTTCATTCAGATATTTTAGTCTTATAAGCACCCTAAATGTCTATTAGTCTTTCTAGCTTAACTTGGAAGACATTGTAATATTCTTAATTTTATATTCTAAAGGGTTTTGAATAGCAAAGCTGTTCACTAATTTTGTAGAGCATTGCTTTTTTTTTTTTACTTAATTTAAAATTTTTTCTTACATGAGGGCTTTTATTTGTGAGAGATCAGATTGATTTGTTGGTATAATTTTCTTTTGTCTACTACATTTTTTTTAATACACAGAAAGATTAAAGTGGTTGTTAACCCAAAGTAAGGTATTAAAAAACACAGTTAATATTTTTTAAAATTTTTTGTCTGTGTGAACTTTTTTCCCTCTAGATTACTTGATTGGAGAAGTATATGTGGAGAGAATTATTGTTAAACTTCATGAAACTTTATCCAAAGTAAAGGAATTGTCAGAAGCTGAAAATAATGACTCGTCAGTGTCTTTTATCTGTGATGTGGCCTATAACTATTTCAGCTCAGCAAAAGGATGCTTGCTAATGCCATCATCTGAAGACTTATTACTAACTCTATTTCAGTTATGTGCTCAGAGCAAAGAAAAAACACATTTGCCAGGTAATAGCCTACTGCTCAAATGTTTTGTTGGGAATCTCCGGCTCTGACCTTCATAGTGTAAGTGCCCAGGCTTTATTAATTGAATCATAATGTACTTGAAAGTTGAAAGCATTTTGAGTAAAGGGCTACAACTCTTAAACACTTTCAGCTTCAGAAACCAAGTTAAAGATGTATGTAGACATTATGTCTAAATTCTTTCTTGATACCAAAGATACAGTTTTAGAAGGGGCCATGATAGATAAGTTGGAATCTTAGCCCCTTCACTCAGTGGTTTGGCAAGTTGCTTAATTTCTTGATGTCTCAATCTCCACATTCATTAAGGGGGGTGTTAAAATCTCCTTCTCTTCTGCACTGTTGGTATATATCAAAATGAAATTGAGATTGCCTTTTTAAGGACTATATTGCCTTATATATTAATTGAGACTTACTTATGAAAGGAATGTTAAAAAATACTACTATTGATAGCCCTCCTCCCACACCCTTTCTTTTATACTAACTTCTCTATTTGGAAAAGGTGTAATATTTTTCACATCTCCAAAAGGACACTGCTTTTGTAATTAAGTTCAGAGCAGAAGAAAGCTAACTTTAAAAATCTTAACTTGTATTTCCATGCTTGAGGTAGCTTGTATTATTGCACATTTATGACATAATTTGTTTTGGCAAAATTTTATGCTTCCCTTTTTTAGCGGTATCTTAAAAATCTCAAGTCCGCATTGAGTTGTTTCAGACATTTTGTACTGATTATAGTTGCTTCAGAGGGATTACAAATTACTGTTGACATCTTGGTTTTAGACTTTCTTGTCTGTAAACTGAAAAATACTTGGCTCTCTGGTGTGAATTTATTGATCCACCAAACTGGCAATACATATAAACAGAGTACCTTCCTATGTTTATCTGCTCTGTGGCTGAAGAACCAAGTTCAGTCTTCATCTTTGGATATCAAAAGGTAATGTCTTTTGTGCTCATTTACTCTCTCTTTAATACTTGATCACTGTCTTTATTTTTATTTATTTATTTATTTTTGATCACTGTCTTTAAATAAGAGCCCATGATTAGTGTGAATGAATATAAAAAATGATTTGTTATATAAGAAATCTATAGGACTCTAAGAGAAGATCCAGACAAAAAGATTTTTCCAAAAGGAATTTGTTTTAATGATCATTCATTTAAACTCCGTTAGTTGAAGAGTGATTTGTCTTAGAATACTACTAGACTCCTAGTTTATGCTCAGTGATGTGATGGTGGTGCCATCCTGTTTCTTGTGGGCTGGTGTGGATTATAACCTTGACCTCTCCTGGCCACCGCACATAGGGATTATTCTTCATTGTTTATTTTTAGGGGCCTTGTAGCCACTGTTTTAAGGTATTGAATTGCAAATACTTTTCATACCTCATGCCCAAATCCATATGTAAAAGTGAAAAACCAAGATAATGCTTCCAGAAGCTGAAAAACCAAGAGAATACTTCCAGAGGCTATTCAGGTTGGAGCATGTGTTTTTCTGAACATAATGGTTTTTCTCATATAGTAAGGTAGCTGTATTTCAAAAATATCTGATCTGAAATAGGTCAAGTTCCCTTCATTCTGAGGTAGAAGCAGCACTCAATTTCAAATCATAAATGTTGGATTAAATCCACAATTTGGCTATGTATATGTTGGATATAGGGTCGAAGAGTTGCTTAGCTTCTTTTTTCAATAGGCTTTCATTCAGGTAAATTGTAAACCTGCCACAGGGTATTTAATGTGCAGCAGGGTGTTCAGGTTAGTCATAGCATAACTATAATAGTTATGTTGTTTCCATTATTTTCAGTCTTCAAGTCCTCTTGTCTGCCGTTGATGACTTGCTAAATACATTTTTAGAAAGTGAAGATACTAATCTTCTGGGAGTGTATGTTGGAAGTGTAATGCCAAGCAACAGTGAATGGGAAAAGATGAGGCAGTCTCTTCCTATGCAGGTATGTTTGAGATTGGATAGTGCTTATCTTATTCTGAAGTTTGCTTAAAAAAAGCTTAAACATTTTTATTTTATTCTGGGGAAGAAAAAAGTAAACAAAATGACTATCTTTTGTTTTTTCTGGGGAGAAAAAAAAGGTAAATGAAATGAGTATATTGCTTTGCCTTTATGTCTCTGAATGCTCATATATTGGATGTTTGTTGTTTGTAATACAGTGGCAGTTGCCGTGGTAGAGGTGAATTAGACCTAGTTTTGTCCTGAAGGAGTCTTAAATACACATGCTGATAATTTCCTGAAGTAAAACCCAAACAAACTTCTACGCTTTTGTGATTTTACTAATAAACTAGTAATAACTTCATTTTTGAAGTTATTCTAATAACATTTTGAAGATATTCTAATTTAATTTTTGTTCCCTGTCTTAATTGATTAGGTAGTAAATAATTTAGAATGCCTAATGACTTTGTATATAATTTAATGTATTCTTTTTACAGTGGTTGCATAGACCTCTTTTAGAAGGAAGATTGAGTTTGAATTATGAGTGTTTCAAAACAGATTTTAAAGAACAAGATACAAAGAAACTTCCCAGCCATTTGTGTACTTCAGCATTACTGAGCAAAATGGTATTAGTTGCACTGAAAAAGGAAATAGTCCTAGAAAATAATGAGCTTGAGAAAATAAGTAAGTATATATGAGCATTCAGATATAATAGAAATGTTTTGAACTAATTACAATTTTGAAAGAATTTTGATTAACCTGCAATTTAGATAAGAATCTTCCATTCCTATTAGCTGTTTTATTGATTAGAAACTTGAAGTTACTTGAGTGATGAATGATAAATTGCAAATTGGATGGAAACATACTGAGATCTTGTTATAATCTTGTTAGCTGTAGAGCAGAATTTGGTATAAGATCAGTTACTCAAACTGGTAAGACACTGATACAGGTAGATCCTATGGCATATATCCTTAAAGAAAGTGGTTAAGTGAGTCTAGTGTTTCATCAAGGATTCTGAATTTTCAGTTTGTGAACCACTATACCTTTGTGTTCATAGGGATATGTATGTGTGTGTATGTATATGTGTGTGTGTGTGTGTGTGTATATACACATACATATACACACATATTTTTTTCATCCTGGCAAGTAGAGTTTCAAATGTTGAATTCCAAGGGGATTTTGGACTGCAAAAAATTCCTCCATTCCAGGAAATGGTGTGGAATTGTAGGAAGCAGTGTGACCTATACAAAATGGTATTAAAGGTACAGAGGATTCGCATAATTTCTCTGTCTTGTTTGTAAGCCTTCAGCTGCAGCATAGTTACTAGTAGGAAAGAACATATGCCTTGACTAGCCGGCTCCACAGGCAGTTAAGGCCAAGGAGATTAGCCTGCAGTTTACATTGCCCACAGAGTGAATCTGTACAAAAACAAAACTGGAAATTGGAGTAATAATCTTTGTAATATTTGTTCTTGTTAACTGTATTACTAATTACAAACTGACAACATTATGTATTTAATCTCCTTATCAACCCTATCAGATATTATTACTGTTGTTGTTTTTCTCACCTTATTGTTTTCTTATCTTGACTTGAGTAAAGTTACTTAGCTTATAAGGGAGAGGATTAGATTTTAAACCAGGTCTCAAGTCTTCTGACTCCAAAATCTATATGTGGCTTTGTAAGAGAGAGTTGTGACTAATTATGTATTAAAATCTACTTTGATGTGCTAGGTTTTGTGATAGGTACTGGTCATTGAATTCTCACAGCACTCCCTGAGGCAGATTTTCGTACTCTAATTGATAACTATATGTATAGCTCATTTGAATCCAAAGGGTCTGTCAACCAAGAAGCTCCACGCCCTATTTACTCTATCATGGTTATTTCCCATTTCTTAACATTGGCTTGAACTTCATTTCAGGTCTTGGGTCCCTTAGTTGTTTGTCTATAAGTAACTTGTTACCACTTGTAGCAAAAACAGTAGAAACATTCTTCCAGTATTTCTGGTAACTTAGTCTGTCATATTCTTAACTAATCAGAAAAGGGACCAAGTAAGATTTGGGAGAAGAGTCTCATTTTGTATCAAATGTTCTCAGGTTTCATTATCATGAGTCATCTCAAAGCAGATTTGAAAATCAGTTCATAGATACTTGGAGACTGATGGGTATAGCGGTATCGGAAAATGGGGCAGAGAAGTGAAAATGATCAAAGGCCTCTTCACAGAATACGCTTGATGATGTGTCGTCCATTCTGTCTGTAGTTGCAGAACTGCTCTATTCACTGCAGTGGTATGAGGAATTAGACAATCCACCTGTTTTTCTAACTGGATTTTGTGAAATGCTTCAAAAGATGAATATTACATATGATAACTTATGTGGACTTGGTAATACTTCTGGCCTTTTACAGCTGTTATTTAACAGGTAAGAATCCCTTTTGACTTACATTTTTATATGATTATTTTACTCGTTTTTGGCCTTGTTTCTGTAAAATGTAAGCTCACTTCCTGCTAGTCTTTCAGTCAGAGGGTTGATCTAAATTAAACCCAATTCATTTTTTTTTTAAAGATTTTATTTATTTATTTGAGACAGAGAGAAAGCACGAGCAGGGGGAGGGACAGAGGGAGAGGGAGAAGCAGACTCCTCGCTGAGCAGAGAGCCTGATTCTAGGCTGGATCCTGGGGTCCTGGGATCATGACCTGAGCCAAATGAAGGCAGGCACTTTACCAACTGAGACACCCAGATGCCCCTAAATTAAACCTAATTCTTAATGATAAGTACTTTGTGGATTCTAAGTACTTGATTTATTCATCTGGGGAGATATTTGAACTTTGCCTGTGTTCTTAAATCCATAAATACATTCAAGAATGGGACAGATGACAATGATGGAAGCAGAAAAGCCTTGTAGAAGTTGTTTTGGTATCTATGATCCATCCTTCCACTACTCTCAAATCTCAGCTTTTACTTTGCATATTGTTACAGATGTGTCTTAAGATTTTAACCACGGGGGCACCTGGATGGCTTAGTCGGTTAAGCATCTGCCTTCAGCTCAGGTCATGACCCCAGGGTCCTGGGATCCAGCCTGGAATCAGGCTTCCTGCTCAGTGGGGAATCTGCTTCTCACCCTCCTTCTTGCTCATGCTCTCACTATCTGTGTCTTTCTCAAATAAATAAATAAATAAATAAATAAATAAAATATTTTTAAAAATTATAACCACAAAACCCTCTCGCCTAGTTGATGAAGGAGGTGTGACAGTAGTCATACAGGTTATAATGGTTAGGTATTTAGCCTGTTGAAATTACTGTGTTGAACTGCTTCTCTTTGTTTTTCACTAGCTAATAGTGTTTTGAGTATGCACTGTGGTCTCAGGGGTCCCAGGCTGAGCATATCTTTCTTTGCAATCTCAGTCCGCATACTCGACACTGAGAACTTTTGCCAGCAGATATTAATACCTCCTTGGTTCTTTAGCATTAACCAGGCTTGGTGTCCTGTGGAATATGTTCTTTTCCCAGCTGTAGTCTCTGTTCCTCAAGCCTAATCTCCTCTATTGGGATTCGAAGGGCTTTGGAATGAGAACTCAGTACCAGTTGTAAAGGAGTGTTGGAAGCCTAAGCCTCCCAGTCCATTCAGTAGTGCCCGTTGTTTTGGGGCATAGGCCCTATGTGAATTGATACTCTCACAAGGAGATTTACTTAATTCCGTAAAAGGAATCAGGCAAACGGTCTTTAAAAAATCTTAAATACTATGAAAGTGGATTTTTTTCTTTTCCTTTTTTAGGTCCATGGAAAATGGCACCCTTTGGTCTCTGATTATTGCTAAGTTGATCCTTTCCCGAAGTGTTTCATCTGATGAAGTAAAACGGCATTATAGGAGAAAAGAAGGGTATTCTTATTTAAAATGTTTGTACTTTGTAATTTGTTGTATTTGGTCACTTTAGCAACCCCAACTAATGAATAATCTCTAATCAATCAAGAAAACAAGGTTTAAGAAATGAGGAAATTAAAGGAAATGAGAATTAAAGACTTTTTTTCAAGATTTTATTTATTTATTTGAGAGAGGGGTAGGGACAGAGAGAGCCAGCGAGCACACATGGAGAGAGAGAGCCTGCTGATCAGGGGACCTGACCTGGGGCTTGATTCCAGGACCCTGGGATCAAAGGCAGAGGTTTAACCAACTGAGCCACTCAGGTACCCCCCGACTGAGCCACCAAGGCACCCTGAGAATTAAAGACTTTAAAAGAATTTTAGTTTTAGGGTTGGGACACACCTTATTTTAAATATTTTTAACTTTATAATATTTTGTTCTGGAATTTTATACTTGGTTTAAAAAGCATTTTGTTAACTTGCTCTCTTTTCTCCAGAAATCTTTTTGGTAGAAATCTTTCTTTTTTCCCTCCTTAACATCCTTCTTCTATTACTTTATTTGCTATTTGGAAGTTATAGGAAAAGTTACTTACTCTTTTCTTAAATAAGGATCATCCTATTGAAAAATACTATAGAAATGCAATAAATGTGTTTTTAAGACAAAGAAATAGATTATGGGGTTGGACATACTAGAGATCTAGAGTTGGTCCTATTAGAAAAGCTGAACACTCAAACACTTAGTTGAAATATAGCAAGAGGCATTTTGGATTTTCTGGTTTACCAAGAATTCTGAAATGATATGTGTATGTTCTGGTACTGTAGAATTGTACACTAAATTCCTATTTTTTCATATTTAAGAATGTTTTAAACTTACTATTTTGAAGTAGTTATAGATTTATATGCACTTGTAAGAAATGATACAAAGAGATTCCATATACCCTTCATTCAGTTTCCCTCAGTGGTACCATTTTGCATAAGTTTAATACAAATTTACAGTCAGGAAAATGGCATCAATACAATCCATTGACTAAGTGTACATATACTCATTTGTTTGTGTGTGTGTGTGTGTTCTTTGTAATTCACATGTCTGACCTCTACCACATCTTAAGAGACAGAACAGCTTTATTGTAAGGATCCCTTGTGCTACCCTTTTATAATCAGGGCCACCTCTCTTCCTCCCATTTTCATCTTCAGCAACAATCTGTTCTCTTTATCATTTAGGAAAGTTATGTAAATGAAGTCATACAGCATATGATCTTTTGATATTGGCTTTTTTATTTAGCATAATTTAATTTTTTTGATTATGAAAATAATAGAGAATTAACTAGAGAAGTATTCGAACTAATTACTAATGATGGATTTATACTTGACAGAAAAATCAAAACATTTTTTATTCAGTAGTAATAATTAAAAATGGCATAGAAAAAAGAGATTCTATTCACAGTGATAACAAAACTATATCTAGAAATAAATGTAACAAAAAAAGTACAATATAAAAACTTAGTAAAGATTACAAAAGAAGGTGGGAAGATAAATTATAAAAATGGTTGTATCAATCTCTAATTGCAGTGCAATCTCAATCAAAATTCCAGCAATATTTTTTGAAAAACTTGACAAACTGCCTTTGAAGAAAAAATGCTGAAGAATTGATAGAAAAAAAAAAAGACTCGGTAGGAAATTTCTGAAAAAGTGAAAAGGACTTGCCCTACCAATATAATAATTAAGGAGTATTAAATTGGTAAATAGACAAATCATTGGATCAGGATATAGAATCCAGAAACTAATTCACACAGATAGGAGGATTTAGTTTTTGATGCAGGTGGCCTTTCAAATTAGAGGCGTGAGTCAATAATACATGATATTAGAAAAACGATATGTTTGAAAAAAAAATAATGAGGTGCCCCTCTCTTATGTTAAACACAAGGATGAAGTCCAGATGAAAGCTAAATATAATGAACAAATCTATATAAAAGTATCAAGGGAAAATAAGAGACTATAATCTTATGGGGAAGATCTTAAGCAAAGCAAAAACCCAGAATCCGTAAAACACGTGATAGATATTTGATTTTGTAAAAATGAAAACTTCTAGCAACCTAAATACTCAATAGATGAATGGGTAAACAAAAAAATGTGGTATACACATACAATAGAATATTATTCAGCCTTTAAAAGGAAGGAAATTCTGACACATGTTACAACATGAATAAGCCTTGAGGACATTTATGTTAAGTGGAATAAACCAGGCTTAAATGACAAATATTATATGATTCCACTTATGTGAGATACCTGAAGTAGTCAAATTCATAGAGACAACAGGTGAAATGGTGGTTGCCAGGACCCGAGGAGAGAGGAAAATGGGGAGTTCTTGTTTAGTGGGTAGGTACCAATTTTGTGAACTGAAAATTCTTCCAGAGATCGGTTGCACAGCAGTGTAAATGTACTTAACAGTACTGATCTGTACACTTAAAATAGTTTGGTAAATTCATGTGTGTTTTACCCATAATTAAACATTTTTAGAGAAAGAAAACTTCTGTATGACAGAAGTGCAGTAAACAAAGGTTAAAGGACAAGTGACAAAACGGGAGAAAACATAAGTTAACAAAAACTTAATATCCATCATATACAAATAGCTTCTATTAATCAGTAAAACTATCCAAATTAAAAAATGTATCAAGGACTTTAATAGGTAATTCATAGATCAAATAGTCCAATAGTCAGTAGTCATTTCATTTATGAAGTGTGAAATATGAAAGGATTTGCCATAGTAATAATGATAGAAATACAAATTAAGCACATTTTATCTGTTATCTGTCTAGAAATTAAGAAGATTCATTAAGTGTGCAGTCACACTTGTTTTGGTGACAGGGTAAATTGATTATGCTTTTTAGGAAAGCAATTTGAAATTATCAAAATATAATACATTAATAGCCTTTGCTCTTATAATTTCTACTTCTAGGAATCTAGCCTAAATGGTATTATATTTGCACATATGCAGAATAATACCTTGCTCACAGACATTATTGCAACATTATTTGTAAGGGCAAATTATGGGAAAAAACAACAATGTCCAGTAATGGGGCAGTAATTAAATTATGATAGTATGGAATATTTTTCTTTTTGTTCTTAATTTAGTTATGTAGCTTTAAAATAGAAAGTAATTTATATATACTATATGTTCTGACATAGAAAGGTCTAAAATGTAAGTGGCAAGTAATACAGCAGTATATTTAGAGTGATCTCATTATATGAATAAAATTCAAGTATATATATGCACCTATATAAATATCAACTCATAGAAAGGATACACAACTGTACTATTTAAATGAATTGGTTGACTTTTAAAGAGAACGTAATCTCCATATATTGTATAATTTTAAAAAATTTTTCATGGGGGTAAAGTTGTATATGCTTATGTTAAAAATTAGAAGCCTGTAAAAAAGAGAAAGAAGCAGCAAAAAATACCCATAATTTCATCATCCAGAACCAACAACGGTCAATCTCTTCATTGTTTCCTTTTTTTTTCTATATAGTTATTTTATATAGCAGCGTTATTAGTCTTTTTGAATATTTTGAAGGAGAGGAATTTTCTGAAACCACTGCATGTTTAGGATAAATATAATTCATACTTTTCCTTTTCTTTAAACAGTTTTTTCCCACTAACGGAAGGTAATATGCATACCATTCAAAGTCTCTGTCCATTTTTGTCAAAAGAAGACAAGAAAGAATTCATTGCCCAATGTATACCTCCCCTTTTGGCCTGGACTAAGGAGGATCTTTGCAGTACTGCTGGTTAGTGCTTGATGATAAATATTTCTTTAATTATTGCTTGAGATAAAAGAAGTGTTTCTTAATATCTAAATCCAAATTTAGCAAAGATGAATTGCAGCTGATTTATTCCTAGTTTATACTTTTGCTACGTAACAAGTTGACAGTAAATAGGATGAGTGTCATTGTAGAGTGACTGTTACCGTTTTGTAGTATAGAAATGCTGCAGCCTTAAGGGAAGATTAAAACCACAGATATCCTTTCATTGTATATTTCCATCCATAACATTCTTAGCTACGCTTAATTTCTCCCTAGTCAACCAATGATTGAACATCTAAAGGTAACAGAGATAGATTTGTTGTATTTTTTTGTTTTTTAAGATTTTATTTATTTATTTGACAGAGAGTGAGAAAGGGAACACAAGCAGGGAGAGAGGGAGAGGGAGAAGCAGGCTTCTTGCTGTGCAGGGAGCACAATGTGGGACTCCATCCCAGGACCCTAGGATCATGACCTGAGCCGAAGGCAGATGCTTAATGAGTGAGCCACCCAGACACCCTGTCTTTTGTTGTATTTTTAACTTTTTTGGGCCCTCTGTACTCTTACTAGTTCATTTTTTTATTAATAAACACTGAATATGGCTCTCTAGCAGTTCCTTTTGTAGAGAAGATAGACATAAAGTTATATCGTGATAACTGATATATCAGAAACACATCCTGCTTTGTGTGTCAAAGCAGCAGAAAAGGAGTTTCCCGCTCTGCTTTGAGGCATCAATAGTGATTTCACAAAGAAAAATTTAACTGGGTGATGAAGGATAGTTTTCCATATAGATATACTTGGGTATGGGCATTTGAAGGACACAGAAACACGAAAGAGTGTATAGAGTTCATTGTGGCTGGCATTTAAGGTAGAAGGTTGGGGACAAAGGGTGTAAGATGCACAAGTATCTGGATTTTGGACTTTAAGAGGTAGGTGATAAAGAGCTATTGGCCCAAATTAGGTAGGAGAGTAGTAGGACTGTCTCATTAGAAGGGTTATTTTGATAACTAAAGGGTAGATGTGAGGGAAGAGAGATTGGAGGTAGAAGACAGATAGGAAGCTATTAGAATGTCTGTATTTTTTTAATGTTTATTTTATTTATTTTTTTAGAGGAGGGAGAGGCAGAGGGAGAGAGAGAATCTTAAGCAGGCTCCATGCCCAGCGTGGAGCCCGATGGCAGTACTCGAGGAGGAGTAGAAGTTGGAGAAACTTATGAAAGCTCCCACTGAGATGAGAGGGATGGGATCTACTTAGAAGATACTAACCTTGTGTAGATGGAGTGACTTTCTTCTAAGAGAAGTTAGGAGAGGTAGGATGGATGCACATGTGAATAAAGAGAGGGTAGGGAACTTGATGTGTTCCTTACTAATAAGCTTTTTGTGTCTCTTTGGGCTGGGTCATTTAATGAGTGGAAACTGGATTGCAGATTTTAAGAAGGATAGTGAAAGTTTGAAAGTAGGGGAAGAACATGCCTATCAATAAACATTTGCCAAAAAGAATTATCCTATGGCATCCAAAGCCAGCTGATGTAAAAAAAAATTACTGTGGCATTAAGCTGACTGGTTGTGTTCACTGACAGAGTTAGACAATTGGATCAGGCAGGGATTTGCAGTTCTGGAACGTGGATGCAGTTGAACCGGCTGTGCATAGAGGAGAGGAGGACCTAATGGGAGTGCAGGTGGTTCCACCAGCACACATTATGGTGGAAGGATGGCCGAGGGGAAGAAGGGCCAGAAGACAAGGCTGCAGTGTCGTACAGCTGTGTGCGGTCACACAGACCACAAGGTTCCTAGCTGTGTGGAGGCCCTACAGGAGGAGGAGTGTCTTTGAGAGTTGACAACTAATTTTGCTCTTTCAACCAAAGTAATGAAATAGAATTAGCTAACAAATAGTTTTTAATATATAGTTGTTAGAAAATCTGTTGTTTCTGATTGCACTTGAGCTCAGCCTATTCTGTTTTGCCAGGAAGACTTAAAAAAATATTCCTCTGCCTTTAAAGGAAGGTTAAATATATTATACAATTTTTTTTTCTTTATTCCTTAGTTCCCTTTTACCTACAGGATAAAAACCAAAGTCCTTAGTTTGGCCTATTGGACATTTTATAATCTTATTGCGACTGATCTCCAGTTTTACTTCTTTTTGCTTCCTTCTTAGACCCTGGCCATGCTAAATCTTCATGATTTTTGAACATTATATATATTTTTTCAGTTTTATTGAAAAATTACTGACCTATATCACTATATAAGCTTCAGGTGTACAGCATGATGGTTTGATTTACATATATTGTGAGGTGATTACCACAATAGGTTCAGCTCACATCCATCTTCTCATATAGATATAATAAAAAGGAAAAAAATTCCACCTGATGACAACTCAGGATTAACTTTTACCAGCTTTCCTATGTATTATATAGTAGCGTTAACTATAGTCATCATGTTTGTATTACATCCCTAGTATTTATTTATCGTATACAGGAGGCTTGTGAGTATAATCCTTCCTCCAAGCCCCGCCTTTCCCCATCCTCCCCCTCTCATAACCACAGTCTAATCTCTTTTTCTATGAGTTTGGGTTTGCTTTGAAATGTTTTCGTTTGATTCCACATATGAGTGAGATTATACAGTATTTGTCTTTGACTTATTTCACTTTAGCATATCTTCAAGGTCCATCCATGTTGTCACAAATGGTAGGATATCCTTTCTTTTCTGGCTGTGAATAGTATTCCATTCTCTCTCTCTCTCTCTCTCTCTATATATATATATATATATACCCCAACTTCTTTTCCATTTCATTCATTGATGGAGCCTTGGGTTGTTTCCATATCTTGGCTATTGTAAATAATATTGCCATGAACCTAGGGGTGCAGATATCTTTTGGAGTTAGTGTTTTTGTTTCCTTTGGATATACATTGATCTTTGAACAACATGAGTTTGAATTGTGTGGGTCCACTTATATACAAATTTTTTCAATACAGTGTAGTATTTTCTCTTATGATTTTCTTGGCATTTTCTTTTTTCTAGCTTACTTTATTAGAAGAATATAGTTAGTATATATATGTTAATGTCAGTGTAATTGATAAGGCTTCCAGTCAACAATAGGCTGTTAGTAGTGAGGTTTTTGGGGAGTCAGAAGTTATATACAGATTTTCAAGTACATGAGGTTGGGGTTGGGGCCCCTAACCCCCCACATTGTATGAGGTTTAACTGTATTCTCAGAAATGGAATTACTGGATCATATGGTAGTTCTAGTTTTAATTTTTTGAGGATATCTGTACTGTTTTCTGTAGTGGCTGTGTCATTTACAGTCCCACCAACAGGGCATAAGGATTCCATTTTCTTCACAGCCATGCCAGCATTTGTTATCTCTTATCTTTTTGATGATGTCCCTTCTGATAAGTGTGAGATAATATTTCATCATAGTTTTAATTTGCATTTCCCTAATGACTAAGGATGTTGAGCATCGTTTTATATATCATTTGGCCTTAAGAATATTTTCTTTGGAAAAATGTGTATTCAGGCCCTTTACCTTTTTTTAAATTGGGCTATGTGGTTTTTTTTGCCGTTAAGTTGTGTGAGTTCTTTATATATTTTGAATATTATTCCTTATTAGATAAATGGTTTGCAAATATCTTTTCCCATTCTATAGGTTGTCTTTTCACTTTGTTGATGATTTATTTTGCTGTGCAGAAACTTTTTAGTCTGATGTAGTCCCACTTGTTTATTTTTGATTTTACTTTTGCTTTAGGATTCATATCCAAAAATTAATTACCGATGTGTATGTCAAGAGCTTTATTCCTATGTTCTGGGAATTTTATAGTTTTGTATAATTAAATCTTTAATTGATTTTGAGTTAATTTTTGCAAGTGATGTAAGATATGGGGCCAGTTTTATTATTTTACATGTGAATAGCCAATTATCCCAGCACCTTTATTGAAGATACTATCTTTCTCTATTTAGTATTTTTGGATCTCTTATCAAATATTAGTTGATCATATTTGGGGCTCTCAGTTTTGTTTCATTGGTCATTTGTATATTTTTATGCCCTATTATACTGTCTTGATGACTATAATAGCTTTAGAGTGTACCATGACATCAGGAAGTGTGATGCCTCCTGCTTTGTTCTTCTTTCATAGGATTTCTTTGGCTCTTCAGGGTCTTTTGTGGTTTTATATTTTAAGAGTGTTTTCTCTGCTTCTGTTAAAAATGCCAGTGGAATCATTGAATCTGTGGATGGCTTTTGGTAGTATTGATATTTTAACAATATTAATTCTTCCAATCCATGAACATGCAATACCTTTCTATTTATTTGTGTCTTTGATGTCTTTCATTAATGTCTTATAGTTTTCAATGTAGAGATCTCTCGTATTCTTGAATTTATTCCTAAGTATTTTTTTATGCCATTGTAAATGGGATGGATTTCTTTTTTTTTCTTCAGAATATTTGTTGCTATTGTATAGAAATGTTACTGATTTTTGTATGTTCATTTTGTATCCTGCACCTTGACTGAATTCACTGATCTAATACTTTTTTGTTTGAGTCTTTAGGATTTTCTATATATTATATCAGATCATCTGTAAAGAGACAATTTTACTTCCTCCTTGCCAATTCTGGTACCTTTTATTTCTATTTCTTGTCTGGTTCTTTTAGCTAGGACTTCTAGTACTGTGTTGAACAGGAGTGATGAGAGCAGGCATTGTTGTCTTGTTCCTAATCCTAGAGGAAAAGCTTTCAGCCTTTCAGTATTATGATGTCAGCTGTGGGCTTGTGATTTATGGACTTTATTACAGTGCGATATGTTATTTCTACACCTAATCTGTTAAAAGTTTTCATTATGAATGGATGTTGAATTTTGTCAAATGCTTTTCTCTGTGTGTACTGAGATGATCATGATTCTTTTCTTTCATTTTATTAATGTGATGTATCACATTGATTTGCATTTATTGAACCATCTTTGATTTCCGGGGATAAATCCCCCTTGGTCATGGTGAATGATCCTTTTAATGTGCTGCTGTATTCAGTTTGCTAGTATTTTATCGAGAATTTTTCATCTATATCCATCGGTGTATTTGCCTGTAGTTTTCTTTTCTAGTAGTGTCTTTTTCTAGTTTTGGTATCAGGATAATGCTCGCCTTGTAAAAGCAGTTTGGGAGTGTTCCCTCCCCTTCAATTTTTTGGAAGAGTTTAAGAAAGATTAGTGTTGATTCTTCTTTAAATATTTGGTGAAATTTACCAGTCAAGCCATCTGGCCTTAGGCTTTTCTTTATTAGGAGATTTTTCATTAGTGATTCAGTTTCCTTGTTAGTAATTTGTCTATTCAGATTTTGTTTCTTCCTGAGTCAGTCTTGGTAAATTGTATGTTTCCAAGAGTTTTACTGCTTCTCCTACGTTGTCCAATTTGTTGGCATATAGTTATTCAACAGTACCCTCTTATGATCTTTTGAATTACTGTGATACTAGTTGTAATGTCTCCTTTTTCATTTTTAGTTTTGTGATATGAGTCCTTTCTCTTTTTTTATTCCCTTGGTTAGCTTAGCTAAAGATTTTGTCAGTTTTGTTTCTTCAAAAACCAGCTCTTTGTTTAATATTTTTAATAATTTTTCTGTTCTCTCTTTCATTTATTTCTGCTCTAATCTTTATTTTTTTCTCTCTTCTGCTGACTTTAGGCTCACTTTATTCTTTTGCTAGTTCCTTAAGGCATAGAGTTAGGTGGTTTATTTGGGAGATCTTTTTTGCTTCTTAATGTAGGCATTTATTACTGTGAACTTCCCTGTTAGAACTGCATTTGCTGCATCCCACAAGTTCTGGTACATTGTGTTTCCATTTTTGTTTATCTCAAAAAAGTTTTAGTTCCCCTTTAATTTCTTCTTTGATCCATTGGTTGTTTAGGGAGAGTGCTGTTTAATTTCCTTGTGAATTTTTAGATTTTCCTCTTGCTACTGATTTCTAGTTTCTTGCTATTGTGGTCAGAGAAAGTACTTGATATGATTTCAGTTTTTTTTTTAATTTGCTAAGATTGTTTTGTGGTCCAATCTGTAGTTTATCTTAGAAAGTGGTCCTGTGTGCTTGAAAGGAATGTGTATTCTGCTGTTGGATAAAATGGAAACATGAGTGTTCTAAATATTATCAACATAGGAAGCTAAGCTGTAATTTTGTTATAAGTAAGTACATAATATTAATTAGAATATAGCAGTCTTTTCTTCTGTTTATGTCTGTTAGATCCATTTGATCTATAGTATGTTTAAGTCCACTGTTTACTTATTGAATCTTTGGATAATCTATCTTCATTGTTGAAAGTGCAGTATAAAAGTCTCTAACTACTTTACTTTATCACAATTTCTCCTTTTAACTCTGTTAGTTTTTGCTTTACATATTTAGGTGCTCCAATGCTGGATGCATAAATATTTACAATTATAATATCTTTTTGATATATTGAACTTTTATCATTATAACCATATTTGTCTCTTTTTACCATTTTTAAAGTCTATTTTGTCTAAGTAAAGGCATACCACATTTTACTGCATTTTGCTTTATTACACTGGAGATATGGTATTTTTTTCTTTTTTATAAATTGGAAGTTTATGGCAACCTTGCATCAAGCACGTTTGTCAGCGCCATTTTTCCAATAGCACTTGTTTACTTCAGGTTTTTATATTTTGGTAATTCTTACAATATTTCAAACTTTTTCATCATTACTGTATTTTTTCTGGTGATGTGTGAGCAGTGATCTTTGATATTACTGTTGTAATTGTTTTGGGGTGCCATAGGCTATGCCCATGTAAGATAACTTAATAAGCTTACTTAATAAGTTGTGGTATGTTCTGTTTTACCAACTGGCCATTCCCCTGTCTCCCTCCCTCCCCTTGGGTTTGCATAGTCCAAATAACCCTACAATGGCCTCTATGTGTTCAAGTGAAAGGAAGGGTCACATGTCTCACATTTTAAATCAAAGGCTAGAAATGATTAAGCTTAGTGAGAAAGTCATGTTAAAAATGAAGATAGTTTTGAAAGGTAGACCCGTCACACCAAACAGCTAAGTTGTGAATGCAAAGGAAAAGATCTTGAAGGAAATGAAAATTGTTCTCCATTGAACACATAAATGACAAGGAAGCAAAACAGCCGTGCTACTGATGGGGAGATTTTAGTGGTTTGGATAGAAGATTAAACCAGCTACTACATTCCCTAAAGGTCCTAACTTTCTTCAGTTCCGAGAAGGCTAAATGAGGTGAAGCAGTTTCAGAAGAAAAGTTTGAAGCTAGGAGAGGTTGATTCATGAGATTTAAGGAAAGACACAATCTCTATAATATAACAGTGCAAGGTGAAGAAGTAGATGCTGGCACAGAAGCTGTAGCAAGTTATCCAGAAGAGCTAGCTAAGGTATTTAATTAAAGTGGCTACACTAATAACAGGTTTTCAATGTAGATGAAACAGCCTTCTACTGAAGGATGCCATTTAAGACTTTCGTAGCTAGAGGGAAAAGTCAATGGCAGCCTTTAAGGAATAAGCTGATTCTCTTGTTAGGGGCTAATGCAACTCGTGACTTTAAATTGGAGTCACTGCTCATTTACCATTGTTGTTGCAGTTCATATTTTTTTTTAAGTATTATATAACTAGTAGCAAATTTTTGAGGTTACAGTTATCTTTACTAGTTTTTTTTTAAGATTTTAGAATTTTATTTTAGAGTAAGCATACAAGTGGGGAGAGGGGCAGTGGGAGAGAATCCTGCTGATCTTAGAGCTTGATGCAGGGCGCAGTCCCACTATCCATGAGACCATGACCCAAGCCAAAACTAAGAGTCAGAATGCCCAACCAACTGAGTCACCCAGGTACCCGTATTTTTACTATATTTAGAAAATATATATTTTATTTATTTATTTTTAGAGAGAAAGTGCATGCACACATGCCTATGAGCGGCAGGGTGTGGGCAGAGGGAAAGGGAGAGAGAGAATCTTAAAGCAAGTTCCATGCTCAATACGGAGTCTGATGTGGGGATTAATCTCATGACCCTGAGATCATGACCTGAGCCAAAATCAGGAGTCGGAGGTTTAACTGACTGAGCCTCCCAGGCACCCATAACTTTACTATATTTTTTAAAAACTTTAAACTAAAGTTCTGAGTTATATACCGCTGTTATCATATTGTAGAATCCAACTATGACTATATATTTACCATTACCAATGAGGTTTATACCTTTTTATGTTTTTTATGTAGCTAACTAGTATTTTATTTCCACTCAAAAAACTCCCTTTAGCATTTTTTGTAAGGTAAGTCTGGTGGTAATGAACTCCCTTAGCTTTTATTTTGCCCAGGAAAGTTTTTATCCCGCCTGCATTTCTGAAGGACAGCTTTGGCAGGTATAGCATTCGTTCATTATTTTCAATATGTCATCCCATTCTCTCCTGGCCTGAAAAGTTTCTGTTGAGAAATTTGCTGATACTCTATGGGGAGTCCCATGTATGTAACTTTTTGCTTGTTCTGCTCTTAAAATTCTTTTTCTTTGACTTTTGACAATTTAATTATGACTCAGTGTAACACTGTTCACATTCAATTTATTCCCAAGTAATTATCCGTACGAATCTAGATGTCCATTTCTCTCTGTAGGTTTAGAAAGTTTTCAGCCATTATTGTTTTTTTTGTTTGTTTTTTTTGTGTGTGTGTTTTTTCCCCAAATATGTTAATTTTATTTTTTCAGTGTTACAAGATTGATTGTTCATGCACCACACTCAGTGCTCCATGCAATACATGCCCTTCTCAATACCCACCACCAGGCTCACCCAGCCCCCCACCCTCTCCCCTCCAAAACCCCCAGTTTGTTGCTCAGAGTCCACAGGCTCTCCTGGTTCATTGCCCCCTCCAATTTCCCCCCATTCACCCTTCCCTTCCTTCTCACAATGCCCTCCATGATTTTCTTTATGCTCCACATGTAAGTGAGACCATAGGATAATAGACTCTCCACTTCACTTATTTCACTCCACATAATCTCTTCTAGTCCTGTCCATGTTGATACAAAAGTTGGATATTCATCCTTTCTGATGGAGGCATAATATTCCATTGTATAGACGTACCACATCTTCTTTATCCACTCATCCGTTGAAGGGCATTTTGGTTCTTTCCACAGTTTGGCTATTGTGGCCATTGCGGCTATGAACATTGGGGTACATGTGGCCCTTCTTTGTACTGCATCTGCTTCTTTGGGGTAAATACCCAGTAGTGCAATTGCAGGGTTGTAGGGTAGCTCTATTTT
>CM052799.1:182604745-182644316 GCA_028533885.1 Nasua narica | reverse complement strand
TTTTCCACCTTTTTGTGTCTTCTTCAGTTTCTTTCAAGAGCGTTCTGTAGTTCCTCGAGTACAGATCCTTTACCTCTTTGGTTAGGTTTATTCCCAGGTATCTTATGGTTCTTGGTGCTACAGTAAATGGAATTGATTCTCTAATTTCCCTTTCCATATTTTCATTGTTAGTGTATAGGAAAGCAATTGATTTTTGTGCATTGATTTTGTATCCTGACACATTACTGAATTGCTGTATGAGTTCTAGTAGTTTGGGGGTGGAGTCTTTTGGGTTTTCCATATAAAGTGTCATGTCATCTGCGAAGAGAGAGTTTGAATTCTTCATTGCCAATTTGAATACTTTTTATTTCTTTTTGTTGTCTGATTGCTGTCACTAGGACTTCTAGCACTATGTTGAACAAGAGTGATGAGAGTGGGCATCTTTGTTGTGTTCCTGATCTCAAAGGGAAGGCTGTCAGCTTTTCCCCATTGAGAATGATATTTGCTGTGGGCTTTTCATAGATAGACTTTATGATGTTGAGGGATGTTCTTTCTATCCCTATACTTTGAAGAGTTTTAATCAGGAACAGATGCTGAATTTTGTCAAATGCTTTTTCTGCATCAATTAAGAGAACCATGTGGTTCTTTTCTCTTCTCGTTGATTTGTTCTATCACATTGATTGCTTTGCGAATGTTGAACCACCCTTGCATCCCAGGGATAAATCCCACCTGGTCATGATGAATAATCTTTTTAATGTGCTGTTGGATCCTATTAGCTAGGATCTTGTTGAGAATCTTGGCATCCATATTCATCAGGGATATTGGTCTGAAATTCTCCTTTTTGATGGGCTCTTTGCCTGGTTTGGGGATCAGGGTAATGCTGGCTTCATAGAACGAGTCTGGAAGTTTTCCTTCTGTTTCTATTTTTTGAAATAGTTTCAGGAGAATAGGTATTATTTCTTCCTTGAATGTTTGGTAGAATTCCCCCAGGGAATCCTTCAGGTCCTGGACTCTTGTTTTTTGGGAGGTTTTTGATCACTGCTTCAATCACATTAGTAGATATTGGTCTATTCAGGTTGTCAGTTTCTTCCTGTTTCAGTCTTGGAAGATTATGGGTTTCCAGGAATGCATCCATTTCTTCTAGGTTGTTTAGCTTATTGGCATATAGCTGTTGATGATAATTTTTGATGATTGTTTCTATTTCCTTTGGATTAGTCATGATCTCTCCCCTTTCATTCATAATTTTGTTAATTAGGGTCCTCTCTCTTTTCTTCTGGATTAGTTTGGCCAGTGGCTTATTGATCTTATTGATTCTTGTCAAAAAACCAACTTCTGGATTCATTGATGTGTTCTGTTTCTTTAGTTTCCAACTTGTTGATCTCTGTTCTAATCTTGATTATTTCCCTTCTTGTGCGTGGGTTGGCTTGATTTGTTGTTGATTTTCCAGTTCTTTAAGATGTAAAGAGAGCTGGTGTATTTGAGATTTTTCAATTTTTTTGAGTTAGGCTTGGATGGCTATGTATTTCCCCCTAAGGACCACCTTTGCCATGTCCCATAGGTTTTGGATCGATGTATCTTCATTCTCATTGGTCTCCATGAATTGTTTAAGCTCATCTTTGATTTCCTGCTTGATCCCAGCATTCTTGAGCATGTTGGTCTTTAGCCTCCAAATGTTCAAATTCCTTCCAAACTTTTTCTTGTGGTTGAGTTCCAGTTTTAAAGCATTGTGGTCTGAGAAAATGCAGGGAATCATCTCAGTCTTTTGGTATCGGTCGAGACCTGATTTGTGGCCCAGTATGTGGTCTATTCTGGAGAAAGTTCCATGTGTGCTCAAGAAGAATGAGTATTCTGTTGTTTCAGGGTGGAATGTTCTGTATATATCTATGACGTCCATCTGGTCCAATGTGTCATTCAAAGCTCTTGTTTCTTTATTGATTTTCTGTTTAGATGATCTGTCAGTTACTGAGAGTGGTGTGTTATGATCTCCTACTATTAATGTATTCGTATCAATATGACTATTTTGATTAACAGTTGGCTTATGTAGTTGGCTACTCCTATATTGGGGTCATAAATGTTTACAATTGTTAGATCTTCTTGGAGGATAGACCCTTTAAGAATGATGTAGTATCCTTCTGTATCTCTGACTACAGTCTTTAGCTCAAAATCTAATTTATCTGATATGAGAATCGCTACCCCAGCTTTCTTTTGAGGTCCGTTGGCATGAAAGATGGTTCTCCATCCTTTCACTTTCAGTCTGGATATATCTTTTGGTTCCAAATGTGTCTCTGGTAGACAGCATATGGACGGGTCCTGTCGTTTTATCCATTCTGCAACCCTGTGCCGTTTTATGGGAGCATTTAGGCCGTTCACGTTGAGAGTGATTATTGAAAGATAAGTGTTTATTGACATCATGTTGCCTGTGAAGTCCTTGTTTCTAGAGATGGCAAATTTCTGTTCTAAGTCACTCATATGTTCTTTCTACTTTTGTAGAACCCCCTTTAATATTTCCTGGAGTGCTGGCTTGGTGGTCACATACTCTTTTAATCTTTGCCGGTCTTGGAAGCTCTTTATCTCTCCATCCATTTTGAATGTCAGCCTTGCTGGATAAAGTATTCTTGGCTGCATGTTCTTCTCGTTTAGTGCCCTGAATATATCATGCCAGCCCTTTCTGGCTTGTCAGGTTTCTGTGGACAGGTCTGACGTTGTTCTGATGGGCCTTCCTCCGTATGTAAGGAATCTCTTCCTCCTGGCTGCCCTCAGGACTTCTTGTCTAAAATTATAATTTGCAAATTTTACAATGCTGTGTCTCCCTGATTTTCTATACTCTTTGATCTTGGCTGGTGTTCTTTCTGGCTCTAGTACACGAACACTTGTTCCATTCCCCAGATTGGGGAAATTTTCATTCAGAACTTGGTCAGCTATATCATCTAGTCTTCTGTCTTTCTCTACCCCCTCTGGGATTCTAATGTTTCTGACGTTGCAACGTTTCATGGCGTCATTTATTTCCCTAAGTCTGTTCTCTTGATTTCTGAGCAGTTTGTTCCAGCTCTCCTCCTGACCTTTCTTCTCAACCATTTTATCCTCTAGATCACTAATTCTTTCCTCTGTCTCCATAACTCTAGCTTTTAGACTATTTAGATTGGATTGGATCTCATTGATAGCACTTCTTACATCAGCTATACTGAATCTCATTTCTGCCCTTAGCGATTCTATGTTGTCATTAATGTTTTTCTCCATCCTAGCCATTGCCTGGATAATTGTCACCCTGAATTCCCTTTCTGACATACTATTTATGTCCATGTCCAGTAGTTCTGAGGGAGAGGGTGTAGTCTCTGGGTTTTTCCTCTGTTGGGTGTTTCTCCTCCTAGTCATTTTGATGAGAAGTGGATGATAGGATGTATAACTGGATATATCGCCCACGATCCAGGCAGAGTGCACCATCTCCACTGCTGTCTCTTGCTCTCAGAGAGATCCAGAAGTGAGAAATCTTGCTCCTCAGGGTGATTTCATGGGTGTTCAGCATGTTCTGGTAGATATCCAGCTCACTTTTGGGGACAGGTTGCAACAGGATCTCCTACTTCTCTGCCATCTTGCCCCCCTCCTCCAGCCATTATTGTTTTTTTTTTTTTTTTTTTCACAGAAATAGGTCTGGTTTATTCCCGCAAACTGCTGAGCCATATCCATACAATGAATGTACCGCAGATCATCTATCCGTCCTCTTCTGACGGTGAAGCTGTTTTCAGCTTTCCTGCTCATTATTGTTTTAAATATACTTTCTGTCCCTTTCTTTTCTCCTGGAATTACCATAATGTGAATTTTTTTTTTTCATTGCATCCCAGAATTTCCATAGACTTTCTTTTTCTTTTTTCTTTTTGTTCCAGTGTCCTGTCCTCAAGGTCTCTGATTCTTCTGCATGGTTGAGTCTACTTTTGAAACGGTTGAATTCAGTTCAATTATCGTATTTTTCAACTCCCAGGATCTCCTTTTGGTTTTTTTGATGGTTGTTGTTTCCTTATCAAACTTCTCATTTTGTTCATGCATTGTTCCTAATTTTGTTTAGTTTCTTCTCTTGTAGTTTGCCTAACTTCTTTGAGAGAATTATTCTGAATTCTTTGTCTGATAGTTTATATATTTTCATGTCTTCAGGATCAATTATTAGAGCTTTACTAATTTCCTTTGATGGTGTCATATTTATCTGATTGTGATCCGTTATTCCTTACATTGGTATCTGCACGTTCTATTGTGTTCCTCTTTCAAATATTAATAATTTATAGATTTGTTTTGCAGAGATAGTTCTTTACCGGTCAGCTCAGTTTGGGTTTTTAGGTGTGTCTGCTGGTAATGTTCTTGTGCAAGTACAGCCTGTTATTACAGTCTGTTTTGGGGCAAATGAGCTCTGAAGAAGTAGGGCGGGGTGGTGGGAGGAAGGCTAACATTAGATAAGACTGCTGCTGGCTTGGTTCTTCAGTTGCCTGGATTCTCTGGTCAGACTCACTCGATAGTTAGGACTGGGTGCTATATTCATCAGTAGATAGGTCTACAAATTAGTTTCCCTGCCCTGGCAGGGCAGCAGGACTGATTCCAGAATCTGTTCAGCTCATTGTTTGAGGACCTGAATTGGCAAGAGTGTGCACAGAATTCCCTTGTCAGGTGATGCTCTGCAGATGGGAGAAGCCATGGGTTGTGCTCACTATTCAGGTGCCACTGGACACAGGGTTGTTGGTTGGGCTGTCGAGCGTCCCGTGTGCTCTGATAGGGTTCCCTAGTCAGACAGGCTAAAGGTTGTATTCGGTGATGAGTGGGGCTACAAATTAGATTTCTTGCCTGGGCACCGTGGCAGAAGGAGATCTAAAGCCAGTAAAGCTCTATGTTGCCTAAACTCAAGCAGAACTGCATCCCAAGTTCCTTGACTGAAGAGGGCCACTAGCTTTGGTCTGCAGTCTATCAGCTCTGCCCGCCTGCCTCTCACTTGTAATGCTGTTGTGCCGTAGAGCTTTCAGGAATTTTTGCTAGCCTTTCTGGTCAGATGGGCTGGAAGACTACCTATATATCCATGTGGGGCTATGTCTCCGCCCCCTTGCCTGAGTTGGAGGGCAGGGGGCTGGGAGCGACCCTCAGCTTTGTCTGTGAATTAATCACTGCCATGTGGAGCAGGGGAAGCCCCAATGTGTGGTACTGGCTTTACATCGGAGTGATCAGCCCTGCTCAGCTGCCTCTTGGCTTGAGTGCCATGGGGTCACACAGCTTTTAGGAATTGTCTCCAGCCCTTCTGGTCTGATGAGGTGGGAAGATGCTCCACAGTGGGGTGGGGGGGGCGGTGGCGGAGGGGTGGGAGTGGCTCAGTTCCTTACCTGGGAATGGGTAAACCGGGCTTTATAGCTGTCAGAACTCCTCCTTTAAGGATCGGAATCAGGAAGATCTGCACCCTGCTGTGTTCACTGGTCAGTAGTATGCCCCAGTCTTAGTTCTGCAGATAAACAAAGAGTTGAGATTATTACTGGGCACTGCAGGTATGAACTTGGTCTTCCAAGATCCATGTGCTGATTGTTACAAGCGCTTCGTCCATTCTTTGTCAAAGTCAGATGCCCAGTGGCTGAGCCCTACAAATTTCCCAGAAATCCCAGTGCTGTAAGATCAGAGTAGGAGCTCCCAAAGTGACTCACAATAATGGGGGGTGTGTGTGCTGGTATTCCCCCCTGGGTTCTCTTTTCCTACTGAAGGAACCAGAGTCTCAGGGGAGACTTCACCACATGGTGCTGCATTGTCTTGCAGAGGGGCAGTGCAGTCAGCGTATAGCTGCTTGTCTTACTTTCCTAATGCATTTTGTCTTGGTCTCAGTGATGATAGAGGGGGTGTTTCAGCCTCGCCTCTATAGGAGTCTCAGTGATGTCTTGTTCTTGAATAGTTATTAGTTGTTTTTCTTGTGAGGGGGAGCAAAGTTAAGAACAATCTATGTCACCACCTTGGTGACGTCTCTCCTATTCTATACTTTTTTACCACTTTGTGCCTTAGCTAGAGTACCCCATTGCTACTCTTGCAGACTTGTTTATCTTTTGGTAAATCCTGGTTCAGACAACAGCTTTGGGAATCCAGCCAGCCCGCCTGCCTGCCTGCCTTCCTTCCTTCCTTCCTTCCTCCCTCCCTCCCTTCCTCCCTTCCTTCCTCCGTCCCTTCCTCCCTTCCTTTTGTTAGATTTACTCATTTATTTGAGAGAGCAAGCAAGTGGGGGAAGGGGCAGAGGGAGAGAATATCCACAGACTCCCACTGAATATGGAGCCCAGCTCAGGGTTTGGTTCCACAAGCACTCTTCTGATTCAACCTAGATGAAGATAGTTATTTCCTTTTCTAGGCTCCCATTCTTTGTCCACATCATAGTGTAATTTGTTTTTAAGTCTGCTAGTACTCCCGGATGAGTCCCTTCAGGAACTTGATTTTGTTCATCTTTCCCCAGGATCTAGCAATGCACCTGGTATTCATTATTCATCTTCATTTAGTCAGTCAAAATAAATGTCTATATCTTAGAGATTTTACTAGAAGGAGGTATACAGTGATAAGTAAAACAAACGAGGTTCCTTCGTGGAGCTTACTTTCTATTGAGGAGATAACAGTAAATAAGTAACAAACATTAGTGCTGTAAAGGCAACAGACATATGATAATTGAGAACAGAGAAATGCAGAGGGCTGTACTTCATATGTGTGGGAATTATATAGAGTGGAGTTAATGTTGAAGCTGAGCCTTGAAGGATAAGAAGGAACCCGGGATTCTAAAGAGCAGTGAGCCTATGAGAGCTGTCCAGACATAGTACATGCCTATTGAGTGAATGTATGAATTATGGAACAAAAAATTGTTTTCCATCTTTATTTACTTTACACTCTAGCTATGTTTTTTTGGTATGTTTGTTTTTGAGAGGTGGGTATACTGATGAATCCTATACTTAAGAAACCAAGAATAAAAAACAAAACAAAACAAAAAACCCAGCAGAGGTTAGTTTAAAGCACAATTTTATTTACTTGCCCCCCTGCACCTCCACCCCCCACCCCACCCCTACTCCCTTTTCTGTGTTAAGTGCTTGGTATGGAGACAGGATCTCTGCCCTGTGGAGCTTACACACTTACTTATTGACTCTTTCATGTAAGACCTTTTTAGAATTCTTAACCAAGACATTTTTGGAGAAGGTTTTTGACTTACTTCAAAATAGGCTTTCTTTTTTATAGTAGCAATACAATTTTTTCCCTATTTTTTTAAATTTTCTTTTCTTTTCTTTTTTTTTTAGTTTGTTGCACACAATCTAACAATATAAGAAATGAGTTGGTAGTTTACCATTCTATATAGTGATTGATTTTTCTTGAACTTTCCCATTTATAGTAATTATAGTGCTTACATGAATTGCGCTAGAATTGCTTTTCCTCATTTCAAGTTTCATATCGAAGAAAGAAAAGAATGCTCCTTTGTTAACATTAGCGTGGTCTAAGAGAATGATAATCCCTATTTTTTGTCAAAAACCTGTTTTATCAGAAACAAAGCAATAATTTCTGCATCTATAAGACGAGACTGGTTTAAGGCAGTGTGTATAGATGTGGGTGTGCATAGATTAGTTCTATGCACATACATAGATTGTATGTGCATTTTAATTTTCATTTTGAATTTTACTTTAGGAGGTTTTGGACATCTTGCCATTTTCAATTCTTGCCTGCAAACCAGAAGCATAGATGATGGGGAGCTATTACATGGTATATTAAAAATTCTAATATCCTGGAAGAAAGATCATGAAGATATTTTTCTTTTTAGTTGGTAAGTGACATTTTATACTGTATCTCCCCCCCATTACAATGTGTACACAGATGATGTACCTTATAGTCCCAATTTCGTACAGTAATAGGATAATAAACATTTAAGCCTTTTATAAGTGTGTCAGATTAAAATAGTTTCTAATTGAATGTTCATTTGATTCTTCTATGTTTTGTTTTTGTCTTTATCACAGTAATCTATCAGAAGTAAGTCCAGAGATACTAGGTGTAAACATAGAAATAATGCGGTTCCTTTCCCTGTTTCTGAAATACTGCTCATCTCCTTTGGCAGAGAGCGAATGGGACTTCATCATGTGCTCCATGTTGGCTTGGTTGGAGGTAAATTAACCCGATATGTCATCACCTCTCTTAGGTCTTCATGCATATCTGTATACTAGAACCAATTACTAATCTTATTCTTTAAGATATTATTGTAATTAGCTCATTTGCAAGCATTTAAATACTTAATAGATGTATTCCTCACCAGTTACTAGTTGATAGAATAGTGAAGGTTTGATGTCTGCCAGTATCATTCTGTGACCAAATCTTCTGCTATTAAAGTGTTCTCTCCCTTAGCTCATTTTAATATAATATTTTAGCACAGCCCTTGGAGTTTTTCTCTTTCGTGATCAGTTTTTTAATATTTTAGCTCTTAATTAAATTATTAAAATGTACTGTGTCAGTAATACGTTAAAGACTAAGCAGATTCAGAGGGAATTAATGTTCTTTTTATGACACAAAGCAAATATAATATTTGTGGGCTCTAATGACAGCAAACCATTGGGGTTGAATTGGTCTGAATCTCTGCTTTGTTTGCTATTAGCTGTGTGGCTTAGGATGTTCAAACTTGACCTACTTGAACCTCGGTGTTCTTATTTTATTTTTTATTTTTTTTCAGGATTTTATTTATCTTAGAGTGTGAGTGGAGAAGAGGGATAAAGGGAGAAGGGGAGAGAATCTCAAGCAGGCTCCATGCTAACTAAGCACAGAGCCTGACTCAGGGCTCAGTCTCATGACCCTGAGATCATGACCTGAACCCAAGTCAGGAGTTGGACATTCAACCAACTAAGCCATCCAGACACCGCCAGTGTCCTTATTTCAAAAATAACTTAATAATGCCCAATTAGTAGGCCTCCTGAGAAGATTATAAATGTATTTTTCTATATTTCACTTGGTAAATGGTAATTGATATTTTCTTTCATAGTTTTAGAAATAGCATTTCAGAATAAATGGATTGATTCTAATTCTTAGTATTTAATTTTTTAAAAAGTTATTTTGATGTAAAATGTGTAAATGTCTCCTGAGATTCTACACATCAACTGCTTTTTATTTTAAAAGTTAGAGAACTGAGAGAGTTTTCTTTATTGCCTTGATTTGTGGTGTTCTGGTAGATGTCTGCTTACCTGTTTCATTTTTGTTTCTTCAGACAACAAGTGAAAATCATGCATTGTATTCCGTTCCACTTGTACAACTGTTTGCCTGTGTCAGCTGTGATTTGGCCTGTGAGCTCAGTGCTTTTTTTGATTCTGCAACTCTGGATACCATTGGCAATCTCCCTGTAAATCTAATCAGTGAATGGAAAGAATTTTTTTCCCAAGGCATCCACAGTTTGCTTTTACCTCTTTTGGTGATGGCTACAGGCAAGTGAAAGGGGAATCGTAGTGGAATTCATTGCAAATGACTAGTTGAAAAATTCTTAACAAAAACTTTGGCTGCTTACGTCAAGCAGTGCAGAATAGTAAAGTAAAGAACCTAAGAGAAAGCTTGGCATCCCAGAAGCATCATTTGTGCTTCTGCTTTACAGACAAGAATTGAAAACTGGCAAAGTATCCACAGACTATTGCAAGTTAAAATAATAGTAATTCAGATAACCTGGAGAGATTATTTTTAACTCAGACTTCTCTTCCTTTTAAGGATGAGGTAATAGAAGTTATGACTACTGTTTAAAATTACATTAAACGGTTTCTAGCTAGGATTGCTCTAATGTTTGTCAGTTTTTTATTTCATTTTCTTAAATGACATTTGACCATGAATCAGTCAAGTTCTATTACTCACTTTGTTTTGGGATGTGCATGTTTCTTTCCCTGTTTTTATCAGAAGAAAGTGAAGATACATCTGAAACATCCTTTCAGAATGCAATGCTGAAGCCCATGTGTGAAACATTAACATATATCCCGAAGGACCAGCTGTTGAGTCAAAAACTCCCTTCAAGATTGGTTGCTGGCCAAAAAACAAACTTACCAGAATATCTCCAGACTTTGTTAAATACATTGGCCCCATTACTCCTCTACAGAGCTCGGCCTGTGCAAATTGCTATTTACCATATGCTATACAAGTAAGAATTCTTCCAACTGAATCAATGTTGTGGTGGTTCAAAATATATATATTTAGTTTAAACCCTTGGTTATTAAAAAAAAAGTCAAAGTAAAAAAAAAAGTAAACTTGACTATACGTTTTAGTAACAGGGATGCCAAATTTTGCAGCATTTAGGTCACTGTTCTCTATACACAATTTACATTTATAAGAGACTTTTTTTTTTTTTTTTTTTTTAGTATTTTATTATTTATTTGACAGAGAGAGAGAGACCACAAGAAGGCAGAGAGGCAGGCAGAGAGAGGGGGAAGCAGGCTCCTTGCTGAGCAGAGAGTCCAATGCGGGGCTCGATCCCAGGACTCTGAGATCATGACCTGAGCCGAAGGCAGAGGCTTTAACCCACTGAGCCATCCAGGCGCCCCTACAATTTACATTTAGATAGTCCTGGACATAAGTGATTATTTCAGAAAACAATCATTTAAAAATAAACTCATTTCAAAGTAAGTATTGGTCTTTCTGCTCTTAAGCATGTGAACAGTTTAATGTTGTATAATATAATATATAATCTGACTGCAGATTGATGCCTGAATTACCACAATATGATCAGGATAACCTGAAGTCGTATGGAGATGAAGAAGAAGAACCAGCCTTGTAAGTTTTTTTAATAATTTGTTTTATTAAATTCTCATAATCCACCTCACTTATAATAATTTCAGAAGATAGATAAACACAAAAGCTCTAAATTTAGAGTATATATTCATTTAATAGATCGTTTAAAGTCATCTGTAAGATAAAAATGAAAGAGTCCAGCCAAAAGATAGTTTCCTTAATTGTTCCTAAATCATATTTTCAGTTTGCTACTATTTAGCAGAACTTTCTTTGGCCACACAGTGGCTGTGGAAAGAGTATGTCAATTCAAATATCTATTCAGCACCTACTTTGTGCAAAGTGTTAAATGCTGAGGGGAGAATGTGGTGTTTAGTAATTGTTCTTATTCATAAGGAGTTTATAATCTATAGACGATATTACTCTGTAATAGAAAAACAGTGTGTGGCAAGTGCTAAGGAAAAGGATAGAGAGATGCTGGGGGAACTCAACTGCCCTGCACTGGAAGGGAAGACTTTTTCTTGAGGAAGAGACATTTATGCTGGATCTGTCAAGTTAGGTAGCACTTCAGTAGGGCAGGGAAGACTATAAATTAAGGGAATACCACGTGCGAAGGCACGGATGTTCAGGATGTGCTGGGGAGTGTTGAGTAGTTGCCACTTAACATATTTTTTATTGTCTATATCTTCCTCCACTGGAAGAGAAGCTCTGTAAAGTCAGGAATTTTTGTCTTTTGTTCCCAACTATATCCATAGCATTCAGAATGGTCCCTGGCCTAACGCAGACTCATGAATACTGCTCATTTGTTTAATAATAGGATAAATGAACAAATATGTATAGAGTAGGCAGGGAAGGTATAGTGAAAAATAAAGCTGGATGGGTACCTAAGATAATGAAGGGCCTTAAAAATTACATTTTCTGGGGCTTGGGGCAGTATTTGGTAGGAGATGGGAAAAGTACCAGCTGATTCTGGCTATAGTATTTATCATAAATTATACAAAGAAGCACACAGAGGTGGAGACTCTTCTAGAAACAGTAATAGTGCATGGAGGGCAGCATGGAAATGGAGAGATACCTGAACTGGTATTTGTAAAAGTCAGTGACTGTTGGTATGTAACAGAGAAGGGGTGATACTGGGATAGTGGTGTTGAAGGTAAAAATCCAAGGGCAGAAGCTTGAAGACCTGTGTTTATGGGCTGAAAAAAGGAAGCCACAAGAGAAGAAACTTTGCAGAGAAGAAAGGAAAGAACTGAGCTGCAACGTCAGAGTTTGACAGGATATATTCAAGTATATCATTTTTTGGGAATCTCCTAAGTTCATCTGAAAGTGTTAATGGATAGAGTAGTTCAGTAAAGAAGAAAATTTATTTACATTGTCATAAATTAATATGAATATTGAATTTACTTTCCTGAAAAGATATAGTCTTTTTTTTTTTTTTTTTTTTTTTACCCTTTATAGGGATCTGGTAGGACCTAGTATCCTCCATCATTCCCCTGACTAGCTGAGGGTCTTGAGATTAATCATTAAGCCTCTCTGGATGTGTGATTTTTTTTTTCCATCCATAAAACAGTTTGAAAAATATGTTTTCTAAAAGCGTCTTTCCTTTAAGTGCTAACTGCTAGAGCTTATAGTTTACAGTATTTTTCATATATATTTTAAATGTATAAATATGAAATGTACTTTACATATTTATGAATATAAAATTTGTTTTATATTTATATATGTTAATGTATTTATAATTAAATACATATAATTTAAGAAAATTAGCAGTTAAAACAGTTTGTAAAGGAGACTTTTTTTTCTAAAGATTTTATTTGTTTATTTGACAGAGAGAGAGAGAGAGAGAAATCACAAGTAGGCAGAGAGGCGGGGGGGGGGGGTGGAGGTGGCGTGAGTGGGGGAGCAGGCTCCCTGCTGAGCAGAGAGCTCAGGACCCTGAGATCACAACCTGAGCCGAAGGCAGAGGCTTCAACCCACTGAGCCACCCAGGGAAATTTTTAAAATGGTCTTTGGAAAATAGAGAAAGATTTTTCTAAAATGCTTAAAGTTTATACATGCTGTCATTTTTTTAAGGAATAAGTTATGAAGAAAATTGTGGTGTTTAATCATTGATTCATAGGTCACCACCGGCAGCGTTGATGTCTCTTCTTAGCACTCAGGAGGACTTGCTAGAAAATGTTTTGGGGTGTATTCCTGTTGGACAGATAGTTACTATTAAGCCACTGAGTGAAGACTTCTGCTATGTTCTGGGGTACCTCCTCACCTGGAAATTAATACTTACTTTCTTCAAAGCTGCTTCATCTCAGGTAAATAAATATGTGATAACTTTTGACAGTTTTGTCCTCTGTGTATTTCTGTTACTGTTTTAAACACTTTGTTTCCCCTCTTTTTGAAAAAAGAGGAAATGCCTCACATTTTAATTTAATCTTTTCTGGCTAACTTCAGACATTCTGCTAAATTTATTTCTATCCCTTAACTTCTTCCTTGTTCTCCCCACCCCCCTGCCCCCATACACATGCATGCGCACGCACAGTTTTTTGCAAAAGTAATCTATGGAATGTGCTTAAATCAGTTTTTTTCTAACTGAATGCAGCCACCAAGTCCTTTTATTGCAGGAAACGAGATTTATATAATTTAATTTTGTATTACCATAGTAATAATTCCAAAGAACTTGAATCTTGCTGGGTTTTTTTTCCTTTGCTCATCTCTTATCTTCTGACCCTTATATAGACTTACTTCATCATTGGGAATTTATCGTATTTGAAAATCAGTGTTTAGAACAATATTACCTATGTAATTCAAACTGTTAATCTCTAAGTGGTAAAAAAAAAAAATGCTAGGATGATTATTTTACCCAAATTATTCTAGCAGCCACTAGATGTCTCTATTGTCTCATGTTTAGGAAGAAAGACTTCAAAGTCTAGGAAGAAAGCTGGAAAAATTTCCGGGTTTTCTTTTCTTTCTTTTTTTTCTTTTTATTCTTTAGGCAGATCCCCCACTTAGAAATTTCCAATTCAATTGATTGAATCAGTTAAATAAACTGATGGTTTTTTAAATATAAACAGTGGGTTTTTTGACAGGTTAATAACAATAAAAGTTAATACAGTATAAGGTGTGATTAAATATGGCATTCATTTCCATTGTGATTTTTCAGAATTACTAAGTTATAACTTTGTCGTTGCCAATAACTCATACCTTGGTACAAATAAATGAACATATGCATCTTTGCATTCATATATCTAAAGGGAAGATTAAATTACTGAGGCAATGATGATCTAGGCCAGCCACTTATGTTTGTGACTTGAGCTGGTTTTATTTGCTGGTGACGTCTTTCAAGAAATCCTTGTTGGGCTTTCATATTTGTTTCATTTTTTTAAAAAAGATTTATTTACTTATTTATTTATTTGACAGAGAGACAGAGATCACAAGTAGGCAGAGAGGCAGGCAGAGGGAGAGGGGGAAGCAGGCTCCCTGCAGAGCAGAGAGCCCAATGTGGGGCTTGATCCCAGGACCCTGAGATCATGACCTGAGCTGAAGGCAGAGGCTTTAACACTGAGCCACTCAGGCGCCCCCATATTTGTTTCTTAAAATATTGTTGATCTCTAAAAAAATACAGCAAAGTGAGGCTTCCATGTGTAAGAACTTTGTTCTTATCATCTTATATTCAGAAATTTAGAAAATGGCCATGCGTCACTTTTTCCATAAAACCAGAATTGGGGTAGGGCACAGTACAGCAGCATTTAGTGAGCCTGGAACTTGCACTGAACTATGATAGTTAAAGCAGAATAAATCAATTAATAGCCTAATTAGATAAATCCTAAAGCAAACAGAATTTTTTTTTTTTTAAGATTTTATTTGTTTATTTCTCAGAGAGAGAGCGAGAGAGAGCACAAGCAGAGGGAGAGGCAGGCACATGCTGAGCAGGGAGCCCGATGCAGGACTCCACCCAAGGACCCTGGGATCATGACCTGAGCCAAAGGCAGACTCTCAGCTGACTGAGCCACCCAGGCGTCCTTCAAATAGCATTTTTTAAAAAGCACTGTAATTGGTCCTAAATCTGGGCTTTTTAAAAACTTTTTTCTTAAGAAAAACAACAACTTTTAATGAGTCAGATTGAACTGGAACAAAGCCAAGAGTGAATATGTGTTTCATAGCTTTACTAATATGTTTTTCATACACTATCAAATTCACTTATTTAAAGTCTATAATTTGGTGTTTCTGTCATATTCACAGAAGGTGTAAATATCACCACTTTCTACTTTTAGAACATTTTCAACACTTGAGGAAAGAAACGTTTACCCATTTGCAGTTGGTTCCCATTTCCTTTCAAACCCTCCATCCCCTGGCAGCCACTATTCTGTGTTCTGACTCTACGAATTTCCCTCCTCTGGACATTTCATGTATGTGGTCTTTTGTGTCTGCCTTATTTCACTTAACATAATGTTTTCAAATTCATGCATGTTATGGCGTCTATCCATACTACATTCCTTTTTAGTGCTGAATAATATTCCATTGTATGATGAGTGTGCCCCATTTTGTTTATTGTTTTATTCATTGATGGACATTTAGGTTGTTTTGACTTTTTGGTTATTGTAAGTAAAGCTACTGTGAACATTGTATGTGGATTTTTGGGTGGACATATATTTTCATTTTTCTTGTGTTATATACCTAGGCGATTTCTGGGTAATATACATGTGTTTTTAAAAGTCCATTGATGTTTTTTTCAAGTTTTTATTTAAATTCCAGTTAGTTAACATACAGTGTAATATTAGTTTCAGGAGTAGAAATTAGTGATTCATCACTTACATATAACACCAAATGCTCATCACAAATGCCCTCCTTAATACCTATCACCCATTTAGCCCATCACCCTGCCCATCTCCCCTCTAGCAACTCTCAGTTTGTTCTTTATAGTTAAGAATTTCTTGGGGCGCATGGATGGCTCAGTCAGTTAAGCAGCTGCCTTCTGCTCAGTTCATGATCCTGGAGTCCTGGGATTGAGCCTTGCATCGGACTGCCTCCTCAGTCAGGAGTCTGCTCGTCCATCTCCCTCTGCTCTGCTCATACGCTCTCTCTCTCAAACTAATTAATTAAAAAGTAAATAAATAATAAAATAAGTCTGCAGTTTCCCATTGAAAAAAGTTTCTTGGGGCACCTGGATGGTTCAGTCAGTTAAGCATCTGCTTTCAGCTCAGATCATGATCCTGGGATTCTAGAATTGGGCCCCACATTCTCACCTCTCCCTTTGTTCCTCTCCCTGCCCATCTTCTCTCTCTGTCAAATAAATTTAAAAAAAAAAAAAGTTTCTTATGGTTCGCCTCTCTTTTCTTTTCCCCCTATGTTCATCAGTTTTGTTTCTTAAATTTCACATTTAAGTGAGATCATATGGTATTTGTCTTTCTCTGACTTATTTTGCTTAGCATTAAACTCTGGCTTCATCTATGTTGTTGCAAATGGCAAGATTTCATTCTTCTTGATGGCTGAGTAATATTCCATTGTATATATATGCCACATCTTCTTTATCCATTCATCAGTTTATGGACATTTGGGCTCTTTCCATAATTTGGCTATTACTGATAATGCTCCTGTAAGTATCGGAATACATATACCTCTTCGAATCTATATATTTGTATTTTTGGGGTAAAAATACCTATTTTTCTGAAGATTACTGACATTTTTTGTTGCTGTTACTGTTTTCTAGTAGGCTCTACACCCACCATGGGGCTTGAACTCACAACCCTTAGATCAAGGACTGTGTGTTTTACTGACTGAGCCAGCTAGTCATCCCAAGGAAGTTCTGTATTTAACTTTTTTGAGGAAGCCTCCATATGATTTTCCGGAGTGGCTACACCAGTTTGCATTCCTACCAGCAGTGAAAGAGGGTTCCTTTTTTTGCACATCCTTGCCAACACTTGTTCTTGTGTTTTTGATCTTTGCCATTCTGACAGGTGTGAGATGGTATGTCATTATAGTTTTGATTTGCATTCCCCTGATGATGAGTGAAGTTGATATTCTTTTTGTGTGCCTGTTGGCCATCTGAATGTCTTCTTTGGAAGAATGTCTATTCATGTCTTCTGCCTGTTTTTTAACTAGATTATTTTTGTTTTTTGGTTATTGAGTTTTATAAGTTCTTTGTATATTCTGGATACTAATCTTTATTTAAAAATCCATTTGATATGTATCATTAGTTTTTAAAATTCTACTTCCAATTTTTTTTTAAATTCAGATTTATAGAGGAGGTAGAATAATTCAATGAAAAGTCATATACCCTTTTCCTAGAGTCACAAATATTTGATGTTGCTATCTTTGAGGATTTGTTTATTTATTTTTGGAAAGAGAGAGAGAGCACACAACAGGGAGAGGGAGAGGAAGAGAGAATCTTATGCAGACTGAGCATGGAGCCTGATGTGGGGCTTGATCTCATGACCCTGAGATCATGACTTGAGCTGAAACCAAGTCAGATGCCCAACCCACTGAGCAACCCACGCGTCTGAATGTTGGTACCTTTGTACATGTTTTCTCTATATTTACTGTTTTCTGCTGATCTATTTGAAAGTAAGTTGGGGACTCATGATGCTTTATGAAAAGTATTTAAACATGTGTCTCCTAAGAACAAGGACAAGTTTCTACAAATGTGTATTGATATAGTTATTATACTCAAATTTAATGCAATAATATTTAATTTGTGTTCAGATTTTTTTGGTTGTCCCTATAATGTCCTTTATAGTTTTATTCCTTCTCTGTTGAGGATTTGATCAAGGATCATGTTTGGATCATGTTTGTCATTTTTCTTTAACCCATAATTTCCCTACCTTTCTTTTCTTTTTTTCTTTTTTTAAGATTTTTATTTATTTGCCAGAGAGAGAGAGAGAGAGAGATCACAAGTAGGCAGAGAGGCAGGCAGAGCGAGAGTGGGGGAAGCAGGCTCCCTGCTGAGCAGAGAGCCCGATGCGGGGCTCAATCCCAGGACCCTGAGATCATGACCTGAGCCCAAGGCAGAGGCTTTACCCCACTGAGCCACCCAGGCGCCCCACCTATCTTTCTTTTCTTTGTTGTCATCCAGGTTAGTTATTTTGTAGATTCTCTTAGGACTTGGATTTGCCCAATTGTTTCCTCATGATCAGTTTCTGGCTAATTTTCATCAAGAGTACTTACTGCACCGTGGTGATATATCCTCAGTGTGTCACCTCAGGAAGCACAGAATGTCAGTGTGTCCTTTATTGGTGATAGTAAATTTGGTTACTGAGAAAGGCAGTGTCCTCCAGATTTCTTCATTATTAGATACTTTGATCAACATATTTTAAAAATAAATTCTGTATCCTGTGGCTTGATACTTGTATTTGAGCATTTGTAGTGTTCAGAAAACTGTGTCTTACACCAAGAGGAGATACATGCTTTAGTGGGAAAAATGATTTTAAAACCTGTACTGTACCAAAGAGTTGCAAAGTAAACATGAACATATGAAAACTGGGTTACTGAGGAATGAATTCTAAAGCACACGGATGCCTGTAGTGCACCTAGTGGTTCCAGACTTTCCTATTTCTTAAAATTTTATTTTAAGCCCCGTACAGTTAACATACAGTGTTGTATTAGTTGTAGGTGTACAATATAGTGATTATTAATTCTGTACATAACCCATTGCTCATCACAATAGGTGCCCTCTTTAATGCCCATCACCTATTTCATCCACCCCTCACCCACCTGCCCTCTGGTAACCATTAGTTTGTCTCTATAGTTAAGAATCTGTTTGTTGATTTGTCCCTTTTTTTTTCTTTGTTTCTTAAATTCCACATATGACTGAAATCGTATGGTATATATCTTTCTCTGACTGACTTATTTTACAAGATTTTCCTATTTTTTAAAAAAGGAAACAGAAATCCATATTTTTTTTTTTAAGATTTTTTTATTTTGAGAGAGAGAGTGTGTGTGCGCTTGTGGGAGTGAGCAGAGGGCAAAGGGAGAGATTCTTCAAACAGACTCCCCATTGAGTGGGAGCCCCAGAAATCCATATTTTTGAGTGAAATCCTGCTTTACAAAACAAGAAGACACAAGACATTTTGAACTACTAGTTTGTGCCCTCTTTTCTAAAGGGATGTGGGAGTGTTTGATATGGTGTGAGGTCAGCCATAAAAATGGGATTAGTTTTTAAAAAATGGGATTAGTTTTAAGCAGGACTTTTGTAAGATTAAGGACTGGTGCAGAAGGGATATGTGGAAGACTTGGGAGGAGAGGGAGCAAATCATCTGTGGGAGTAGGTTTTCTTAGAGCAGAGGTGAACATATTAACAAGGAGATATTTTGAGAAAGATGTTAGAATATGTCTGATATTGAGGGAATAGTGAAACTGCTTGTTTATGAAGAAAGGGAGCAGTGCCATCAAATGACATGTTTGGAGAGTAAGAATTGTGGCATATATTTTGTAGGACTCTTCTATGTAATTCTGTCTTCAAATTAATGCCTTTTTCATTGTGTTCTTGTACAGTCTATTCTACTTTGATTTGTTCTTCTCACTGACTTAGTTTATAATAAAAATTCTTTACTCTCCACCAGCTTCGGGCACTGTACTCAATGTACCTTCGAAAAACAAAAAGTTTGAATAAATTGCTCTACCACCTGTTCAGGCTTATGCCAGAAAATCCAACTTATGCAGAGACAGCTATTGAGCTCTCAAATAAGGACCCTAAAACATTCTTTACGGAAGAGCTCCAGTTGAGTATCAGAGGTCAGTAAGATGTGTGTTTGCGTTTCTTCTTGGAGACTAGGACCAGATTAGGTTGTATTTATTATGCTGTAGTCTTCAGAGTTTGGAGAATAACCCCAAACATGTGTCCTGGCTATGAGAAGGTTGAAGTGCATGATTTTCCATATTTATCTAAATAGGACATACAGTTAAATCTTGTGGGTAAGGGTAAAAAGTCCATACATTTTTGAAGCTTTGTTTGTTGAGACTGTTATCATTTATTCTGTAAGCAAATTTTTGTTAGGTGATAATGTTTTGTAGGCTTATAAATAAGTAGTCTTCTGTTGGGGAAACAAAGATGAGTAAAATTTATTTCCTTCACTCCAGGAGCTCAAATTTTAGCTCGGGATAGACATGCATGCATCTAGTTGTACTCCAATGTTTTAAGTGGCTTCCTTAGAATCGAAGTTTTTTAAATGTCTTGGAAATGTGAGGAGAGGGTACTATGTCTTTTGAGTATTGAGATGGATATTTTAGATTTTTTGTATAACACATCAGTGAGCTCTGGGGAAAGTATATGGACCAAATTCCTTTTCATAATTTATAAGAGAAGACAGTCTTTAAATTTTTCCTCCTTTCTTTTTTTTTTAAGTTTATTTATTTATAATCTATACCCAATGTGGGACTCAAACTCATGACCTGGAGATCGTGAGTCTCACGCTCCACTGAGCCAACCAGGCACCCCTAAATTTTTCTTCCTTTTTATTTAACTTTTTTTTTTCCTACTCCCTGGGTGTAGGGGGTTGGGGGTATCCTTTTTGAAATATGTATGTTCCCCCTTTTTGTGATCTATCTTGTGAAATATAGAACGCTATGTCTAGGCAGATTTTTCCGTGTCATTTGGGATTTTCATTCTTTCTACTTCTTTTTACCATTCCAATGATTCATTTTGAATGTGTGAGAGAAAGTTAATATTCTAGAGTTCTGGCTTCTTCAGTAGGTTTGTTTTTTGAGCTCTAGCTCTAGTGTTAAGGAATTAAATATGATTTTCTAGTCTGTTATTCCATGTAAGAAATATATGTTACTAACTAAGAATTTGTTTTTTCCTCAGAAACCACAACTCTTCCCTACCATATCCCACACTTGGCTTGTTCAGTCTATCATATGACATTAAAAGACTTGCCTGCCATGGTTAGACTGTGGTGGAATAGTAGTGAGAAGCGTGTTTTCAATATTGTAGATAGATTTACAAGCAAGTATGTCAGCAATGTTCTTTCCTTTCAAGAAATTTCTTCTGTACAAACAAGTACACAACTATTTAATGGCATGACGGTTAGTATTATCTTGAATTTTTTCCAGAAAAGTTGTTTGAATATTGGTTATGTCTGTCATTTGTAGTAAGTATCATCACAATATTAACCATTGGTTCAGAATGTACAGAAATGTCTGTTTTCTGATTCTTGGGTATCACGCCTCAGTGTATAGATTGAAACAATGTTATAATTTCATTTATCCCCATCAAAATTTTTGAACATTCACTAATTCATTCAAAATATATATTGGAACACCTATAGATTCCAGGCACTGTCTGTCAGTCACTTGGGAAATGGACAGTTTAGTAGGGTGAAATTCCTATTGTGTAATAAACATACAATCTAATAAAGGGAAAAGAGTGATACTGGTATGTTTTTTGCATTGGAAACTGGAAAGTGGCACTTTAAGTGGAAGAGTGCTCTGCGATCAGTGTGGGAAAGGTTCATCTGACTGAGGGGGTTAGATGCATCTTTATGGGGGAAGATTACTTGAAGTGGGCAGGATTGTGTTTTAGAGGCAGTGAGAAGAAAGGTGTTGAATATAGAGAAAACAGTATGGCAAAAGCAAAAAGCTTAGAGATGAGAGTGTAATTTCTGCGATTGCCCTAAGAAATGATGAATAAGCCAGCATTTGTACAGAGCAGGATTCCTGAAGGTAAATAAAGAATCAGTTGTTTCCATGAGGAATTAGGGCCATGTTGGGAAAGGCCTCAAATGATAGTCTAAAATATTTGGTCCTATTTGGCCACTGGTAATTTTCCTTTGAGGCAAGTGACACTGTCAGTGTTATAATCAGTAAAATTGTTCTGACTGCATTATATAGGATAGGCTGTTGGCATGGAGCTTGGGTCCAGATACATAGTCAGGGGAGACCCACTGGTGTAGACGTTATGAATAACAAGGAAGGCGTGATTGAGGCAGTGTCAGTGGGAATGTTCCATAAAAGGAGAGGAATGTTAAAAATTTTGTGGTGATTTGTCCAAACCTGTAGCTAGTTAATATCTGGAAGGAGGTAGAAGGAAAAATTTAAGATGATGCTATGGTTTTTAGCTTGGAAATAGGACAGTCAGAAGAGTACATCGGTCAAGCATGATAATTTGTGTTTTATGTTGTTTGCAATGCTAGTATAAAAACTATAATTCTAACAGTTGATGCTTGGCTTTAGAACTCAAGGGAATTCTGTGGCAGAGAAAGACTTAGGGGACCTCCAAATATAAATGATACTTGATACCCTGGGTAGGGAAGAAAAGCAGTAATTAAGAACTCATTCTGTCACTGGTCTGTTTAAAACTTATGCAACAAGCCCAATATCATAAAACATACTTTTTTATGAGCAGGATTTCTTTTGAAACTAACTTTGAATATCATAAAAAATCACCATAAAATGTCAGGTATATAATCTCGTGTTTTAAATCTCTCTTTTCCAGTAAACCAGTGTGTTTACCTCTGTTGTCTTTGAGTGAAGACTGACTGCTAATAGTCAACCTATCAAGATGTTTTTTGAATGAAAGGAAAGAAATTTGCAAAAAAATATTACCTTTTCTGTGTTGCAGGTTAAAGCTCGAGCTACTACTAGAGAAGTGATGGCTACTTACACTATTGAGGACATAGTTATTGAACTTATAATCCAGCTGCCTTCCAATTACCCCTTGGGTTCAATAACGGTGGAGAGTGGGAAAAGAGTAGGTGTGGCTGTTCAGCAGTGGCGGAACTGGATGCTGCAGTTAAGCACTTACCTCACCCATCAGGTGAGTTTCTGTGTGCACGTTCGGCTTGCCAGATGGTCCTACTGACTTCCTCTTCAAAAGGGCAGTAAGACTTAAACTATATCACTTCTGATTGAGGTTGAAAGAGATAGTGTATTTCTTTGGGCCAACACAGATGTATACCTGAATGACCTAAACCTACCTACTGAGCTGTTTTCCTTTTTCAAGTTCTGCAATTTTTTTTTTTTTTCTGGTGTTTGAGAGCAGTTGACTTTACTCCACTGACATGGTCAATGACACAGAACAATACATGGTGTTAAAGAAATTGTTTGAGAGGGAATCTTTTTGTAAAATAGTGGCTCGACGAATATCTTTGGAGCTACTTTTAGTCTTAACATTTCAACTCTCCTTTTATGATTAGAGATATCCTTGTGCTCTCAAAGATCTTTGACTTTTAAACAAATTGTAGTTGTTTGCACATTGAGACTATAAAACTTGATTTATTGGTGCAAAACCTTTCTTTCAGGTCTGTCTTTAGTGGAGAAAAATTGTATCTGGTTTCTAAAACTTGGGAGGTCATTTTAAAAACCAACATTCAGAAAACTTAGGAGATGTGAATATAGCCAGGCAGAGTCTTTTCTTTCTAAATTATAATTTAGGGGGGTACCTGAGTGGCTCAGTCGGTTAAGCGTCTGCCTTCAGCTCAAGTCATGAACTCAGGATCCTGGGATTGAGCACCACGTTGTCGGGCTCTCTCTTTCTCTTGTACTCACTCTCTCTCTCTCTCTATCTCAAATAAATAAATCTTTTTAAAATTAATTAGTTAATTAAAATTCAACTTTAAAATTTATGAAATTGAATAAAAATAACTTTGGTCTTCAGAGTATACTTACTCTGTTTTTTCCCTTTTTGTTAACAGAATGGAAGTATTATGGAAGGCCTAGCTTTATGGAAAAATAATGTAGACAAACGTTTTGAGGGTGTTGAAGATTGCATGATATGTTTCTCAGTCATTCATGGTTTCAACTATTCTCTTCCCAAAAAAGCCTGTAGAACATGCAAGAAAAAGTTCCATTCAGCCTGCTTGGTAAGTCCAAAGAGAAACTAACTTATTTATATTTTATGTATTTTTATATGTGTGATATCTAGTAAAGAAAACAATGTTAAACTCCTAATTGTAGTTAATGAGAGGCATATTAAAGTGATTTTTCAAAATCGGTAAAAGATAATTAGTAATTCACAGGGACTGGTAGCATCAAAGCACTTTAATAAATGGGTGTTTTTATTACAGCTCTCTCAAACAGTAGATGGTCCTATGAGATCTAGACCATAAAGGAGACTCAAAAAATTAGAACCTGGGGCCGTCTGGCATTGGAGCTCCTTGCTCTTTTTAAGCATCATATTGCAAAGAAAGCTGCCCAGTATACAGTTGCTTCCTAAGGAGGTCTTCCTGACATGTCTTAGTGGTTGGGTGCGGGAACCTAGGCAGAAAGAGTCATACTGTAGCCTTTGGAAGTAATACTGAGTTGTGCTGATTTTGGAGATGAATGGAGGAAGCTAAAATTTTGCTATTCTCCCTTTTCCACTTAATCATTAAGCTTACCTTGGATGTATATGTAAAATGACAGCTTTAAAATGTTCTTTTAACATTTAAAAAACTTTTTTTTTTTCAGTACAAATGGTTTACGTCTAGCAACAAATCCACTTGTCCGCTCTGTCGTGAGACCTTTTTCTGAATTTTTTTCCTTCCGTTGGAAGTGATCCCTGAAGTAAATCAAGCAAAGACTGTGGATCTGGATCCATCTTAAAGTGTTGATGGGAGGAGGCCAGTGAGCATTACTTTTAAATAGGACCTTCTCCGGAAAATTATTTTGGTTAATGTAATGATCCTAAAATCAGGTTTACTTATCTTTAGATTGCTTTGTAAATGTTTGGAAACCTTTTCTTTTACATAAGGATATTACATATTTGAGAGAAAATATTTATATTAATAGTTTAATCTTTTTGTATATTTAAAAATAAATATGGAAAATCCCTAAATTACAGAATTGGAATTTGTGAAAGCACTGTACAACTATATTATACTAAAAAGCCCATTCAGTTTATTGATCTATGTTCTAGAAGAGTCCAAGTGAGGCAAATGAATTGAGAGGGTTGATTTATATCTACAGATATTTTAAGACTTATTTATTAGTTATGACAGCAAATTAATTAGTATTCTGATATTTGTAGATTATTTTAATGATAAAAATGACACTAAGCTATTAATATAGCTTATCATAAGCTATTTGAAGCATGCTCTGAAATCCTATATAGAAGAGTGTAAAGTGAAATTTAAGGTGTCTTCATTAATCAAGGGTTATGAAATTCAGAAAATTAAATTCATGGCACTGACCTTTTGCTGTGGAAGAATTTCCATGTGTTAGTGAAAATTGAATTGCAGTCTTGTCAGTGAACTTATTACTCAGTTTGAGTGAGTCTCTAGAGGGTATGAATTTGAGAGAAACAGAATTAGATTATTTCATTCGTGAAGAAGAGTGGTAGTTACCTCTCTATTGAGAGGGAAGAAATACCTATTTCTGAAACTTAAGACTGGTGGAAAAAACAAAAATTTTAAAATGTTGTAGGAGGCTTTCAATTTTGTAAGCAAATATTGCTATTCTTACTGGCCAAAGTTACACTAAATTAGAGATTTGGGGGAGCTTATTTTTTCCAGCATTTAGAAGTACAAGTTAATAATTTTAGTACTAAGTAAAATTGAGTGTAATGGGCTGAAGTGGAACAGGTGAATACCTTCCATTTGCCACAGCACTGTTACCCTTAAAAAAATTGTGCCCGTTATAAAAGTATGGAAGTTTGGAACTTGGAATAATTTTATTGCAGTCTTCCATTACATGGGAAATTTTAGCATATCTGATAAGCAACTTTACTTGAAAGGTCAGCTAATCATCTCTGTTGCAAATGTTTAATTGGCAAAAAGCAAGTCATGTTAAATAAAATCACTGCTTACCATCAACTGGGTAAAATGGTTATTATTGAAATAGAATGAATGTGGTCAGAGTATCATAGTCGAGAGTGAAGTATTATGCGTGAATTATAGATCTCTTGAGTTGACTATGTAGATGCAGTATCCTACCCAGTTTTGTCTGTCTCTTGGATTTTTCTCCCTAGTGTTTGTTATCTTACAGCCTTGAAACTCAAGGAGTCAGTGAAGAACAGAGCAAAATTCTACTACCTCTTCTTAACCCCTTTCTTAAAATATTCTCTATGTCTCTATGACATAGTAATCCCAAAGGATTGTGTTACATCTCTGTGGAAGTTACACACTTTTCCTTAAAAAGTGGTTTTATAATAAGACCTTGTTTATAACTTTTCCAATATTGGTACTTCTTGGCTTCTGACCCAAACCTCAAGTAGAACAGAAAAGGGAATAATGGAGCATTGTTTTTCCATGTTAGTATCTAGGGCATCAGGTTCTTGGTGAAACACTGTAATTAAGTGGAATACCTACTCTTCATACTTAGGACTCTTAACACATTTCTTTGAGACTTGTAAATATAAATTAAAGCTTGTTACTGTTTATATGCTAAAGAAAAAGCTTTCCAAAATAAGACTGAAATTCAGAATATCATTGATTAAAGTTTTATTTATATAGCTTTAACAACTCTGCAGAGCATCCCTTAAAATTTTAGCATAAGGACATTAAAAATTGCATGAGATTCAAAGCCTATTAGCAAAATTATTAATTTAAAACCCTAATGTAAATTGCAAATTTTAGAATTTATTTTTAACTCTTATTTATCACATGCTCTAATGTATGTACATAAGTTTCTGTGGCTTAAATAATTAATATTATTTGATAAGTTTTTGTGGTGTGGATAATTGTTATTATTTGATTGTTATACCATATGTGCCCATTAAGATTCTTTTTTAATTATAAAATATTTCAAATATACAGAATAATAATAATAATAATAATAATAATATAAATGCCCTTGTACTCTTCACAAACTATTTTGCCATATTTGCTTCTGATTTTTAAAGAAATAAAATCTTCCTCTTTTGTACTCCTCCCTGATGCCATCTCCTCTTTCCCTCCCTACAGCTAACCTACCGTTCTGAAGTTGGTGTAACTCCTTCCTATTTAAGATTTTATATTTTATCATGTGTTTGTATCCCTAAATAATATATAGCAGTTTAAAAAAATTTTTATTTGCAATAGCCGATTGTATGTAATCTTTTGTAACTTACTTTTTCACTCAACATAGGTGTTGTTTAGTATATTAGTTTACTTGCCAGTTCCCCCAATAATGTTCATTTCAATTATTATTTTTTGCTATTTTGAACAGTGCTACAAGTGTACATCCTTGATAACATTTTCTCTTGTAAATGTCCTAGATATCTTGGACATATGCCCCCCAAGTGGATTTTTGAGTGGTTGATATGTATAGTCTGTGATTTTAGATCTTGTCAAGTTTCTCTCCAAAGTGGTGTGCAAGTTTGCGCTGCCAACAGTAAGGTAAGAGAGTTCTGGTTTTCTTGCCTCATCGTCAGTATTTAGTCTTCTCAGATTTTTAAATTTTTCTAGTCAGAGCTGTGAGATAGTAGCTTTTTGTTTTAATTCATATGTCCCTGGCTAACAAGAACATTAGCTTCATTTCATATACTTACTGGTCATTGTGAATTTATTATCTATATGCCTACTTTTCTCTGTTACATGGCTGCTTTTAGTATGTGTGTTGACTTTAATGTGGTTGTGGCCATCTTTATATAAAATTTTGCAGTTAAATTCAGTCACATTTATCATCCTTTTCCTTTATGATTGAGCCCTTTTTGTTAGATTTTAAAAATTTATTCCTTCCCTGAAGTCTAAAAAATTCTATTTTGCTTCAAAAGTTGGAAATTTCAAAATATGCCTAATTTACCTCAAATCAAATTTTGTGATTATTGTAAGGTAGAAATCCTACCCCGTATTGATAGCCAGTTCTCATAACATCTTTTATTAAATAATACACTCATTCCCCATTAATTTTGTAGTGGCTCCTCTCTTATATTACAAAATCTCCTTGTCATGTGCAAATTGGTTTCTGGACTCTGTATTCTATTCCATTAGCCTACTTACCAATGTCAATTCTACACAATTTTTTTTATTTAAAAAATAGCTTTATAATTAATTTGAAGAAGAGTTAAGTAGTCCTTTACTCTTATCATCGTTCCAAAACTTTCCTTGGATAGCCATATCCTCTGCTATCCAGGTACTCCCCTTCCCTTGCTTGTTTATTATCATGACTAGTTTGTCCTCACTGAACTAAGTTGTTTTATGAAAGAATTTGATAAGTGCCCATGTTAAGTTTTATCTGGTGCAACAGGGTGGCTCTTTTGGCTTTGCCAGATCTTATCCCTAAGGTCTTCCAACCCAATTATTCTCTTTTCGTTTCAAAATTGGAAACAAAAATTTTGTATATTTGTAATGGAATGCTTGAACTTCTCCATGAATTTGTCTTTTTGTTTTATAAAAGTTCCTTGCAAAAAGACTTTGGGCTCAGCAAGGTATTTAGCATAAGGATCTGCTAATCTAACAAATTTGATAATGTCTCTGGATTTCTTTTTAAGGATAGCAACTTCTTTGGGTGGCACCAAAGCATCAAGTAACTTGTATATTTCATATCTAAATTTTATTAGGAGGTTAAGGAACCTCTGTTTCTGTGGCATTTCAAATTGATATGTTATTTCAAAAATACACTTGCTATCTACTTACCCTTTTTAGCAATGTGATGTGTCTTATTAAATGCTCTTAAAAAGAAACCTGTAAAAGACCACAGGTTTGTCCTCTTGAGCCTGTTTGGCTTGTTAGATATGGTACTGCATTCTAAAAGACTGGTGTATTGTATATCCGGGTAATAGTCTTCCTTTTCATTTTTTTAAGATAAAATCCATTAATAAGCAGTATTTGTAAGAATATAGTAGTGCAGTGTTCAGAATGTCTGTTCTGGGCACAGGCACTTCTTGAACTGCAGAACCATAATCATGGGATTCTTCATCAGCTAAAGATAATAGAGTTAATGGGTTTGAGAAGGCTATACCAGTGGATGGTAAAATGAGAAAGAGCAAGTGATAATATACTTTATGTGGTACCATCAGATTTAATTTGCATATTGATCTTGTATCTTTCAACCTTGCTGAACGAAATTATTCTGTGTGTGTGTGTGTGTGTAAATTCCTTGAGATTTTCTATTCTGTATAAGAGCATGTCACTGGCAGATAAGGAGTTTTATTTCTTTTCCAATCTGGATTCCTTTTATTTCTTTTTCTTTCCTAATTGCTTGGGCTATTGAACCTCTAGTGTTAAATAGTAGATATCCTTGTCCTGTTCTTGATCTTAAGGGGTAAGCTTTCAGTCTTTCAGCATTGTGATATTAGCTGTAGTTAATAATAATCGGACTTAACGGTGAACTTAGTAAAATGTGAAGATGCTTCAACTAAGTATAATTAGTCTAGCCTGCACTTTCTCTGATGCAAGGAAAAATAAGCGATTGGATCAAAGGATAAGCTAGTATAAGACAATGGATTTTTTTATGTGTGCCATGCTGTTGAAAAATAGAGCAGAGTTTCTCAACCTCAATACTTTGGGCATTTTAAGGCGCATAATTCTTTGTTTAGGGAACTGCCCTGTGTATTATAGGATGTTTAGCAATATTCCTGGCCTCCATCTTCTATATGCCAGAGCAGCATCCCATTTATGACAACCAAAAATTTCCTGACATTGCTAGATGTTGGCAAAATTGGCCCCAGAGAACCATTGCCTTAGAGCATGGACTAATTAAGTAAGCCCTACTGAATAAAAATATTATGTGAGCCATATATGTTTTATTAAATTTTGCTAAGTAGCCACATTAAAAAATGTAGGAAGAAATAGGTAAAATTAATTTTAATAACTTTTTAACTTGGTATCCAAAATACTATTTCAATATGTGATCAATATAAAAATTAGATATTTACATTTTTTATATTCTTTTTGAGATCCAGTGTGTTATTTTAAATTTACAACACATTGCAATTCAGATAGATTTTTATCAGAAATAGTTGATCTGTATTTAGATTTCAGAAAATTTACAGTTAAGAAAGTAAATTCACATACCTTTTTCCAAACATACTTAAACGTTTTCCAATAAATGGATTGCATGTCCGTTTTGAAATTTAAGATTTTATTTATTTGTCAGATAGGGTGCAAGCAGGCGGAGCGGCAGGCGGAGCAGGCAGAGAGAGAAGCAGGCTCCCTGCCGAGCAAGGATGCCAATGTGGGACTCGAGCCCAGGACCCCGGGACCATGACCCGAGTGGAAGGCAGCGGCTTAACTGACTGAGCCACCCAGGCGTCCCTTGAAATTTAAGTTAATTAAAAATAAATAAAATTTAAATTAAGTTCCTCAGTCACATTTGGCATAGTGGCTCGTGACAGTTGGAGTCCAGGCCTAACTTAACATATATAGAGAAAAAGAAAGGTTTGTGATAATCTAGGAAGACTCAGTTTGGACTGTTAAATTCAGCTCCAAATACTTTACCTTTGTCTTGAGAGTCTTTTGCCTGTAAGAATTCTGGGGTCATAGCTTATCAGTTGATTATTTTTGTAACTGCATACACAGTGTAGTTATTATGCCCGAATCACCTATACTTTAATCATATGTAGAATTTTCCAGAGCTTTGAAAAAAAAATCCTGCAGTGTTACCTGGCAGTTTCATTTATTAAGTGGGACCTTACCTATTAAATATTTGTGTCATAAAGAAAGTACTATATCCTGATATTAGTCCCAGAATAATAGTTAAAGATTTAGACATTTCCACTATTTGAGTGGTTTTAGTACTCTGAGGGATCTGGTGTTCTTGGTAGTGGAATTATTAGTGGATAAAGTGACCCATATCTGTATTACATTGTCCATCATTATTTATAAACTTGTCTCCTTAGTTTAGTAGAAGGTCAGGGAATTTTTAAGTGCTAATGTCCCCTGGAGTGGCATTGGTAGAGAGACTTTGGAGAGTTGTCCTGTTTTTAGCCATTATAGGACATTAATTTTTCCTAAGGCCCCTTCTGCTTTTGGTATCCTTGTCCAGAGCTGCCTAATTCTTAGAGAACACAGAACCTCTGGTCACATTTTTGATACCACTTGTTTTATCTTGAGGATCAGAAATTTGTTTTGATTTCTAGCTTTTTGAAATGTTAAGCAGTATCTTCTAAATTGGCATTTTTTTAGTCCCATTTTCATTAAAAAAAAAAAAAATCAAGCCCATCTGCCTTTATAAATTAGCTTTTGAGGATACTCCAGAATATTGTTTGATATTTTTCCTGGGTCAGTTTTCAGAGTCTGCTACTTATTCATCTTATTTTGTTTATAATTTTGAATTTTCGTCCAATCTATCCATGAGGGAAAGGCTTCTGGAATGGCCTTATATGTAGTACATTTCCTATTTGCTTCCCCTTTCAGGGTCATACCTTGAATTATGAAGAACTGGGTATTTAAACCATCTCCTAGTTTTTGGATCTTTGTTGTTACTGATTTTGCTGCTTTTAATTTTGTTCCCATTTGAGGGAGTAAAAATTAAGTGAACTGGTTGGTACAGACTCCAGGACATTAAACATCTAACAAAATTCTGAATTCTATGGCAAATTTGTTTTTTTTTTTAACATTTGTTTTAAAGATTTTATTCATTTATTTGACAGAGAGAGAGAGAGAGAGAGAGAGATCACAAGTAGGCAGAGAGAGGGGAGAAGCAGGCTCCCCACTGAGCAGAGAGCTTGATGCGGGGCTTGATCCCAGGACCCTGAGATCATGACCTGAGCTGAAAGCAGAGGCCTTAACCCACTGAGCCACCCAGGCGCCCCACAAATTTGTTTTCTGAAGGTTAGAAAAATCCTTGATTATAGCTCTCTACTTGACTCCAGACCGAGGTTAAAAATACCAAGTTTCTTTAGATCTGCATTCTGCCCTAATAGTTTTGAAGGGATATGATAGTATTGTTTCGTCCTAAGAAAAACTTTGAGCAAAAGATCACTTCTTTTGGAGGTAAAAGAAGGTGCAGAAAGATAGGAATTTGGTAAAGATAAAGTTGGGTAGAGGGAAAGGTGTCAGGAGGTGGATTTCAGAAGGTTGAATGGCAGTTAGTTCTCAGTGTTTTAGATTGAGGTCCCAGCATATCAATCAAAAGTTGACTTTTGAATACTTCAGGCTTTCTCCCCCTGATTTTTCTAGAACTCCTTTGGTTGTATTAATTTTGGAATATCAGAAGTTCCTTCAAATGGCTATAAGTAATTCTAAGTCATTTTTTAGCAAAATTTTGCCACTTACCAAGTTAAGCACAAGAGTTAGGATTGTAGTGAAAACTGTCAGGAGGAGGTTGTGCCTTTGCAATAAACAAATCGATGACAAGAAAAAGGCACGGCATTTGTCCAAAGTGTGTTTATTAATGGTAGACGAGGATCCCCAACCAAGCAGAGGAGAGGAAGGAGCTGCTGATGAATGACCACAACCACTGATGATCCTGAAATAAGGACTAAACAAAGTGAACTTCTTTTACAAATTGCCGGGCCTTCAGGAGTCCTCACGAAGATGTCATAGAGGACCCAAAGCAAAATTAGACCAATCATTCTAGCAGCCAGTTGTCATCAGTCTAATGGGCCATTAGTCTTCAGGGCCAGTTTATGCTGATTTGGAGCCTTAGCCTGTTGCCTCTGTCTGTTCTCTACGAAGTACTTCCTTCTACATTCAATACACACAAGCCAATAAGGGAGAAAACAAGGATACTTAAACCAAGATTTTGTGATTTTATATAAATAGATGAAAAAAATGTGAAAGCAAATGGGAAAGGGAGAGTTATGTTGGTTAGACCCATCATTTTGAGAAAACACAACTGCTAATTTTATATAAGGTTTTTGAGTTGGGGGGGGGATTGATGTCAGACTTAAAAACGTGGTTATTCTAATAAGACCTAGGGCCAGCTGCTTTCAGCAGACTTACTGATAAATTCATTGTTGATTGGCTGGCCTTCGAAGTATGAGACTGTCTTGAATGATTGGCTTCCAAGTTGTCATTGATCAGTTAGGATTAAACTGAGGCAAGTTATGATTGATCAAATAGGTTTAAAACTGGTTCAGATTTACTTGTTACTGGCTGTAGAACAATCTTTTATAAGTACTTTTACTAGGGTCTCTTATTCCTAATAAAACCTATTCCTAATAGGTTTCCTAGTTTGTAATTTTTGCTAGATTTACTTTTTTAAAAAAATGAAGTAAAATTCACTTAACCATTTTTAAATGGACTGCTGAGTGGCATTTAGTACATTTAACGGTGACTCCTTAATCTCCCACCCTACCCCTGGTAACCACCAATCTACTTTCTGTCTCTGTGGATTTACCTATACAACATTCTGCTTTCTTGTACTGGGTGTGTTTTCAAGGCTCATCCACATTGTAGCATGTATCAGTACGTCATTCCTTTTTATGGCTGAATAATATTCCATAGCATGTGTATATCATTCATTTCTTCATAGACATTTGAATTGTTTCTTTTTGCTGCTGTGAACAATGTGTCTATGAACATTCATGTACAAGTATTTTTATGAGTACATGTTTTCAATTCTTTGGGGTATATACATAGGAGTAAAATTGCTCCTGTTCTGTTTTTAACTTTTTGAGGAATCCAAACTTTTTCCATAGCAGTTGCCACATTTTATGTTCTCAGCAATGTACGAGGGTTCCAAAACCTTCCCATCCTCGCCAACACTTAGTATTTTGTTTTTTTCCCAATTGGCCACAGGCCACCCTAGTGGATGTGGTTATCTCATTGTGGTTTTGATTTGAATTTCTCTACTGATTAATGATGTGCATCTTTTCATGTGTTTATTGACCATTTGTGTATCTTCTTTGGAGAAATGGCTGTATAAATCCTTTGCTCATTTTAAAGTTTGTTGTTGAGTTGTAAGACTTTAAAATATATATATATTCCAGATACTAAACCAAGATCTAATTTTTAAAGGGATGTTAATGTTCTTTAATTTGGGGGGGAGATTCTTAAGAATTCAGTATTATTGGGTTTGGTGCTGAGTGACAAAAAATCCGAAGCAAATTTCTTAAACAAGAAAGTTCTCTCTTTTGTAAAAGAAGTCCAGATGTAAGCAGTTCAGGGCTGTTAACAAAAGCTCCACAATCATGACAGACCTAGGTTTCTTCCGTATGTCCGCAGACCTAGGTTTCTTAGTGGTTGCTTCACTGTTCTCAAATTGTGAGTTCACTTCATGGTCCCAGTTGCCAGCTCAAGCGCGCTCTAGCTGTTTTGTGCGCTTCACAGTCAGCACAAGGGGGGAACGATGACCATGCTCGCTAGCTGTAAGGATACTCTTCACAAGTCACACACAAACACGCACTACCATCCTTCAGGAAGAATTTTTTCTCGTGTCAATCCCTAGCTTCAAGAGCAGCTGGAAAATATCTTTATTCCTAGTAGCCATATGTCCAGCTCAAAGTCCAGAGTTCTGTTGCTGAGGAAGGTGGGGAGAACAAATTTGGAAGGACAGCTAACAGTATCTCTCACAACTGTTCTGATACTTGTGTGAGTGCTATTGTCTTTCCTCAGATTAGTCAATATTTGCAAACCTGGATGACCATAATTTTCTAGAGTTACTGTATATGCCTCTAAAATGTCAGTGCTCTATCCAGTCTAACAATCTTTGTTTTTTTAATAGTAATATTTAGCTCATTTACATAACATAATCTTAGGTAAGTTTTATAGTTTTCTAATTGTCTCATTGCTTTCGTATTCTTTTTTGTCTTCTTTTGGACTCATGAGGTTGTTTGTTTTATTTTCCAGGCACTTGTAGTGTTCATGAATATTTTTTATTCTCATATCCTTCTATTATCTTTACATTATAAATAAAATGTGTATGGCTTATTAATCAAGGTTATCGTACAGTTTATAACAATTCATACTTAATATCTCATATAAATTAATACTTCAGCGACTTCCTGGAGGACAATTTAAGGCCCTTAGAATAACTTCAATACTATTGGTTTTTTTTGTACTATTGTTTTTAAGTATTTAAGTTTTAAAACCCACAAGACATTTTTGCTTTATTAGCCTGTGTATTAGTTTGTATTTGTCATATGTACTCTTTGTATTGATTTGTATTGATCTTCACTCTTCCCTGCGTCTTTGGCAGTTCTTGCTTTCATCACAGGACAGTGTCTTTTTTTTTTTTTTAAGATTTTATTTATTTATTTATTTTTAACAGAGAGAGAACACAAGCAGGCAGAGAGGCAGGCAGAGGCAGAGAGAGGAGCAGGCTCCCTGCCGAGCAAGGAGCCCGATGTGGGACTCGATCCCAGGACGCTGGGATCATGACCTGAGCCGAAGGCAGCTGCTTAACCAACTGAGCCACCCAGGCACAGGACAGTGTCTTGCATCTTCTGGCATTCCACTGCATTTGTTGCAAAGATTGGAGTTTTATTACTCCTTGTAAGGAATGTATTCCTCACCCCACCCTCCCCCAACTGTTTTGATTTGCTCTTTGTTTTTGGTTTTAAACAGTTTTACTGTGGTTCTCTAGGTGTGGATTTTTTTGGTTTGGGATTATAAAACTACTTGAATCTGTGATTTGATGTCTTTAGTCATTTTTTGGAAAATTCTGAGGCATAAACTCTACAAATAGCCCTTTTGCTCCCTTCCTTTTCTCCTGTTCTACTCAATTTTCACCATAAACCATATGTGTCTTAGATTTTCTGTGTTGTTCTTATTTTATTCTTTTTTTCTCTTCATGTTTTTATCATTTGTGTTCTAGTATTTATTTAATAACTATAAAAATGTATTTTTAATACCTATAGTCTGGTCACAGGAAATTAACTTTTAAAAATTTCAACTTCATATTTTGTTACAGAACACTATTATGGGGATAAATAAAAATATTTAAAGCACTAAAACATGCTATAATTCTGTGAGGAAAGTGAAATAAAAAGTACAGATCCAATGAATGATGTTAAAAGTCTGACTATTGAAGAGTTTGTTCTTATAGTATTATACTGATGATGGTATCAGAGGAGATCAGTCGCCCCAGGGGTGGTGTGACCACAGACAAATGATGATGGTGGGAATCAAACTGCTATTGTATTTAGATTCTATTAGATACATTTAAAAGAATGATATAACGGGTTTTTTTTTTAAATGTAAGTATAATAGGCCACTGGAAATGATCTTAGACTTATTTAAATTTATGATGGTAAATGTTGGTTATCCATTTAAAAATAATGTGAATACATATTTTTCCAAAATGTGTTTAGAGGTATGCAAGCAATAAAGTTTGAAGATACTTTTCTGGCAGATGCTAAGTGTAAGGTGGGCTGTCACATTCCCATAACAGACCCACACAGATCTTTATCAAGATTTAAAAATATTTCTTGAGATTTGGTGCTAGAGAATCTGACATGAACAGCATGTCATACTCTCTTCTAGGTGAGCTAGTCAAGTTACGGTACTAAAAATGTTCAGGAAACTGCTTTGCTGCTTGAGTCCAATCTTCCAAAGGCTCTGTGGTTAGAAGTCTAGCCCCTGCTGGGAAGGAGAGGAATCAAACAGAAATCTGTGTTGTCAGAGCTTCATTCTTCCCTGATGACAAAACCGATAGCCTTTAGGAAATGAAAAGATTATTTTCTATCAACAAAAGAATATACATTTTGCCATGTCCTACTAGAAATGGTTTTGTAGTTAATTGTCATGAGATTACAATTACTTACATTTTTGGGAAAGCACTTTCCTTAATTCATCACCTCCTCATGCCTACGTAACATGGAGCTTTGTCATGGTCGACTTGCCAGTAGTTCTGAGGACAGTGCCTATAGAATGTCACATCTTTTTTTCTCATCTTACTATGCTGGCAAGACCTCTTAGTAAACAGTCTTCCTTGTTTCTTGATTAGCTTTAAGATGGGATACTTTAAATACTAAATATGATACACATGTATGGGTTTGGGGTACATAATACTCTATTAAGAAGTATCTTTCTATTCTTTGCTTATATTGTAAAGTCCTGAATGGATGATGAGTTTTATCAAATACTTTTGCAACATCTATTTAAATGACAAGTTGTTGTTGTTTTTCCTTCCTCTATCCTTGAGTTGGATTACATAAATTATTTTCTAATGTTGAACCATTCTTGCATTCTTGGGATAAACCTGACTTGGTCATGACAGTGCTATTATTACTAGTAATATATTTTTGAGTTTTAAATATTTTTTTTCAAACTTTGCATCTTTGTTCACAAATAAAATCAACTATGATCTTTCTTATATTTATTTATATTCATAAGTGACTTTAACCTAAATTTTCTTCCATTGTTTGCATTTGGTTTTGCTATCAATATGGACTAGTGTCATAAAAATGAATTAGGATTCTTCAATGTTTGGTAAAACTCACCTATAAAATCACCTGATGCTTTTATTTTATGGCGTGAGGATAGAATGGGCAGATACTCAACTAATTCCGTGGCTTTAAATATCATAGACTCTTTGAAGTGTTCTACTTTTCACAAGTTAGTTTTATTTTTTTAGGAAATTATCCATTTCATCTGTTTTCAAATTTATTGCTATAAAGTTATTCATGGTATTTTCTTATGATTTTTTTTAACATATATATTCTATTTGCAAATATGATCTTTCCATCCCTAATATTTATTTGTGCCTCATTTCTCTTTTTCTTGGTCTACTCTATTAGATGTTTATCTTGTTAATCTTTCCAGAGAACATGTATTTGTTTTTAACTCCTCAGATTCTCTTATGTTTTATTAATTTTTTTCTTTTTTTTTTCTTGTCTTTTGGGATTAATTCCTTCGTCCTGACTTATTTCTTTCTTCTATTATTTTTTATGCTCTCTGATAGTTTATTCTTATTCTTTTTATAACTTGTTGAGTCAAATATTTCCTTATTTTTTCTATTTTTTTTTCTTTTGTTTTCTGATAGATGCATTTGAAGAAAGGCTACTCCAGCTGGCGGATGCAGAGTCCCAGTTTTTGTTGTTGTTTTTGTTGTTGTTGTTGTTTGCTTTCATTTTCCTTTATTTTTCTTAGAAAAGCCCCTAAACTCTATGACTTCCAGGAAGGGTAGAGGGTATTTAAAAAATTATATAAATTATATAAAAGGGTATTTGAGGGGTATATTTCTTTCTACATACTTTTTGAACTGTATTTCACAAGAGTTGACATGTGGTGCTTTTTCATCTCATAAATTTTCAATATGATTGTTAATTTGACCCAGTTACCTAAAAGTGAGTTTTTCATTGTTTGTTAATATAGGAAGCACTTTGGCTATCCCTTTTATTTTCACTTTTTGAAATAAATTTCTACATATGCTTCATTGTAGTTATGATTTCTGTTTCACTGTGGTTGCTGTTTTCCCTCTGGCATGCGGTCATCCCTAGATGGGATTCACCAAGCCCACTTGCGGTGCGGAGGTAGGATCCACCTTTTGAAGGGACAAATATCAAAGAATTTGTAGACTTAATTTTAAAATCCCTATAATGGAAATAATGCATATACAGATTTTGATGGAGCAGTTTTACGCCAAAAACAATGTTCTTTTTAATTTAGGAGAGCTATAAAAAAATGAATTTCAGTTGGTTGAGGTAACTGTACAGTTTAGGATTATATCCAAACTGTGATTGCTATCAAATAGCCTATGGTTAATTTATACACACACACAGTCTTTGTACTAACTGAACACTGTAAACAAACACACAAGCTGATATTAAACAATATACTTCGGTAGAACAATGCATTCTTTTTCTCTTTGCTGCCTATCATAAATTGGGATTTAGATGCATTGCAGACTCCAAGCCCATGCTGTAATTCACTGTAAGTGTCCTACAACGGCATCAAAGCTTTTCTAAGTCCTTTAAATTTTGATTACATTTGTTTAAATTCAGAAAACTAATGAAAGAAAATGGCATTTACTATACACCATAGGAGGCAGGGAGATACCAGCCACTTAGCAAATCCACTAAATAAGCAGCCCCATCTACTTCAAAAATTCCTAATTATTTTATTATCTTATTATTTTTTTAAAAGATTTTACTTATTTATTTGGCAGAGAGAAATCAAAGTAGGCAGGGACACAGGCAGAGAGAGAGGGGGAAGCGGGCTCCCTGCTGAGCAGAGAGCCCGATGTGGGGCTCGATCCCAGGACCCTGAGATCATGACCTGAGCTGAAGGCAGAGGTTTTAACCCACTTAGCCACACAGACACCCAAAAACGCCTAATTATTTTAGTAAGACTGCTCAAAGACAATTGTTTCAGCACATGCTACTGTGGAAAGCACGTTTATATGTCACTTCGCAAAGCATGACTTTTTATTTAAGTAATTCAAGTGATTATTCTAAAATAATTTCATTTTCCGTTCCAATTTTTCTTATTTCACATGTGAGAAGCAAAGCTATAATTATTGTTGTGTTTCATTAGCAGAACTTTGGAGTTAATCGATGCCAGTTTTATATTAATGTCATCAGATACATCAAAAGAAATTAGTTTAAGTGAATGCCAAAATTGGTTCAAAACTTTAAAAATTCAGTTCAAGGAACTGAACAAACTTTTTGGAAATTAATTCTGTTGAAGATTCAATGTCTGACAGTATTGCGCATTTTATAAATGAAGTTGAAAAGCTTAACACCGAGTATAAACCTGTTTGTTTTGATGGTTTTATTAGTTATCTATTACTGTGTAACAAACCACCCCTAACGTAGAAGTTAAAACAACAAGCATCTATTACCGAACACAGTTTCTGTAGGTCAAGCATTTGAGGATGGCTTATCTGGGTGGTTCTGTCATGAAATCGATGTTAGGAACTTTGGCTGTGTCAGCAGTCGTGATGCGAAGGCCTGACTGGGGTTGGAGGATCCTCTTCACGATGATTCAGTCTACATGGCTGTGGGCAGAAGACTGCTCCCTCACCACATGGTTGTCTCCATCGGGCTACTTGAGTGTCCTCACAAACATGGCATCTGGACGCCTCCAGAGTGAGTGATCCAATACAGTAAGACAGACGCTATAATGTTTTTATGACCAGCTCTCAAGTTGGATTCTTTTTTTTTTTTTTAAAGGTTTTATTTATTTATTTGACAGAGAGAGAGATCACAAGTAGTCAGAAAGGCAGGCAGAGAGAG
>CM052799.1:182580890-182604245 GCA_028533885.1 Nasua narica | reverse complement strand
GGGGGGGGGGAAGCAGGCTCCCTGCTGAGCAGAGAGCCCGATGTGGGGCTCGATCCCAGGACCCTGAGATCATGACCTGAGCTGAAGGCAGAGGCTTTAACCCACTGAGCCACCCGGGTGCCCCTCAAGTTGGATTCTTTATGACCAGCACCTGTAGCTGTGGCAACTTATTAATGATTACTTGAACCTGAAATGGAATAGGTCCGCCAGGTGCTTAGGGGACTGATTTAGCCCATCAACACAGGTTACGCCACCCTCCTGGGAATAGAGACTGGCACCGACTGTCAGTTCTCTGACTTGTGTGTGAAATATTATGGTAAGATGCTTAGCTAGCACCAAAGCAAGGGATTTAATGGCCATTGGCTCAGGCTCTCATCTTTGGTCCAAAGTAGGTATCATTGGGGCCAGTTCAGGGCTAGACCAATCCTCAACATAGTGTCCCCTTTTCCTTTACTCTGAGACAGGGGAGTTGCGTGGCTGTGGTCCAGTAAAATCTCATTTAGGAAAACGGGGCAGGCCAGATTTGGCTTGTGAGCTGTGGTTTGCCGGCCCTTGAGCTAGACCCACAGAACACGAACAGCACCCTGAAGCTACAGCTGAAGGCTCTAGTAGGGCCACCGAGCTGCGAGAGTCTCACTGCTGTGTCCTGAATTCTGGCAATGGTAAAAAGTTTAATTTCCCTAATCTCTACCCATTTGAACTAGCTGCTTGGCGGAGGCCTAGGGGTGGTGTCATTTGTCTTGAAGAATAGGATTGGACCTAGCCTTTTACCAGAATCCCTACCATTACACTATTTTGGCAGGGTCACGCAGGGGAGAGAACCTCTGAGCCAGAAAGACCCTATGTCGCCAGGACTCTCGCCTCACAGCTGCACTACTCACTGCTCGGTCTCACGAGGCACGCACCGCCGCTGCTCCGGGCCTCTGGTCTCCTTTCCCCCACAAGGCTGAAGATGCATGTTGGAAGACATGTCTTCTTAGGTCTCTTGTAAACGTTTCTTCAAGTCTGGCAGGCAAGGCACAAACTGCCCTTAGCTCTAGGTTATGTATACAAGAATATGTGTCTGGTGAACATCCTTGGAAGATCCAGATAGTGTCTCCAAAGCAAAGAGAAGACATCTGCAGAGCAAAGAGTGGGCATTCTTACTCTTCAGTCTCATAAATACAGTGTCTCTCCACAGCAAAGGGAAGGTGCACTTAATGCCAGTAATAAAAAATTAGGATTCCCTGAATTCAGGGTATCCTCTCTCTGAGGATACAACTCCCATGCATGCAGGGTTGTGTCAGGGCCCATCCATGTTGCTCCCATAGGACTCAGGGGCCAGGAGAAATGAAGAACGTATGCTGATATTCATATGAATCGCTATGCTGAGTAATAAAGTTCTTTGTCTCTGACCCAGAAGCTTTCTTCTGCCAACCATGAAACCGTCAGACTGACCAGTTAGCTTCAAGTAGGGTAAAAGCTCAGATCCTTTCCACTCTCCACGGTGCAGTGTCCTGCAGTTTTCTCTCCTTTGCACTGGCTGACCGGAGCCAGTCGGCCTTCACGTGATAGTCCACACCCAGAACATTGTCCTGGCACGTTTGCACACACACTCCCATTGTACCTACAGCAGCTGAGAATCAAGCAAGCCTCCCTGGTGACCAGAGAGCTCTCACCTCTGTCTCACTCCTACCGTACTCTTCACTCCACGCATGAGGTTTTCTTGCCAATCCCACTGCCTCTGCCCATGAGCTAGGCCAGTGTGGTTGGAGATTTCTGCAGATGATGGCGAGGCTCAGCCCAAGTTGTTTTCACTGTGCCATCTCGAAGAAAAAGCAAATTCAGGGCACGCTCAGGAAACCACGGCCTGAAGATGAAGCTAAAGGTATGACCATGAAATCCTTCTCTACACCCTCAGAAGGTGGTGGCTCAGGGCACATTCCCTCGGAATAAAGGCCCTCTGACTGTTTTACGGATGCACCTCACAGACTCAAATCATAGGGCCTCCAGGAAGCTTAAGGGCATTACCCCTAAGGGATCTCAGCGCAAAACAAGGTAATGAAGTTATCTTGAAGAGATTTATGTGTGTCACATACTAACGGAGTTAACCCCAAAAGATTGTCGGAAGATGTCAACATTCTAAAGAGGCCTATAGCAGTATTAATAGTTTGGACTGGAAAGGACAGAACAGACAAAATGAAAAAGAGGTTTTGGACCTCTAGACATCTATAAAGCAGGACCCAACCTGAGAAAACTACTCAGAAACAATCATGTGCTACTCTAGTGACAAGAGAAATCAGAGGACAAACCAAGGGCTTAGATGAGGGGACCAGGAGACATGGCAAGTCAGTTCTGAGCTATAGTAGGACCAAGTCCAACTTGTTTGGCTGAATTTCAGAATTGCTATGGACCAGTGACCCTTTGCAGCTTCCATTTTCTCTCCTTTGAACAGTAATACCTACAGCACTTATTGTATACTTGGTCCAACATTGTACTTTGGGTGTGGGGGAGGCGACAACGTATCTCTCTAGCAAATGGGTCTACATTTGCTGCAGTTAAGGAACAACACCTGAGGGGTTTCATCCACTCCTAGACCTGAGTTTGTTTATTTTTATTAACATATAATGTATTATTTGTTTCAGGGGTACAGGTCTGTGATTCATCAGTCTTACACATTTCATAGCACTCACCATAGCACATACCCTCCCCAATGTCCATAACCCAGCCATCCTATCCCTCCTCCCCACCCCCCAGCAACCCTCAGTTTGTTTCTTGAGATTAAGAGTCTCTTATGGTTTGTCTCCCTCTCTGGTTTCATCTTGTTTAATTTTATTTCCTCTTCCCCTATGATCCTCTACCTTGTTTCTCAAATTCCACATATCATTGAGATCATATGATAATTGTCTTTCTCTGATTGACTTATTTCATTTAACATAATACCCTCTAGTTCCATCCATGTCATTGCAAGTGGCAATATTTCATTTTTGATGGCTGCATAATATTCCACTGTGTGTGTGTGTGTGTGTACACACATCTACATATATATATATACATATATATGTATATATATACACAATGTCTTCTTTATCCATTCATCTGTTGATGGACATCTATGTTCTTTGCATAGTTTGGCTATTGTGGACATTGCTGCTATAAACATTGGGGTGCATGTGCCCCTTCAGATAACTACATTTGTATCTTTGGGGTAAATACCCAGTAGTGTGATTGCTGGGTCATAGGGTAGCTCTATTTTCAACTTTTTGAGGAACCTCCATACAGTTTTCCAGAGTGGCTGCACCAGCTTTCATTCCCACCAGCAGTATATATAGGAGGGTTCCCCTTACTCTGCATCTTGGCCAACACCTGTTGTTTCCTGACTTGTTAATTTTAGCTACTCTGACTGGTATGAAGTGGTATCTCATTGAGGTTTTGATTTGTATTTCTCTGATGCTGAGTGATGTTGAACACTTTTTCATGTGTCTGTTGGTCATCTGGATGTCTTCTTTGCAGAAATGTCTGTTCATATCTTATGCTCATTTCTTGTTTGGATTATTTGTTTTTTGGATGTTGAGTTTGATAAGTTCTTTATAGATTTTGTATACTAGCCCTTTATCTGATATATCATTTGCAAATATTTTCTCCCATTCTGTGTGTTGTCTTTTGGTTTTGTTGACTGTTTCCTTTGCTGTGCAAAAGCATTATATCTTGATGAAGTCCCATTAGTTCATTTTGCCCTTGCTTTCCTTGCTTTTGACAGTGTTTCTAAGAAGGAGTTGCTGTGGCTGAGGTCGAAGAGGTTGCTGCCTGTGTTCTCCTCCAGGATTTTGATGGATTCCTGTCTCACATTGAGGTCTTTCATTCATTTTGAATCTATTTTGGGGTATAGTGTAAGGAAATGGTCCAGTTTCATTCTTCTGCATGTGGCTATCCCATTTTCCCAACAACATTTGTTGAAGAGATTGTCTTTTTTCCATTGGACATTCTTTTCTGCTTTGTCAAAGATTAGTTGACCATAAAGTTGAGGGTCCATTTAGGTGCTGTAGGTTAGAAACAAGATGACAAGTTTCAGATGTTGTACTGATGTTGTAATGGGGTGAGAATTTGGGGGGCTTCACATGGACAACAGAATGCAACAGAGATGATGTTATGTTACTACTGAGGTCAAGTTATAGGAGACAGCAGCTTCCATCTTGGTCTCTGGCTCTCAGATCCTGAATCTGGGAGAATCCATGCTGTGAGCAGCCTTATGGAGAGACCCATATGTCAAAGAAGTAAATTCTGCTAACAGCCATCTGAGTGATTTTAGAAGTGGATCATTAATCCTCATTTGAGTCTTGACATAACTATGGCCTTAGCTGACCACTTTATTGTAACCTCAGAGACCCTAAGCTTGAACCACCCAGATAACCTCCCAAATTCCTGACCCTCCAAAATAAAGGTTTGTTGTTTTATGCTGCCATTTGGGGGTGGTGGGGGTGGTACTTTGTTATGCAGGAATAGATAACTATAATGAAAACATGGACACTAATATAGCTGCTAGTCAGCTTAAAAAAAGAAAAATTAGCCATGTTTGAAGCCTCATACCCCGTATGTGCATCTCTCTAATTCAATCCACTGAAACAAATTCTCTGCTTTCAAGGGCCCATGTGATTAGATTGGGTCCATCAAGATAACCTAAGATAGTCTCCCTATTTTAAGGTCCATATATCTTTAATTACAGCTGTAATGTCCCCATGTAATGTAACATATCCACAGGTTCTAGGGAGTAATGCACAGACATCATTCTGCCTACCATATGTATATGTACATCTCTAAGCAATACATAAATGAATTTTTCCTATTAAATATCTTTTTATAAATGTTCTAGCTTGAGTTTTCTGAGTCAATATTTTGTGTAATTTATGTTGATGAATAATTCACTCATTTGCACTGATACATTTCCACTATTATCCATTTTTTCTAAATGTATGTATTTTTTTTTTAATTTTTTTTGAAGATTTTATTTATTTTACAGAGAGAGACACAGCAATAGAGGGAACACAAGCAGGGAGAGCAGCAGAAGGAGAGGGAGAAGCAGGCTTCCCACAGAGCAGGGAGCCTGATGTGGGTGGGACTCGATCCCAGGACCCTGAGATCATGACCTGAGCCCAAGGCAGACGCTTAACGACTGAGCCACTCAGGCACCCTCCACTATTATCCATTGTTTGGTCAATGAATATTAGGTTGCTTCCAGCTTTTCCTATTATGGATAATGTTGCTGTAAGCTGTTTTTATATATGCCTGATGGTGTTCTAGTATCAGTATCTAGAAGTGGAGTTTCTAGATGATACAGCATAATTATCTTCTACTTTATTTGATAATGCCAAATTGCTTTGCCGAGTGGTTGGGCCAGTTTGCCCTCCATCAGCAGGAAGAGTTGCCTTAATTGCATATCTTCACTGATACTTGGAATTGTCAGACTTCTTAGTTTTCTAAAATGATATCTTTTTTGAGTCATTATTTGCATTTTCCTAAAAATGTAATATTATGGTAACAAGATAATTTTTTCTCTGTCATTTAATCATATTTATATTAGATTTTTATTGTTTGCTTTTCTACTTGCCAATTTGCTAGGAGTTCTTCATTTGTCCTGGCTATGAAGGTCTATACATGTTGCAAACTTCTTCATTTTCTTTATATGGTGCCTCTTGAGGAAGAAAACTCTAATTTTAATGCAGCTGAATTGATCAGTCTTTTCCTTTAATACATGTATTTTTTTCATAGTTTTATAGAGATACTTTTCTGCCCTGATATCATTAAAAGATATTCATCTATTTTATTTTCTAAAACTTAAAAAATTCTTCAGTCTTTCATATTTACTCCTTAATCCAGTTTAGTGATTGAGAGAGAAAGACTGTTGGAGAAGGTCATCAGGAGGATGTGACAGCCACCAAGGCACTTGGGTAGATGAGTTGGTTAAGCATCTGACTCTTGATTTTGGCTCAGGACATGATCTCAGGGTCGTGAGATCAGGCTCTGTGGCTCAGCAGTGAGTCGGCTTGAGATTCTCTCTATCCGTCTCCCCCTACCCCTCCCACTAGCATGCATGTGCTCTCTCTTTCTAATATACACATAAATCTGAAAAAAAAATGTGGCAGCTGGTGGACCCACTAGCTTGACCCAGGCAATGGAGGGCTCCATCCCCCCTCTCCTTTCCTTGGACTATATGTTCTGCCCACTGTTGCCGCAGCTGGAGCCATTTTCAAAGACGCAGCTTTGAGAGAGCAATGTGTTGGTGAGACCATTGGATGATGTATGTGACTGAACCCTGTTAAGGCCTTGGTGCCAACTTTGAAGACTCTGGTGGATGGGTGCTGAGACCTATTCACCTTGCTGCTGCCCAAGACACACCTTGTCTGTCAGCCTCCCTGCTCATTAAACCGGCCACCCATCCAGCTGGAACGGACGGCCTCTTTCTTTGGTCTCTCCCTGCCCTCCGTGTATGGGGGCCAGCTTCACGTTTTACCAGGGGGAAGTCCTGAGGTTGTGAACTGACAGTCGTTTGTACCAGTACTAGTTACAGAATATTCCATTTCATCTGCAGTGTCATTTCATCAAACATAATTTTCTCTATGTATGTGCATTTCTCTATGGGTTTTCTATTCTGTTTCAGTTTGTGTATCTTTGGGCCAATAAGAAAACTGTCTTAATTATTATTGTTGAATAATCCTTGACCACTGGGTACTTCAAGCTCCTCCATGCTCTTATTTGAGAGTGTATTGGTGGTTCTTGCAATTTGTTCTAGTTCCATGAAAAATCCTCTTGTGATTCTTTTTCTTAAGGTTTTATTTATTTGAGAGAGAGAGAGAGAGAGAGAAGGAGCAGAGGGAGAGGGAGAAGCAGACTCCCTGCCGAGCAGGGAGCCCAACGTGGGGCTCAATCCTGAAATTCTGGGATCATGACCTGAGCTGGAGGCAGATGCTTAACTGACTGAGCCACCCAGGTGCCCCACCCTCTTGGGATTTTGACTGGAATAGTACTGTAGCTACAGGAAGAATTGGTATTTTTAAGATACCGAGTCTTCCTATTCTTGAACATTCTTGAGTAACTCTCGGTTAAAATGTCTTTTAATCAAATTTTAAAAATGTATGCATGCTGGTCTTGTGCAGATGTTAGATTCACTTCACAGTGACTAATTGTGTTTTCATTGTAAATAGTTTTATTAAAGCACAATTTTCTTCTTTTGGAGGCCAAGTGCATAGAAATACAAATGATTTTTGAATATTGATCTCATAGGCAACCACTTTCCTAAGCTCTTTATTTTTGCTAATATTTTCTCTGTAGCTTCTTCGGAGTTTTCTTGGTAAATGATCTTATCATCTATTAATAATCGCAATTTTGTTCAACCTTTCCTATCCTTCTTCATTTATTTTTCTTATTTTGCTGGCTAGAAATTCCAGTGGAAATATTGAATAGGAATGGTGATAGGTGGCATCTTTGTCTTGTTCTTGATTTTTAAAGGAGATGATGGATGTTTCCAGAGTTTTTCCTTGAGAATATTTGCCATAGTTTTTGGTATACAGGTCATTTCAGGTTAAGGAAGTTCTTACTCATCCTAGTTTTCTAAGTTTATTAAATCTTAAAAATGTTTTTCCACATCTGCTGAGGTGATAATATGGGTTTTTCCCCCATTTAATCTATTAAAATGATAAATGGAATTTATAGATTTTTCTATTAAACCATGCTTACACTCCTGGGATAAACTCAACTTGGTTATGGTGTATCATCTGTTTTATATATACTGCTACACTTAGTTTGTTGAAGTTTTATTATTTTTTTCCTCTACGTTGATGTGACTGGTGATAATTTTCCTTTTTTATGCAGTCCTTATCTGGTTTTGTTATTAAGGTTAAACTTGCCTCATACAATTAGTTGGGGAAAGAATCGGTTCTTCTGGGGTGCCTGGGTAGCTCAGTAAGTAAAAATCTGTGCCTTCGGCTCAGGTCATGATCTCAGGGTCCTGGGATCGAGCCCCGCATCGGGCTCTCTGCTCAGCGGGGAGCCTGCTTCCCCCTCTCTCTCTGCCTGCCACTCTGCCTATTTGTGATCTGTCTCTGTCAAATAAATAAATAAAATCTTAAAAAAAGAGAGAGAGAGAATTGTCTCTTCTTCTTGCGCATACAGTTCAACTATATTTGTAACATCTGACTGAAAATTAGACAGTGGAATGTGAAGTGACTTAAGCTGTCTCCACGACTGGTTCATGCATAATCTACCATTCTTTTTCCCTAACTGTGTTCACTTAAAAGCTGAACGTGATGGTGGTACAAAAATAGAAGGACCCCGAGTCTCTGAACGATTGAAGGAACAGAGAGCACACTCCACCCCCTAGACAAACAGATAAAATGAATAGGCAACCAAAAACTTCCATTGTGTGTCACTAATAAAGAACTTGGCACATTGAAGTGCACTGCAATTTTGATAAAATCCCAAGATATGTCATATTAGTTTAATCGATTGCGGGGTAGGGAAAGTTGAAGAAACTGATAACAGAAACTGATTAGATGGTAGCCCATGTTACACATGGGCAAAACAATTGGTAAAACCGTGATTGACGCTATTTAAGTACTAGCTGAGTTTTAGGAGGAGAGGTTGGAAAACAGTGACTTCTATGTATGTTGATTGTCACTAACTACATTTGGCAAAGTGTGATAGGGAAAAACAGACCTGTTTATAGGAAACAGTGGAAAGTCACAAAGAGACTAAAAATGCAAGGTACCATATGATTGAAAATCCGACAGCCTCTAGATCCCAAATAGTAAGAATAATTCAGTCTTATTAAGAACAGATCAAGAATGCTATCTTCCCACCCAGTTCTACCATTTAACTGAGAGAAAGGCACAAATGTAAAGTAAAGCTCTAAAGCAGGTTTAAGAACTATGCCTAGGAACAAGTTGGATGTAGTGATTGGCAAATTGGACTGTCAGCAAATGTATCAGAAACCTACCAAGTTTTGAAGAAATCTATTGTCAAAGAGACCCAGTGTTTACCCTCCCCCACCCTCCCCCAAAAAACCCACCTTGTGAGTCTTGAGTGTGCCTTAGAGCAGCGCTTGGTTGGGCAGGAAGCTGATGGCAAAAATTCTCACCCCCAAGATATTGTAACTATTGGAATGTGAACAGAAGTCAAAGATGCTACTTCCAGAACTGGCCCCTAAAAATCCCCATGGGTGACCTTCCATTCTCTTTTCCCTCTTCATGGTGACTTAGAGGATATGTGCTGTATGTGGCAGTGGCACCAAATAACACCTCTGTCAAATATGGCCTCAGGGAAGAACAGACAAGGCAGAACTGAGTCGCAGAGAACGATGGCTGACAACGCTCCCCAGAGAGCAACAGCTGCTTGTGCTCTGCCTCATCCTTTCATCTCCTCTTTCTTGAGATGGCTGAATTAATTTTGCAGACCTTGGCAATTAGGTTGGGGTCATAGGTCAGCGTTCTGGCCAATGTAATTAAGGAAGAAGTGAAGGAGGTCACTTATAAAATCAGCCCATAAAGACCTCCCATGGGTCATCCTCCATCTTTGGAAGTTCGTGTTGGAGATGGTGGCCTCACAGGATGGGGAATTCTGGGTTCCTGTGTAACTGCCTGCAATAGAACTCCACTGTCCTCTCCTCCCCACAACTGTTCTGGCCTGTGACCTGAGCAAGCACTCACTTTTATCTTGTTTGTTTTGTTAAGTCATATAGATTTGGAGATTGCTACAGTGGTCAGCTTACCCTCACTACTCCAGGAGGTAGGCTCTCTTTCTTGATTCTCTGGAAGAACTTCTATAATATCTATAATTTCCTGACTTATTAATTTTAGCCACTTTGACCACTGTGAGGTGGTATCTCATTGCGGTTTTGATTTGTATTTCCCTGATGCTGAGTGATGTTGAGCACTTTTTCATGCGTCTATCGGCCATTCGTATGTCTCCTTTGGAGAAATGTCTGTTCATGTCTTCTGCCCATTTCTTGACTGGACTGTTTGTTCTTTGGGTGTTGAGTTTGACAAGTTCTTTATAGATTTTGGATACTAGCCCTTTATCTGACCACTGTTGTTCAACATAGTACTAGAAATCCTAGCCTCAGCAATCAGATAACAAAAAGAAATAAAAGTCATCCAAATTGGCAAAGAAGAAGTCAAACTCTCACTCTTCACAGATGACATGATACTCTATGTAGAAAACCCAAAAGACTCCACCGCAAAATTGCTAGAACTCATACAGTAATTCAGTAAAGTGGCAGGATATAAAATCAATGCACAGAAATCAGTTGTATTTCTGTACACTGAAACAGAAGAAAGAAATTAAGGAACTGATCCTACTTACAATTGCACCAAAACCATAAAATACCTGGGAATAAGCCTAACCAAAGAGGATCTATACTCAGAAAACTATAGAACATTTATGAAGAAATTGAGGAAGATACAAAGAAATGGAAAAATATTCCAGGCTCATGGATTGGAAGGTCAAACATTCTTAAAATGTCTATGCTACCCCAGAGCAATCTACACATTCAGTGCAATCCCTATCAAAATACCATCAACATTTTGCACAGAGCAGGAACAAACAATCCCAAATTTTGTATGGAACCAGAAAAGACCCTGAATAGCCGGAGGAATATTACAAAAGAAAACTAAAGCTGGTGGCATCACAATTCTGGACTTCAGGCTCTATTACAAAACTCGGTGGTCAACTAATCTTCAACAAAGCAAGAAAGAATATCCAATGGAAAAAAGACAACATCTTTAGCAAATGGTGTTGGGAAAATGGGATGGCCATATGTAAAAGAATGAAACTGGACCATCTCCTTATACCATACCCCAAAATAGACTCAAAATGGATGAAAGACCTCAGTGTGAGACAGGAATCTATCAAAATCCTAGAGGAGAACACAGGCAGCAACCTCTGTGACCTCGGCTGCAGCAACTTCTTGCTAGACACGTCTCCAAGGCAAGGGACACAAAGGCAAAAAAATGAACTCTTGGGACTTCATCAAGATAAAAGCTTCTGCAGCGCAAAGGAACAGCTGACAAAACCAAAAGACAATCTATAGAATGGGAGAAGATATTTGCAAATATTTTATCATTAGTTTTGATAAGTTTTTTTTTCTCTGAGACCAGCAGCATCAGCATCATTTGGTATGTTTGTTTCTTGTGGCTGCTGTGTAACAAATTATGGCAAATGGGGCAGCTTCCAACAATTGAAATATATTCTCTCACAGTTCTGGAGCCTGGGAGTCTAAAATCACTTTCACTGGGCCAAAGTCAAGGTGACAAATGGTCATGCTTCCTCCAGAGGCTTTAGGGGAGAATCTGTTCTCACCTCTTCCAGATAAAGTGGCTGTTGGGTTCCCTAACTACAGCACCCCTGTCTCTGCCTCCATGGTCATTTCACCTTCTCCTCCTCTACTGGGGGCATCTTCCTCTTCCTCTTGTCCATATAAGTGGATATACTTGTGACTGCATTTAGGACCCACATAGATCATCCAGGATAGTCTCCCCATCTGAAGATCCTTAATTACATCTTTCATCTTAAAAAGTAATGAGTCACCCTTTGCCATCTAGGTAGTATTTACAGGTTCCAGGGATTAGGACCTGGTATCTTTGGGGACAATTATTTAAACCTGTCACTCCTGGGAACTTGTTAGAATGCAAATTCTCAAGTCCTGAAGAATAAGGAACACCAGGAGTGTCTTAACAGCAATCTTGTGTTTTAACAAGTCCGTCAGGATTTTGGAAGAATGCCGAAGTTTGAGTACCACTGCTCTAGGACGTTATCCAGTTCATCTCTATTTAAAAATTCCTGGCATAAAAGTGTTCATAGTATCATCTTCCCATTTGTGCCTTTTCTTTTTATCAATATAAACAATTTTTTTTCAAATTTCACCCTTTGACATTGTCTCTTAAAATTGATTTTTGCTCTTATGTTTATTATAGTCCCTATTTTCTACTTGAATATATTCTAACTTCTCAAATTGGACACCTAGTATATTAATTCTGAGCCTTTTCTTTTTAAATAAGCACTTAAGGCTGTAAATTTCATTCTCAGTTTTACTTCCACTACATTCTCTAAATTCTGATACTGAAATTTTCTTATCATTTAGTAATTTTAAAAATGCCAATTATTATTCTTTGAACTATGAATTATTCAGAAGTTTGTTTTGAATTTTATAAATGCATGAAGTTTTAAAATTTATCTTTTTCTCTTTTTTTTTTAAGATTTTATTTATTCATTTGAGAGACAGAGAAAGTGAGAGAGAGCATGAGAGGAGAGAAGGCCAGAGGAAGAAGCAGACTCCCCGTGGAGCTAGGAGCCTGATGTGGGACTCGATCCCAGAACTCAAGGATCATGACCTGAGCCGAAGGCAGTTGCTCAACCAACTGAGCCACCCAGGCGCCCTAAAATTTATCTTTTTCTTAGTGACTTATAACCTAATTCCATTATAGTCAGAGAATATAGGCTATATGATAGTGATTCTTTGAATTTTATAAGGACTTACTCTTGGCCTAATATGTAATTAGGTTTGTAAACATCATGTATACTTAAGTATTCTCTGTTGTTTCCAGAATTCTGCATTGTAAATCCACCTTGTATCTATTCAAATCTTCTACCGCTATTGTTTTCATATATCCCCTTGATGCAGTGATAATTGAAAGGTGATGTGAAATCTTCCTGTATGATAGATTTGTCAATTTATACTTGCATTTCTATTTTTATTTTATAGAGTGTGGGGCTAGTTTACTAGTTGCACTCAAGTTTCGAACTGCGAATATCTGCCTGGTGAAGTGTAAATCTTTTATCATTCTTTAGTGCTCATTCTAACAATGCTTGTGGACCAACTGTCAGTGTATGAGCTTCTCAGAGCTGCTGTAACAAATATCACAGAGTAGGTAGCCTAAAGCAACAGAAATGTATTCTGTCAGGGTCCTGGCAGCCAGAAGTCTTAAGTCAAGGTGTCAGCAGGGCCATGCTCTCCAAGGTTCTAGGGAAGAATCCTTTTTGGCCTCTCCTAGCTTCTGCTAGTTGCCAGAAATCCTTGGCATTGCTTGGTTTGTAGACTCGTCATTCCAATTTCTACCTCACCTTCACATGGCATTTTCTGTATCTCTGTCTCTGCATCCAAATTTCCCTCTTCTTACAAGGACATCAGTCATATTGGACTTAGGGCCCATTCTAACCCAGTAGGATGTCCTCTTAACTTGATTACATCTGCAGAAATCCTCTTTCCAAAAAAGGCCACGTTGACAGGTTCTGGTTGGACATGAATCCAGGGGAGGCACTATTCCACCCAGTAGAGTGAGCTATTAAGGGAGACCTCTCACCGTGTGGATTTGTCTGATATATCTTCCTTCGTCACTTTATTCTCAGTCTTTTTCTTTGTTAAAGATTTATTTGAGAGAGAGTGAGAATGAGCAGGAGGGGCAGAGGGAGAGGGAGAGAGAACCCTGTTCGCGGAACACAGAGCTGGATGCAGGATCCATCCCATGAACCTGAGATCCCGACCTGAGTGGAAACCAAGAGTCCGCTGCTTAACCAACTGCACCACCCGGGCACTCCAGGGCCTTTTGTTTTCTAATTTGCTGTTTACCTCTCCTTGTTTCTACTATTCTCTAGTTACCCTGGAAATCTGACCATACCGTATTACTTTTCACAGGGCTGCTGGGACAGATTACAACTTTAAAACAATAGAAATGTTGCTCTGTCTTCAAAATCATAGTACTTTCTCCTCTCTTAATTTAAAATCTCCCTCTCTTACAAGACCCGTGTGATTCTACTCAAGGCCCACCTGGATAATCTAGGATAATAGCTCCATCTCAATTATTAAATTACATTAAATTAATTAAATTAAATCCTTAATTTAATCACATCCGTGAAGTTCCTTTTGCCACATAGAGTAACATTTATAGGTTCTAGGGATTAGAACGTGGATACCCTGGGGGCTTATTATTTAGTCTACCACACATACGTATTAAAATTAACTCATTCCTTTGCCTCCTGAACAATACAAAGAATTTAGTAGAACACTTTTACCCTATTGATTAAAATGCCCTACTTAATTTATATGCAACTCTTCAGGATTTTAGTTATTTTCAAGCCAGATAAATCATACTATAATTATTATTTTGTATGTTTGTTTGCATTTATGTACATATTTTCCACTTTATTTACCATTTATCAGTATTTCTTTCATTTGAGACTTTTTTTTTAAAGATTTTATTGTTTGGGAGAGAGTGAGAGAAAGAGATAGAACATGAGTTGGGTAAAAGGCACAGGGAGAGGGAGAAGCAGACTCCCTGCTGAGCAGGAACCCCGATGTGGGGCTCAACCCCAGAACTCTGGGCTCAGGACCTGAGTTGAAGGCAGACTGAGCCAGAGGCATTCCCCATTTGAGACTTCTGGAATGTTTTCCCTTTTCCCTGAAATATACCTTTTAAAAATGTATCTGTTTGCTTATTTAAACATTTTATTTATTTATTTGACAGAGAGAGTGTGCTTGAGAGCACAGGCAGGCGGGGAAGGACAGAGGAGAGAGAGAAGCAGACTCCCCGCTGAGCAGGGAGCCCAATGTGGGGCTGGATTCCAGGCCCCTGAGATCCTGTTCTGAGCCAAAGGCAGATGCTTAACTCACTGAGCCACCGAGGCTCCCCTGAAATACACCTTTTTGAAGGTCCTTTACTGTAGATCTCTGGTTGGTAAACTCCCTCATTTTTATCTACTTTTAAAACCTTACTTGTCAGAGTTCTGTTGGAACACAACAGAGGGACCATCACTCCCAACACTTCGAGGATGTTACTCTGCTAGCTTCTGGCTTCCTTTGTTGTGAGGGTATTATTCCACGAGCCTGTGGCTTCCTCTGTTGCTGTTTAAGAAATCTGTTGTTACTTTAATAATAGTTCCTTTGTAGCAGTGTTGGCAAACCTATTAAAAGGGATAAATGGTAAATATTTTGTGGTTTGTGGGCCACATGGTTTCTGTGGTCTAAGCTGCAACTACTCAACTCTGCCTCCGTAGGCCTAAGCAGCCACACACGATACATGAATGAATGGCCAGAGCTGTGCTCCAGTATTTTAGTTTATTCTGGGTGAGCTTGACCTAATCAGATGAGCCCTTTCAAAGAGATTCTAGGCCCTCCCTGTAGAGTTGAAGGGAGAGAGATTCTCCTGCTGGCCACAGGGAAGCAAGCCACCATTTTGTGAACTGTGGAGGTGATCATGGTACAAAGATCCAAGAGAGGCCTGCAGAAGGTGAGAATCATCCCTAGCCAACAGCTAGAAAACGGTGGCTTTAGTCCTATGACCACATGAAAAAGGACCCTGAGCCCCAGATGAGACCACAGTCATGACAAATACCCATACTACAGTCTGGTGAGATTCTAGGCAGTGAATCCAGCTCACTATACCCACACTCCTGACCCAGAGACTGCGAGACCATAAATATGTGCTAAACACCAGCAAAGTTAGAGCTGTTAGCTAGGCAGGAATAAAAAACCAATATAAACAGCCAGGCAACTCCTTGGTGAGTGGGAGGTTATGACTGGGAAGGGAATCTGGTGGAGCTCCTGAATGCCCATAATGTTGTATTTCTTGATTTGGGTATAGTCTAAATGGATGTTGACTTCGTAAAAATCCACCAACCTAGACACCTATGATATATACAATCTATCAGGTATGTTCTACCTCAATACAAAGTTTACATAAAAAGAAAAATGAAAACAGAATGGATATAGGCTTTGGTATATATTATATTATTTTATATGCAAAGTCATTTTAGTGTGTGTATGAATCACATAGTACATCTACACATAGGATGATTTACATTTAGTCATAAGGGTTCTTAACATGGCTATATTTCTCTTACTCTTTTTCTTGAGTCTTTTCAGTCCTGTCCAAATTTTTTTTTCAGTCCTATTTTAATTTGCATTCCTTTTTCTTCCTAGGATGAGGAAAAAAGAAAAAAGATAGAAGAACTACAACTAAATTTTGGAATGGAATATTATCACTCCTGTGTTTTAAAATACACTGTGGTTTTGCTTTTTTTTCTTTTTAGTAAGAACAAATTAACGTTAATGCATTTCCATGTCTCTATTTCTCATTTTTAGAGGTCCACTTCAATTTGTTCTTTCCAAACAGTATCTTCTTGTGAGCTTTTATGTTAATTCTTTAAACATGTCAAACATTCCACAATCTGAATACAACAATTCCACTGTTTATATCCCTTAGGTATCTTTTTGTTTTTTCTGCTCTCATTGGTTGTAGCTTCTCAGTGACCAACAGTTTAGATAATTTTAATGTTAATATTTTCATGTTAATGTTGCTACCTCACACAGGATGAATTAAATCCTACAACAGAGGGTAGCACAATCTATAATAGTAATAGATTATTATTAATTTTCTTTTCATTCAAGGTACGTAAAGTTAAGTTTTTTTGCTGTTTCCCTTGGGCCAAATGACGTGGTTTTACAGGTCCTCTTTCTCCCTGTATTTAATAGCTCTTTCTTAACACAAAGAGAGCTGCGCCTCTCCCCCTGCACAATCTGGGCCACTGTGACTGCCCACCAGGACACGGCATCTCCTTTTCACCTCACACTGCTTTCTCATTTGCAGAATGCAGGTATTTCCCCGTCTTTAATTACTGCTATTAGTCTGCTAGGGCCACTATGACAAATATCACAGGCTGGGTGGCTTTAACAACATGAATTCATTTTCTCACAATTCCGGAGGCTGAAGTCCAAGCACAAAGCATCCGCAGGCTGGGTTTCTTGTGCAGTCTCTCCCCTTGGCTTGCAGAGGGCTGCCTTCCCTTGGCTGAAGGTGCATTTGACCCTCCTCCTTCCCCCCCCCACCCCCAAAGCCTCTCCCTCCTCCTCCCCTACTCATCCTTTATTTAGCACTTACCCCCTGCCAAGCCCTGTGCCATGTGCTTTGTGAAGGTTCTTTTACTTACTGGTCGTAAGGCTCTCCCAGGTGAGTACTTGTGAGAAGGCTTCTTTTTACAGGTAAGGAAACCTGGCCAGAGAGGCTGGGTCGTTTTCTGACGTCACACAGCCAATACAGGGTGCAGCTGGTATTTTAGCACTGGAAATGCATGAGCAGGCACGGCACACATCCACACCTGCACTGGCAGAAGGTAATGTAACATAAAGCAGATATATACATCGAGGCAGGCTCCGATGCTAACTCCGAAATCACATCACGGAGGGAAACAGGCCACGCAGAAAGGTGTCTCAGGTGGTTTTCTTCTGTGTGCAGGCAGCCCCGGTGTCTCCGAATGTCCTCATCTCTTCTCCTAAGGAGGCCAGTCAGACCGGATCAGGGCCCACCCCAATGGCCTCCTTTAACCTTAATTACCTCCTTGAGGCTTATCTCCAATCACCTTCCGAGGTTCTGGGAGTTAGCACCTCAACATATGAATTTGGGGGGACACAATTTAGTCCATCAACGGCTATGCATGTGAATTTAGGGTCATTTATGTAGCATTTCTATGTTTTTAATCTCCTACGTTGATAGAAGTCTTCTATAGGAGTTTTCAAGTGTTTCAAGACCCCATTGTCCAAAACTGTAACTAAAAAACCACAATAAAGTTCTAAGTTTTCTTAATCTTTTTGTAAATTGTAACATTTCAGATGACTATTTCTGGGAAGGGGTATATATTTACAGATATTAGATTCAAGTAAATACTAATTTTGACATCTTTACTGCTGAAAGCAGTATCAGCAAACTGAAAGAAAGCATTTGGGAGTCAGATCTGTGTCTGAGCGCTGCCATACGAGCTTAACCCTTTAACTGCTGTGCTGCTTTGAACACATTATCTGACCTTTCTGAACATCAAAGGAGAGTAATTCCACTCTTTCTGTGCATTGTCCTAAGTATTAAATAAGAATGCGATTTAAAACAATAGGTCTAAAATTTGGTGCACTACCTTAAGGAACACTGGGAAGCATATTTTAAAAGATGCCATTTTTAGGTCTGTTCCACAGAGGAGTCTATGGGTCTATGGTCAGGTTTAGGAATTTATAATTTAAAAAAGCTTCTCCAGTTGATTCTGTGGCCCAGTTATTATTGTTATTTATTTTTTTAGATTTTATTTATTTATTTGACAGAGACAGAGACCACAAGAGAGGGAGCACAAGCAGGGGGAGTGGGCGGGAGGAGTAGGCTGCCCGCCAAACAGAGAGCCCGATATGGGGGATATTGGGCTCCATCCCAGGACCCTGGGATCACGACCCGAGCCCAAGGCACACAATCAACGACTGAGCCACCCAGGCACCCCTAGCCCAGTTAAAAATAAATTCTAGATTCCACTCACTTTGACCCTACACATACAGGCAAGAAGAAAACAGAAATAAATGATAAAGGATAAAAGGCAGGAAAAATCTGACCAGAGGGAAACATGGAGGCAGAACGCACTCTAAATAATAGAAACAGAATGGAGACAATGAACAAGTGAAAGTAAATTAAAAATAATTTATAAATGAAAACCTTTTTACAATTAAACAAGTCATATGTTATCATTGTGCAAATGCTACCATAAAAGAGCAAAGTCCCCTGTTCGCTCCTGCCACGTATCTTCTGAGACGTCCCTATGTTCACATACACACATACCCTCTCTGCGGGGTTTCAAAATTATACATACAGGTCAATACTGTTTTCTAATTTGTTTTTTTCACTCAGTGGTATATTAGGAACACCTTCAGACCTGACTCAAGTTTAGTGGCTGGATATGTCACTCACGATCAGATTTTATATACAAAATGCAAATAACATATATCATACATGCATTTACTAGCACTTATGCAACTATTTCCATAGTTGTGATTATCTACCTACACTGTGTTCTTCCCATCTTTTTCTAAATAACCTGACAATTTCACTTATTAACCAAGAAATGACTTCAGTTTCAAAATATGCCAAATAGATCCAGCTTCTCTCTTTATATATACTCATATATATATATTCAATATAATATATATTATCAATATATTCATATCCAGCATAATACACAGAACACACTGTAAGTCAGGACTTGGTGAACTTCAGGACTGAGAGGAGTTCTTGGCCTGCTTGCCTGGAAAGTGCAATAGTTCCTTGTAGACCTCTTGTTGTCATTGCTTTCAAAATTTCTTCTAGAACAAAAATGAATACAAAAGGTAAAATCAAATTAAAATTATCTGGTGAAGAGTGTGTGATCATTAAACAGTTCAATACGATGATAAATGCAGACTAGTTACAAATTCTACTCATCTGAGAAAATAATGTATACCAAGTAAACTTCTATTAAAACGGACTTTGGTCAAATGCAAGCACCTGCATTTTCAGGGTGTCCTGGAGAATTCTACTCAGACTGCAGGGCCTTGCTTGGCGGTAGCGGCTACTCTGGACTCAAACATTAATTGCATCTGCCCTTATATTATAGCAAGTAATTAATTTAGTTGCTTGGCTCCCGTCCTGGCCTTCCACACTTCCTTTGGGATGAAAAAAGTCAATGAAAGTAGGGCAAACTGTACAGTGACGTAAAGGAAGAAGCTTCTTTCTTTCAGGCATATTGAAAAAAGCAACACCTTCCCTTTTGTAAACATGTAATACTAAAAAGGCTGAATTAAGAAAATGGAGTCACAAACAAAGCAAAACTTAGTAATCGTGATGTGATTCGCGGGGCTAAGGATATAAGGTGTAAGATGAAAATCAAACTTGTGTACTGAAAGAGAAGACAGATTATGGTCAATTTAGTTACGGAGTCATCTGAAAACCAAGATCTAAAAATCCACACCATGAACTAGCCTTCATAACAAAACTTCACATGAACTAAAGAGTACATAGCAGAATTGTCAAGGGCATGGAGACTACAATGTGGAGAGAAAATTCGTAACATTCAGGGTGAGGTGTTAAAAGAAGATATTACAGATTTTGTGTTTGAATATTAGTTTATCAGTTAGGGGAAAAACTGTCATCCCCCCTTAAAAAAATTGTACTTTCTAAAACCAGAAAAAACTACATCTTAAAAATCTCTTTCTTCTTTCAATATGAATGTTATGTTTGAGCTATTGTCAGTGATTCCATTTATAGTATTTCAGGTTACTTTATAGTCTTTAACAGTATTAACTTTTGATTTCAGCAAAGTAAGTGGTTAAAAGAAAAACTGGTCTGGATTACCTGGATTGTTTTCTTTAATGGTAACTAGATAGAATAATCCTCTTGGTGACAGAAGATCTGTAACCAGTGGGAGGAATCGGTCCATGACTTCCCGACCATTTCTGCCACCAGCCCAAGCTGCTTCTACTCCACGACTTCCTACCTGTGACCATTTAGAAAAGACTGTTTTGTTTTGACTGATTTAGAATCACACACAGAATCTTTTGACAAGTAACATTCACCAAACAAGTATACACTTTGAATTTTACTGCTGTCCAGGAGGCAGAAAAGTTGAATCTGAGCCCCACCATTTCCTAGCCCTTGTGACCTTAGGTAAGTTTGTCATTTCTGTGAATTAGTTTTCTCCCTTATCTGTAAAATCTGAAAAACAGTAGTTTCAACGTAAAAGTACAAAAATGCTAACAAATTAATTTTTTCCACTGCTAGGAGGAATAATGGAGGAATTATATCTGAAGTCTGAAAACACACCTCTGCACATATCAAGTGCTTAGTAATAGTTGTTACTATTTTTTTTTAAGATTTTATTTATTTATTTGAGAGACAGAGAAAGTGAGAAAGAGTATGAGTGAAGAGAAGGTTAGAGGAAGAAGCAGACTCCACGTGGAGCTGGGAGCCCGATGTGGGACTCGATCCCGGAACTCAAGGATCATGACCCGAGCCAAAGGCAGTTGCTCAACCAACTGAGCCACCCAGGTGCCCTAGTTGTTACTATTTATGCAGTGTTTCTATTGATAGACATAAGCGATTCTTATATTTAATACAGAACAATCAGGAAGAAACTAAAAGGGAGATCTTACATTGTAAGAGATCTACTTTGCAGGAAGTTAGTTTCAACATGTCCTGCTCTATCTGGCTCTCCTCTAGATTAAAGTATGAATTGTATAGACCTTTTTAAGGAACCCATTTAGTATATAAAGGGTCACCAAAGCATTTCTTTGTGTAACAGTCTAATTTTATTGTAGAAGCAAAACCCATGAGAGTTCATAAGGCCTTAAAAAAACCTTTAGATTTTTATCATTGTGTATTTTTTTCAGAACTAAAGAATATTTTGAAGAAACCATTCAAAAACTATTTTAACGGGGTGCCTGGGTGGCTCAGTGGGCTAAAACCACTGCTTTCGGCTCAGGTCATGGTCTCAGGGTCCTGGGATTAAGCCCCGCATTGGGCTCTCCACTCAGCAGGGAGTCTGCTTCCGCGCTGCCCCCCTCTGCCTACTTGTGATCTCTCTCTCTCTGTCAAATAAATAAATTTTCAAAAAATCTAAAAAAAACAAAACAACCCACAAAACTATTTTAACCCTAACAATTATTTTCTATCTATATCCTTCATTGGTTTTGTCCATATTTTAGTTTAAACTAATTGCATACAATCATGCTTAGTGTTTTTATTCATTTAAATGGTATACATTTCATTAATGTAAATTTCTTTATACCTATAGCTTTATACATATACTATCTTATAAATAAGGGAAATACATTCATATACTCGCTTTTTAAAAAATTGCACTTTCCACTTTTACTGTTTTGCTTGTCTGCTCCTTCCCCATCTTACACACACACACACACACGTTATTTTTTGTTCATGTTTTACAAAGACAGGATTATATTCTATATTTTTTACCCCATTATTTTGCTTTTCTCACTCAACAATACCTTCAGATGAGCTCTTCATAGGATCAGGTCTGGTTCTGATTTACTCTTTTAATGGCTGTCTAAGATTTTATAATACAGAAGTATCCCACCTTATGTGGCTATTGATGAGCACCCAATGCATTCATTTGCTAAACTCTTTTTGTATCTAATTTTAAAAAAAGATTTATTTATTTGTTTGAGAGAGAGAGAGCAAGGGAGCAGAGAAGGGGGAGAGGGAGATAAGATCCAAGCAGCCCCCTGCTGAGCAGAGTTGCACGTGGGCTCGAGCGCACCACCCATGACATCAGGACCTGAGCCGAAACCAAGAATTGGACGCTTAACCAACTGAGCCACCCAGGCGCCCCTTTTTGTATCTAATTTAAATTATTCCCATATCTATCATAAATGTCCTGATATAATTTTCCACAAAGTAAATTATATTAGGAAACTTATCAGTTCCTCTGTTTTCTGTCGAGACTTTCCTCCTAGAGACTTCTCTTTCCTGGCAATCCTAGAATTACTTCTTTTTCTGGGGCTCTTGTCTTCCTCTTCCTTGGTTTACTCTCTCATTTCGGTGGAACCCATCCTATGGATGTTTCACCAGGTAAAATGGTCTGTGGAGAGTGCATGGTGATAAGCCTGTCTCTCGTTATTCTCTTCCAGAATGGACTAGGAGCCCTCTGTGCTAGACCCTGTTTATATGCCTCCCCAGGGATGCTCAGCCAGGTTTATCTGCTTACATTAGAAATGCCCCTGCAGGAAGATTTCCGGGCACCAAGCACATTCTTAATGACCACAGAGGGAGTGTTTCCATCCTTATAGGGAGGAGTCATGTTGGGTGGTCTGTTGTTTGCCTGCTACCTGAGCCTTGCTGGCCTGCTCTTGATCCTTCATAGCTCACGGGCACCGGCCCGAAGTACCTAAGCTCATGTTTCTAGATATACTAGTCAGCATAGCTACAATTTTTTATACGCACAAACTCCTGTTATTTTATGTCTCCCGGATCTAACCTCTAAGTCTCTTTATCTTTTGCCTTCATGATTTCCTTCTTTTTATCTATCTTCATGCTCTGTGCACTGAAAGCTTTCATTTAGTTTCCAGAACACCAATTCAGGTCTTGACAGAGACCAGATTCTCTTTTAATTCATTTTCTAATGTTTTATTTTATTAATTTTTATTTTATTTTTTCAGTGTTCCAAGATTCATTGTTCATGCACCACACCCAGTGCTCCATGCAATATGTGCCCTCCTCAATACCCACCACCAGGCTCACCCAGCTCCCCCTCCCCTTCCCCTCCAAAACCCTCAGTTTGTTTCTCAGAGTCCACAGTCTCTCATGTTTCATCTCGCCCTCCGTTTTCTCCCAATTCACTCTTCCTTTCCTTCTCCCAATATCCTCCATATTTTTCCTTATGCTCCACACATAAGTGAAATCATATGATAATTGACTCTCTCTGCTTGACTTATTTCACTCAGCATAATCTCTTCCAGTCCTGTCCACATTGATATAAAAGTTGGGTATTCATCCTTTCTGATGGAGGCATAATATTCCATTGTATATATGGACC
>CM052799.1:182513257-182580790 GCA_028533885.1 Nasua narica | reverse complement strand
AAGGTGGTATCTCAGTGTGGTTTTGATTTGAATCTCTCTGATAGCTAAAGACGATGAACATTTTTTCATGTGTCTGTTAGCCATTTGTATGTCTTCTTTGAAGAAGTGTCTGTTCATGTCTTCTGCCCATTTTTTGCCATGATTATCTGTTTTTTGAGTGTTGAGTTTGAGGAATTCTTTATAGATCTTAGATATCAGTCCTTGGTACGCAGTGTTATTTGCAATTATCTTCTCCCATTCTGTGGGTTGCCTGTTTGTTTTTTTGACTATTTCCTTTGCCATGCAGAAGCTTTTTATCTTGATGAAGTCCCAAAAGTTCATTTTCGCTTTTGTTTCCTTTGCCTTTAGAGACATGTCTTAAAAGAAGTTGCTGTGCCAGATGTTGAAGAGGTTACTGCCTATGTTCTCCTCCAGGATTTTGATAGATTCCTGCCTCACATTGAGGTCTTTTATCCACTTCGAGTTTATCTTTGTACATGGTGTAAGAGAATGGTCAAGTTTCATTCTTCTACATACAGCTATCTAATTTTCCCAGTGCCATTTATTGAAGAGACTGTCTTTTTTCCACTGGATATTTTTTTCTGCTTTGTTGAAGATTATTTGACCATAGAGTTGCAGGTCCATATCTAGGGTCTCTACCCTGTTCCACTGGTCTATGTGTCTGTTTTTGTGCCAGTACCAATCTGTCTTGGTGATCACAGCTTTGTAGTAAAGCTTGAAATTGGGCAACATGATGCCCCCAGCTTTGTTTTTCTTTTTCTCTTCTTTTCTTTTCTTTATTTGACAGAGAGAGAGATCACAAGTAGGAAGAGCAGGCAGAGAGAAGGGGGGGGAAGCAGGCTCCCTGCTAAGCAGAGAGCCCAATGCAGGCCTTGATTCTAGGACCCTGAGATCACGACCTGAGCCAAAGGCAGAGGCTTTAACCCACTGAGCCACCCAGGAGCCCCTGTTTTTCTTTTTCAACATTTCCTTAGCAATTTGGGGTCTTTTCTGGTTCCACACAAATTTTGAGATTGTTTGTTCCAGCTCTTTGAAAAATGCCAGTGGAATTTTGAACGGGATGGCATTGAAAGTATAGATTGCTCCCTAATGTTTTATTTTGTAAAACATGATCTTAAGCTCAAGGAAATCTTCGTTGTCCTACAGTTTGATTCTGTCGTCCACCTAATTGCCTAGCTCATGGGAATTATGACATTAGCTCTTGCTGTTGGGACTGTGAAAGAGTAGAGGTCCTGCCATCTCTCAATCATCTCCATGTTTCAGCAGCTCAAGAGAGGCAAGTATGTAGCTTAGTAGTGGAAATGTGGGAGAAAGGAAGCCCATTTGTGTCCCCAGGTTCCCAGAATCTCCTCTTCATTCACTAGTCTTGCCAGAAGTTTATAGGCCTGACAGACCATGATTTACTTAACTGCATTTCCTCTGTTACATATATAGGTTCATATTATTTGCCATCATAAAGAAACATGCAATGAACATATTTTTGTGAATGTCACCTTTTATTCTACTGATTTTCTTTTTTTAAGATAGATAGATTTATTTATTTATTTATCTGTCAGAGAGAGAGAGACAGCAAGAGAGAGAGCACACAAGCAGGGGGGGCAGCAGGCAGAGAGAGAAGCAGGCTCACCACCGAGCAAGGAGCCCGATGCAGGACTCGATCTGAGGGTCCTGGGATCACTACCTGGGAAGGCAGAGGCTCAACCGACTAAGCTACCCAGGCGTCCCATGAATGATTTTCTTAAATTATATCTTAAGGACTGAAATTATTGGACTGAAACATTTTTATCACTCTTGATATTTATTCACATAGTCCCTTCCTAAAGAGTTGTATTAAGTTGCATTGGCCTCAACCTCTGATCACGTTATAACAATGACTTTCCTTCTCATATAAGTTCCTAGTCAGAGGAGCAACAAGTTCTTAGTTGCATAGTTGCCCTTATTAGTAATAGCAGCTACACAGACTTTGCCATCTTGGTAGAGGAGAATGTAATGTTTATCAGCCTTGCCATGATTCATTGGTGAATAAAACAGGATCATGAATAATTCAAGGAAAGCTGGCCTTAGTTCATTATTAAACTTTGTCTGCCTTGACCATTCTCTCTTTAAATTCAGATATGATTTACCTCTTCATTATTGAGATTTTCCAAATCATATATTTCAAGATGTTTCTTTTCCCTACCTGAAATAAGAATCAGTGCCCCCACACCTGTGAAAGGAGGAAATCGTTGACTTTCAGCTTTCTGAAAGTCCTATTCATTCCTATAATGAATTTAAGGATGATTAAAAATATTGTTTTGCAAATTTGCCATTCATGATAAAGGGGACACACACACAAATTTAAACATATGGCTTGATTTTGATAGGAATTTTAAGGATGAATATGGGTCATTGTATGGGTCAACATATTTCCATTAGTTTGAGATTCCTTTCCTATGTCTACCAACATACTTAACTATTGACAATTATGAATAATATCAGACCAGTTTTAGCTGACTAATGTCATATAATGAAGTTCATTTGATTTTATAAAGAAAATAGCTGAAAATATTAATAATTAAATCTTGTTACCTGTCTTACCTCTTCAGGTGGAGTCACCACATAGGGGGGATTAAACACCAGAAGATCAACTTTTTCCTTCAATCTTGGTAATAAGCCTTTGACCTAAATGTTTCAATAGTCAGAATTTTAAACTGAGCTCAGACTTAAAATAGACAAATACATAAATCTTTAAAAAATACTTTCTTCCCATGTTTTTTAGAGAAAAATGTTTTAGAGGGCTAAAATTGTAGACAGATAAATATTTTTACATTTTCATTCAGATACAGATTATATGCATTTACCTAAAAACAGGAAATTAAACTATTTACCAGAATGAACATAAAATGTACAAAAAGCCTCTGCTTTTCAACAGCTCATATGTTTACCCTCTGGGTTCACTTTTAGAAGATTAAATAAGGAAGCAAGCTCTCCTATGTTCTACATAGATATACATATGCTTTAAACCTATTGCTCTAACTTAAACATTTATTTTCTGTAACCAAGAGAAATGTTTTATGAGATGACAAAAAAACATCAGAAGATACATATATATAAAAATTGATATATATGTGTATACATACATTTGCTTTCTACTTTAATTACTCATAAATGTATTGGCTGGAACAACTGGTTATCAAAGAAAGGACGGAAGAAAGTAGGAGAGACACTGAAAATCTCAGTTGTTTGGCATTTTGTAAATCTTTAAACCACTGGGTGCAATCTTCTGTCAACCACAACAAAAATGTCTTGTTAGACAAAGTGCTTCTAGGACACAATGCCATTTCAGGGCTTCCTCTGACCCCCCTGACGACGGAATCGCACACATCCTCACAAAACCACGTTGGGTCATGCGGCCCTGCACTGTCACAGGCACGGTAAAGTAAAAACACTGTATCTGGATGGATTCTCACCCCTCAAGCCGTTTCCTTCAATCACCACTTTGTACGGACTCTCGCCCATGAATTCTGAGGCTCTTTCCTTTTTTTTTTTTTTAACATTTATTTACTTATTTGAGAGAGACAGAGAGCGCACATGCACACATGCCAGACAGAGGAAGAGGAAGCAGACTCCCCACTGAGCACGAAGCTTGACATGGAGCTGGATCCCACAAACCCTGAGATCATGACTCGAGTCCAAATCAAGAGCCAGACATCCAGGGGCACCTGGGAGGCTCAGTTGGTTAAGCAACTGCCTTCGGCTCAGGTCATGATCCTGGAGTCCTGGGATCGAGTCCCACATCACACTCCTGGCTCAGCGGGGAATCTGCTTCTCCCTCCCCTCCCCCCCATGCTCTCTCATTCTCTCAAAATAAAGAAATAAAATCTTTTTTTTTTTTTAAAGATTTTATTTATTTATTTGACAGAGATCGCAAGTAGGCAGAGAGGCAGGCAGAGAGAGAGGGGGAAGCAGGCTCCCTGCCGAGCAGAAAGCCCGATGATACGATGATGCGATGATGCAGGGCTCGCTCCCAGGACCCTGAGATCATGACCTGAGCCCAAGGCAGAGGCTTTAACCCACTGAGCCACCCAGGCGCCCCAATAAATAAAATCTTAAAAAAAAAAACAGTCGGATACCTAGGGACTGTGCTTAACCAACTGCACCGACCACGTGCCCCCTGAGGCTGTTTCCTGAGACGGAATACCTGAAGTACTTCAAGGCAGGGTCTGAAATGTCAGGTATTTCATTAACATTCTTACAATTCTCCCATATATACACAGGGACCTACAACTATTTCCTAAATATTTTCCTTTAAATGGACCTTTTTTTTGTTAAATAAATTTGCTCTAAAAGGAAATCAGTATTACTTCCTGGAAACAGAAATGACTACAAAGATAAATGGGATACAGATAAAAAAAATGTTATCGTTATAGTTGCTGCTGCCAGTCTGAGAGTGACGCAGGCCTTCTGTCTCTTTGTTAAAGAGAAATTTGCAGGGGAGTGTTGGTGGCTCAGTCGGTTAAGCATCTGCCTTCAGTTCAGGTCATGATCCCACAGTCCTGGGATTAAGTCCTGGGATTGAGCCTCGAATGGAGGCCTGCATGGAGCCCCACACTGGGGTCCCTGCTTGTCCCACACCTTCTTCTTCTGTCCTGCTTATGGTCTCTCTCTCACAGTCTCTCTGTCTCTCAAATAAATAAGTCAATAAATCTTTAAGAGGGAAAAAAAAAACATTTGCAAGTGTTTAAAAGGTTAGTTAAAACGGAGACCTTCTCCCAGATGTAATCAAAATGGCTGAAGAATTAGAGGGGAAAGAGCTTTTACATTATGTGATTCAAAGTTATTCTAACACTCAGTCATACCATCTCAGTACTGGGCTTACACACGGTGTGAAACACTGCCATACAACTTGCATTTTATCCAGGTTTCTGAAAGCAACTCTGTTTGTCATCGTAATAAACTGGTTAACTACATAGTTTAAAGAGAACACATGAATAGTATCTTTGAGGAGATGTTACAGAGGTAACTTTTTTTCTCTATTCATTTAAAAAGTGAAAAGTAGCATTTTTGAGGGAAGTGATTCAGGTGTACCTTTGTCTGCAAGTGGGAAGATGACTACTTATCTGCTGTTCCTTTTGGTAGTGATACTGCAGTGAGAGGAAACACATCTGAAATAACCAAAAGCTTTCTTTTCTTTTAAGATTTTTATTTATTTATTTGTCAGAGAGAGAGAGACAGAGAGAGCACGCAAGCAGGGGGAGCAGCAGGTAGAGCAAGAAGCCAGATGTGGAACTCGATTCCAGGACCCTGGGATCATGACCTGAGCCAAAGGCAGTCGCTTAATCAACTGAGCCACCCAGGTGCCCCAAAAGTTCTATTTTCAATTACATGAAGAACTTAAGTTTCTCACATTGTAAAAAAAAGTCCAGAAGGTAATTTTCCAGAAATGTTGAGAAAGGAAACTAAAAAAGAATTTGCTTTGTAATTGTTTATAATGGTGCTGAGGAACTATATATTAATAATTGTTGCAGTACTGGATTTTAAGTAAAGGAAAAAATTGATATTAAAACACAAAAAATTATGTAGTTTAAAAAGGAAATGGATTTAAATAAGAAAGTCACTGTAGACTGGATATAAGGTCTAATCACACACGTCTCTCACTCATCCACATTCAGCTTTTGGGTGGTCTCAGAGCATTAGAATAGATCTAAAAATGGAGAAGTAAGCAAAAAGGCCTCTGACAAGAAGTTTTAAATCCATATAGCAAAATGTACTTTATTCATACAAGAGGCTCTTATTCAGAGCCCCTGAACTCTTAGTTTAAATACAAGTTTAACTAAATCACTTGTTTGGTATTCTAGCAAACAGCACATGGAAAGAGAGAGCGGAAATGCCACCAACAGGTAACAGTAGAATAAGACAACATAAAGCAAGTGAAAAGAGAGACAAAGAGGAAATGGAAACTCAAAAGCACTGCAGGCTCTAGTTGGTGTAAGGCAGAAAGCCCTGAGTATCCTCGTCACAGCTAGCACAGAATAGTAACTAATGTTCATATTAATGACCCTGAATCAATCAAAGGTAAAGTTATATTCAGTTTGTTTTAGGCACGTAAGCAAAGGCATATGACACATCTGAAAAAGTCTTTTTTTTCTAAAACTAAAAAAGAAGCAAAATAAAAGTACTACTTTGTAAACAGCTAAGCCTAGTTATCCAAAACAATGATTTTATATAATGGCTGTGATAATCTATGCCCTGTGTTCTGAATATTAAACAAACACAGAGTTTTGTAAGTGGATCATAATACCTATGCTAATGCCTCCTTCTTCCTTCTTTGCCAGCATTCAGGGTCACCTTCACCTCCAACCACCGAAAGAGCTGACTCTGGCATGGACTATCACGAGCCATGTCCTGAAACAGCTGTGAGACTTCTAGAGTTAGATTCCACCGTCTGGGCTTAATTCTGTATTTATCACTTTATTAGTTATATGACTTTAAAAAATTAACCTTACCTCAGTCTCTACCTCTGTTAAAAAAAGATATTCTGAATTTCTTATACCTCTAAAGTTTTATTATTATATCAAAAACATGTATTTAACACTACTCACGGACACATTAAACAAGTTAAAATTTTAAAGGGCAAAACCTTCAGTGATCCCATGTAAATCACCTGAGTACCTTTCTTGATAATCTAGTTTTTAATAGCACTAACAAGTTCTAATAGGTAAGAATTTCTTACATATTTGACTTAATTCCTTCTAAGCTGAAAAATCATTTGTGAGTTTAAAAAAGCAGAAAAGCTAAATACTCTTACCACTGTAAGAATACAGGTCAAGAGACACAGAAAGCATTTTTATTTCTTATCCCTACCAGGTAAATGCTGTTATGATTTTCTGCTTACAAAAAAGCACTTATAACAACAAAAATCCAAAATTATCCAAGCCTTACTAATTAAAATATTAAAGAAAAACTGCAACTGGAAAATACATGTGTAACTTAAAATAAAGATGGTTCTGTAATTGTGATATGTTGGGTTTTTTTTTTTTTTTTTTGGTGATATGTTGTTTTTACCTGTCCAGGCCTCATTCCCCTCTTTCTTCTGATTTTATCTCCTTGATCTTTATTGGGTAAACTCTATATACTCTCATTCTCAATCCATGTGGCTTGGGTAGGGCTTATCCCATTGCAGCTGCTGGGGTGGGACTATGACTCAGGCCTAAACCAGTCATCTGCATATTTCAATCCCCTTTGGCCATAGTGAGAGATTGAGAGATGGCATATGATCCAAGATGATCCAAGCAATACTCATTCTGGAGCATGTCAGACTAGCTGAATAGAAAGAGTTTCTTTTCATGGAAGGGTGAGGGAGGTATTTGCTGAGAAATAAGATATAGACATGCAAGTATCTCCTTACCATGGAGGGAAAGACTACCGAGAAATAGAGCCAATAGAGAAGTTCAGAGCTAAGAAAAAGATGCCTGTCATATCATTTGAGTTCCTGGAGCCAGCTATGCCTGAAGCTACACACTTTATTTAAGCCGTTTTGAACTGTATTCTCTGTCACTTATGACCAAAAGATGACTGATCCTTCCAAGACAATAGAAATTTCCTTTGAATTTTGAACAAGATGAATTACATCAGTCAAGAATTTACTTTGTAAATTATGGGGTAAACTATTTAGTCCATAAAAAGTTAATCAATCACTCAAGCTTCTTTGATCAAATCATCTTAACCTTAACTTATTTGAAAAGGAAATTAACTATTATTGGACAAAGATGAACAACAGCTCACCAAGTCTGTGATTACTGGTTGAATGTGGACTTTGTTACAGTGTGCTGTCTCCAGAGTGCAAGTTGCTGCATCAGGGTTGATGTCAGTGCACCTAGAAACAGAAAAGAAGGTGAGCCATATCTTACTACCTTAGACAAACCTATTACTGAAAAATTTTAAAATGTTCCACTGCCTTTATACAAAGCAGATTTAGAAAAAAATTAAAATGCTTTAATAATGGTGAAGGAAAAAGGAAAGATTTGTTATATTAATGAAATATATTGACATAATGTGTAACAATCAATCGTTATATTGATATAATGTACACGAGTAGAAAATACACATACATGTATACATATCTGAAGGACTTTATTAAATTATGTATCCAAGGAATACTATGCCACCACAAAAATGAAATTTAAAAGGAATTTTTGAAAAATAGTCATGATACAATATTAAAAACATAGGAAATGGGGAAAAAAGAAACACACTTGGACCATGGGTGGTAGAATTGGAAGTGATTTTTATTCTTTAAATTTTCCATATTCTTAAATTTTCTCTAAAAATTTAAGCAATTTTCAATTTTTTTCTGGTAATCAGACTATTTACCTAAAAAACTTCAAATTGAGAAATACACTAAAATTATTTTGTTGCTTCTATAATTATGTAGTATGATGGAACAATTTTGGACATGCGTTAAAATGTTTAGGGAAGAATAACTTACAATCTGAGTCCTTACTACACTTAAGTAGCCCCTTTCAGATAAATACCATTTATTTACAAAAATGATTTCATTCAAGCGGTCATACCCCTACTGAATTTCTTAGTGGAAGATGTGGATGAATTTGATATACTTACACTTACATGTACAAAGCTTGAGGACCTATCATAGAGGCTAGGAATGCAGATACCACTCCAGACCCTGACCCTACTTCAAGGCATATTTCCACTCTAAAAAAAGCAAAACAAAGTAAATATGAGTATAGTAGGCTAAAAATATACATCACACAGAAAATGACTCTCAATCTACTTTTAATGTGTATTTCTCCAGCATCACTCATCCGCAAATATATGGAAATACACAAGAAATTTATAAACACACTAATTTCTGACAACACTTCATGCTCATTTAATACTGTTTAACTCAGAATTGTTTGGGGTGTGTAATTTAAGTCTATAAAAGAGATGGCTTCCAATTAATTTCTACAAAACATTACATAAAACTATGGAATAAAGTTGAGGGTTGAAAATATTAATATGAAAAACATCAACTCTTCTCACAAGGAGCTCCTAGTTTAGTATTTCCCCAAAATGATAGGGTCAGTATTATTACATTACTTATTTATGAAAGATGTTTTCTCTATCATTTAAAAGTATGTAACATTCACGAATCCATTAGCATATCATAGGGAAAAAAAATCCCCCTTTCTCTTAATAAAATTTAGAGCAGCAAAGAAATTCCTTATTTCTACAGCAGTTCACTTGAACTGGGAGAATATCAGAGAATCTGATCTTAGAATATTAGTATAACTTTAAAATGCTTTTGGATAAATTCTTCATTACACTGTAGCTTATCTTTCAATTAAATTTATTTCCCTGCCAATAATCTGCATATGCATCAAAAGCACCAGTTATCTCCATCACAGAAATGGGTTTGATGGGACTGATGTCTTGCTGGCAACTAACGCCTCAAACAACTATCCAACCAACAAACTCTAGCAGCTTCTAACTTTTGGAATCAGTCCACATTATCTGACAAAATTTTATTATTCTGTGGGAAGGTCTGTTGAATCTTACCAGGCGGCTTTTATTTGAAAATAACTATCGTGCTTTCACAAACAGAATTCCAAGAACAGAAATAATCTGACTTTATAACAAAATCAGCTCCTTTCACAGCATACTTTGCAATGCAATTTGTGCTTGTAAATCTTTCTGGGACATCTTGAGACTAAAAGACAAATTATAAAAATCAGTACTGTACCATTCTACATTCTAGTAAATCCCAAAGTTCCATCGTTTATAATGAAAAGCTGGGGCAAAGAGTTGGGGCATTTTATATATAGAAAAATCTGACCAGGTTTAAGAGAGATAAACACAATATAGAATTACAGATCTATGAAACCTGACTGCTGTTTCATCTTGAGAAAACCAATTTCAAACCTTGATCTTTAAATAAATCTAATTACTCAAATTCCTTTCATTAAAAAAATAATGCAGGTATTCATTCTTTTAATGCCGTTTAAAATTTATGGTGGCACTTCAACAAGTCAATTTTATTATTTATAAAGTGATAGGAAAATTCCATAGGCCCTAGCTATGTAGCTATTTAAAATTTTAAGTTAAATGAAAAATTACTTTCTGCAGTCGCACTAGCCACATTTCAAGGGTTGGGTGGCCACACGGGGCTAACTGGCTATTTGTACAAGCAGAATATGCTGTTCAGTGGGTTTAAAAACACTTATCCACGCCACGATCTCACAACCTCATTTCATTTTTGTGCCCTTTCCTTACTAATAGCGTGCTTCTGTATACTGAGTAAATTAAATGTTATAACATCACTGCTCTCGGGGGCTCGTGTTCTTCAGACTAACAGCTGAAAGGAAAAGACACACACTGGCGTGGTAAGAAGCTATGGAGCTCCTGAGACCAAAACAACACTTTGGCAAAAGTAAAGAGATCCCTGGCCCACTCGTTACAAGCATCTAAAGAAAATCGTCTGTATGGGCGTTCTGGTATCAATGTTCGCTAAGTGTGCGGACACCGCCTCCTCTCGGGGCGGACAGCATCATCCCTCCTTTCCTTGGCTCTCCTTCGCCGCCGCCTCTCTAGGACCCCCGAGCCCTCTCCCGCGGGGACCCTCGCCCTCCTCGCACCCCGTCAGCTCGGCCGCTGCTGCCTCGAGCGCGTCCAGCAGCAGAAACGTATCCTCCGCGGGCTCGTACACATTGGTGAAGGCGCCGCGGCCCACGTGCCCATACAGCGGTGTGGGGAAGCTGGGAGCCGCCATCTTCCTTTTCTCCGTCCCATGCGCATGCGCCAAAATTCCGCGTACGCAGGTCCGGCAGTGGAGGGCGGGGCTGTGGGGGCGGAGCTGTGGGGGCGGGGCGCCGGATGCTGAAAGACGAATTCGGGCTTGTTATTTCTAACAGTTTGTCCGTAAATGTTCTTGGAATTTCTAAGTAAACAGTTATATTAAAAACAACAACAACAACAACAAAAAAACAGTTATATAATCTGCAACTGCTGACATTTGCGTTCTTATTTCGAATATTTAAATTTATTTTATTTTATAGGTGAGCCCCTGACGCAGTGCAACCTCGACTGTTTTTGACTAAGGGGAGTGTTTTTTCCTTTATTCTATATTTAAAAGTTTTCTTCTATTTCTTGTTTGCAAAGAATTGAAAAAATACATAATGGTTACTAAAGTTTACTTTTCTATTTTATTTTATTTTTTTTTAAAGTTTACTTTTTTAAATGTCAACTGAACTTTAAGCTTTGAGCTTTAGGATTAAGGTTTTTCTCACTTAATTTTTTACTGTAGTATAAAAATTACCTTCCTAATGTTAAATCTTGAAGGCACTCTTTTTATAAGCCTCACTCAAGGAAGATGATTTTTCTTTTAATATCCTGCTGAATTTGGAATGCTAATAATCTAGGACTGTTTTGATTATACTATCCTCACAGGATGAGTTAGGACATTGTTTCTGGAACATTTGGTTGAACTCACCCATAAAATTGGATGGATTTAGTGCTTTTTTTAGTGGATGGTTCTCTGCTGTTTGGAGGCATCTTCTATAGGTTATTAAACTATTCAGGCATTTACATTCTTTTTGAGTCAATTTTTGCAATTTCCCAAGGAAACATTTTTACATCTAGTTTTTAAAATTTGAGTAATAAAAATACAGAAAAGTATCTACATAACATTTTTTTTTTTAAAGATTTTATTTATTTTATTTTAACAGAGAGAGAACACAAGCAGGCAGAGAGGCAGGCAGAGGCAGAGAGAGGAGCAGGCTCCCTGCTGAGCAAGGAGCCCGATGTGGGACTCGATCCCAGGACACTGGGACCATGACCTGAGCCAAAGGCAGCTGCTCAACCAACTGAGCCACCCAGGCGTCCCTACATAACATTTTTTAAAGCCCTGAGTACTGAGGTGCCTCGTTAGTGCCGTAGGTAGCACATCAGTCTCATAAAACTCTGAGTACCTACCACCCAGAATTGATAATTAATAGTATTTTCTCATATTTCCTTAAGTGTTTATTTTATTTTTAAAATACATATTATACTATATACTATTATTTAATATGTGTGTTAAATATAACATAATATTTATTATGCCAAATTAGCTCACATGATTATGGAGACTCACAAACCCAAAACCTGCAGAGCCAATTTCCCATCCTTAAAAGAGTTTTTAAATATAAGAACTAACATATTACAGATGAAGTGGATGTTCTTTCTGCATTCACCTTCAGTTCCATTTTGTAAACCTCTCTCCAACCTGACTTCTCTCAGGAATTTAGCGTGTATCCCTCCAATGTTTTTATGCTTTTATATTCAGATATTCATGAGCAGAGTATGGTTAGTATGTTTTCAAATTTGTTTCACTGGTAATAGTTTGGACAAACTGTTCTTCCCATTTCTTTTTCACTGAAAATTATCACTCTGTGTTTTCATATATATAAAGTTAGTTTATTCCTTTTCATTCTTTTTCATTGCTAGATAGTATTATATGTAAATATAAAATATCCTATCTGGAATGGATAAGTATCTATTGGTAAACATTTAGTCCTCTCCAGATTTTCACTATTGTAAACAACACTGTGTTTAACTTTCTCAAACATGGTTTTTTCTGATCCTGTACAAAAATTTCCTGAGACTCAAGCCAGAATGGATTAGCAGGGTTGTATACACATTTTCATTTTTACTCAACATTTTCAAATTTCCAAATTTCTTCCCAAACTAATTGTGCTTAGTTGGTGGGAGACTTAATATTTGATTTAATATTATTAGACTTGTTTTTAAAATTTATTTTAAATTGAATTGAACTGATTGTGATGGAGTTTAGGCATGTGTTCATATGTTCTTCATTTGAATTTCTTCCTTTGTGAACTGTATGTTCATTTTTGCTTATTTTTTCCTTTTTAATTTTGTTTTTATTTTCATTAAAGTTGATACATGCATAATTTAATAGGCCAAATAGTGCTACATGAGTTATTATGAAAAGCAGTCCAGTCTAGTACACCAGCATCTAATTTCTCATGTCTCATTGTCCAGAGATGACCATTTACAACTTTTAGCTGTTTCTTTGGTCATTTATCCATATCTCTATGTACGAAGCTTATCACAAATTACTTCATTTCTCAATTTTCACATTATCTGTTGAGTTCTTACAATAGAAGGTTAAGTTCATGTGATAGAAGGCAAGAATTTGATTCTCCTGCTGCCAGTAAACAAAAGTAATTGCCAGGCCCCCTCTCCCTATCTTCCCAATATGGTTATATTGTGATTGATTGATTGATTTTTACATTATTCTGTTTATAGAAATGCTATCTGGAACTGATTTCTGTATTATACCTATTACTTCCTTGCACAACTTTTTGTTTTTCCTTAAAGTTAATAATCCTCTGGTGTATTACTTTTCTAGGTCTCCCATAACAAATTACTACAAACTACAACAAAAATTTATCCTCTCTGTTCTGGAAGTCTGAAATCAAGGTGGTGAAGGGCCATGCTCCCTATGAAGTCTCTAGGGAAGAATCCTTCCTTACCTCTTCTAGCCTTTGGTGGTTGACAGCAGTCTCTGGCTTCCTTGGCTTGCATCAGCATAACTCCCATTTCTGCCCCTGTCGTCATGTGGACTTCTTTCCTGTGTGTCTTTTCTTCCTTCAAACCTCTTTCCTTATAAGGACACCAGTCATGGGGTTTGGGCCCCATCTTAGTCCAGTATGACCTCATTTTAACTTGATTACATTTGCAAATAAGACACATGTACATATGGGGTGTGTGTGTGTGTGTGTGTGTGTGTGTGTGTGTGTGTGTGTGTATGCATGGGGTGGAGTGGGGTGAGTTTAGGATTTCAGCGTATCTTTTTGGGGAATGTGATTGAACCCACAACATCTAGTAATAACTGCTCTTTCATTTGCATAGTTATCTATATATCGCAGTTCAGCCTTAAAGTCTCTTCTAATTGCCTACCCCCTGCCTGACTCTATCCCATCCCCAATACATTTAAAGACATTAAGCATCCTGGTTATTTCTGTCTAATTTATTTAGGCACCACTATATGTCTCTGGGCTTCATCCCTGGGTTCTGTTTCTTCAGCTCGATCCTCAGCCTAGCCCTCGCTCTGGTACCAGGTGGCTGGGTCTTACAGCTTCGCACCATAAATTCAGTGGCAGAGTCTTTTTCACACGCTTGCACTGAAGTCCCATCACTACTCCTTCTTATTGGCCCCAAATGGGTCCTATGTTCATGCTTGAATTGATCCTGTGGCCAGGTATATGATGAAGTGATTTCCTCACACCTGTCTTGGGGCCTGGAGGGAGGCCTCATCACCACCAGACAGCCAGAATGGTACCCCAAGAGCAAAATCACAGTGCTGATATGGGGCAAAAACACAAAATGCATACTACATTGAAGCGTCTCACAGATAGTTGGTGATTACTTTCCTCAGGTTTGCTATTGCCTTTTTTTTGTTTGTTTATAATAATATTATTTACTCTGCAGATATTTAAAAACGATTAAATCTGTTTTTTGGGGTTTCTGATTTATGTGCTGTGCTAAGAAAATACTCTCGAAAAAAAGTTTATTTTCTGGTTTCAAAGTATAGACTTTGCTATATTAATTGATCTACCTTATTAACTAGGTCGTTAGATATTTTCTTTTTTTTAAAGATTTTATTTATTCATTTGTCAGAGACACAAGCAGAGGGGAGCTGCAGGCGGAGGGAGAAGCAGGCTCCCCACTGAGCAAGGAGTCTGTTAAGGGACTCCATCTCAAGACCCTTGGATCATGATCTGAAGGCAGATGCTTAACTGACTGAGCCATCAAGGCGTCCCTAGGCAAGCCCCAAGGCAAGTCAATTTGTGTGTGTGTGTGTGTTTAATATATATTATAAATAAATATTATAAATAAATAAATAAATAAATTTTACTTTTCTTCTTGTTGAATACTTGGTGGACTTTTTCAATATGATCAGTATCTTTCTTTCATCAATTCTGGGAAATCTATTTATATGTTCTTTGTTTTTTCCTTCCCTTCTATTCTCTGTTTTTGTCTGCTGGAATTCCGATCATATAGGTGGAGACGCACTTGATATCTTCAGGTCTTTTTGTTTTGATTCTTTCTATCTGCCTTAGACTGAGCTACCTGGAAATGGATGCTGAGATGGAGATCTGCAGATAGAAGGCTTATGACTGAAGTTCTCTAGGAGACAACATCTGGGAGGGAAAGATCAGGAGGGTAGGGTAAAGGGAGAAGGGAAAAGTTGAGCTGTGTTGCAGTTGTAAGAAAGGCCTCCCTCGACCGTTCAGGGAGCTTCGGGGCGAGGATGACCCTTCAGATTGTCCTGAATCCAAGTAAGGGGACCTCTATGCCTTTGGAGAAAGGACATAAACCTGGGCAAAGCAATTCTCTTTCCCAAGGGTAATTCCTGGAGAGAGACTTGGCTGTGAGCTGTCAGCAGCACCAGGTGGCAGAACGTGTGGGTCCCCGACAGGGATCTGGGTGGTGGACCACAGTCACCAACAGAGAATGTAGAAGAGGGGGTGTTTAGCTGCCAGACAGGGCATCCCAGTAAGCTTCTCTTAGGGCAATAGAGCTCTCTCCTCCTCCTGAGCTTGGCCTCTGGCCCAACATGTACACCCAGTGCTCCAGCCTATCTCTGTTCTCTACTCCAGGTGATGAAATCAGCCGCTCTGGTGGTTGCTCCATGATTCCTCCCAATAACTTGTGTCCACAGCCTCGACACTTGTTCTTCTGGAATTGCTCCTGGCTTTCCTTTGACAATTATATGCTTTCTACTCTCTTTTTGGGATGGGTTGGACAGTGTATCTAACCTCCCTGAGTATCCTTTCCATCTTTCTTCTGGAAATACTGAGGCTGGAACCCTCAAAAATACATTTTTTAGATTCCTTTGAAACTCTAGTTGTGGACGTGATTTAGGTTCCACTGATCACTTACAACAGGTGAGCTTTAGAAGGCGAAGTGGAACACTTTGAAAAGCAGAGGCTGACTTCTGTTGTCTCCGTTGTTTCGGCTGGCACGCTGAGTTGTAGGGGAGCTTGATTTTCTGCAACAGTTGTGTCAGGGGTCTCAGCGTTAGGGCTCTAGCTTTGTAGGTGTTGAGAGGCAGGGCACATCTTTATTTTGCTGCTGTGGATGGTGGCATAGGTCGTCTGGGTCTGGAGCCAGCAGCAGCCACCAATTCTTTCTGGCAGGTCCAGAAGCCGAGTTCTTTCTTTTTTTTTTTTTTTATAATTTTATTTATTTGACAGAGAGAGGGAGAGATCACAAGCAGGCAGAGAGAGAGGGGGAAGCAGGCTCCCCGCTGAGCAGAGAGCCCAACGCGGGGCTCGATCCCAAGACCCCGAGATCATGACCTGAGCCGAAGGCAGAGGCTTTAACCCACTGAGCCACCCAGGCGCCCCTGGAAGCCGAGTTCTATAATGTGGCTTTAAGACGTTGCCTGGAAGTCCAGCCCAGAGCTGATTTTCTTCAGACCTCCCAACCTCTATGATACCCATTAGATATCCTATAATAAATCCCCTTTAGCTTACCCAAACTAGAGTGAATTTTGTATGCAGTAAAACCCTCACTGATACGCGGGGATTCCCGGCATATTCTGGTATATTACAGTACTGCTTTCCTATTTCAGAGGTGTTTTAGATTTGTTATTTTAGGAGTAGTGCTAGTGGTTTTGGTGGTATGGCAGTAGGATCAAATGCTTAGGCATTTTGATTTCATCTTCCTAGTGAGAATTAATGTTTCTCAGAGACAACAGAGTTTAATAGCATACTGTAGCAAGAGATTTGTTTACTCTTAAAAAGGTTTTGGTCCAAGTCTCTTGGACCAAAGAGATAATAAGACTATAAGAGATAATATCCTTCTTCTTCTTCTTCTTTTTTTTTTTTTTTTTTGCAAGTTATTTAACAGATTCTTGTCCCACCTAAGCCTAGGTGTATTTTAACAGAAACCACAAGTTGGTTTCTATGAATCCAAGACTGGCACCAATCTTGATTAGATTCCAAATTTCCTCTTGATATAAGGGGACTCTTCGGGAGATTTTAGTTAATTCCACTATAGTTCAGTAGTTAATGAGATAGTTCATGAACCTAACATAGTTCATTTTCAGTGCATCTTTAAAATGAGTCTAAATTTTTACAACCAAAGTATTCTTTCTAAATGTTTTTTGTTCCCATAAAGCATCTGTCTTTCAAGGTTGATCATTACACTTAAAACACCATGACACAAACTGGGAGAAAGTATTTGCAAAAGACACACCTGATAAAGGATTATTATCCAACATATACGAAGAACTCTCAAAACTCAAAAAGAAGAAAAAAAAACATTTAAAAATTTGGCAAAAGATCTGAACAGACACCTCACCAAAGAAATAATACAGATTGCAAATAAGCATATGAAAATACGCTCAACATTATGTCATTAGGAAATCTCAAATACAATTGCTTATCTATTAGGATGACCCAAATCCAAAACACTGACAACATCAAATGTTGGTGAGCATGTAGGCAATAGGAACTCTCATAGACTGCTTTGGAAATGCAAAGCAAAATGGAAAAGCCATTTTGGAAGACAGTTTGGTGGTTTCTTACAAAATTAAATATACTCTTGCCGTACAACCCAATAATTACACTTCTTGGTATTTACTTAGATGAGTTGAAAAGTTGTGTCCATGTAAAAACTTGCACAAAGATGTTTGTAGCAGCTTTATTCATAATTGTCAAAACTTGGAAGCAACCAAGATTATTTGGTTCTTCAGTAGGTGAATGGATAAATAAAACAGTGTGATACATCCAGACAATAGAAGATATCCTTTTAAAGATTTTATTTATTTATTTGAGAGAGAGAGAGAAAGAGAGAAAGAAAATGAGTGAGGGAAGGGGCAGATGGAGAAGCAGATTCCCCACTGAGCAGGGAACTCAAAGCGGGGCTTGATCCCAGAACCCTGGGATTACGACCTGAGCCCAAGGCAGATGCTTTAACTGACTGAACCACATAGGTGCCCCAGACAATAGAATATTTTTGAGCCCTAAAAAGGAATGAACTATCAAGCCATGAAAAGATATGGAGGAAACTTAGATATATATTATTAAGTGAAAGAAGCCAATCTGAAAAGGCTATATATGTTATGATTCTAATTATATGACATTGTTGAAAAGGCAAAACTATAGAGACAGGAAAAAGATCAATAGCTGCCAGGGGTTAGTGAGGAGGAAGGGATGAATAGGTGAAGTGCAGAAGATTTTTAGGGCAGTGAAATTATCCCATATAATACTATTATGGTGGAGATATATATATATATACATATATATATGTATATATATATGACAAAACCTTTAGAATGTACAACACCAAGGGTGAACCTTAATGTAACCAATGGACTTCAGGTGATAATAATGTGTCAGTGTGGGTTCACTGATAGTAACAAATGTATGTCTTTGGTGTGTGTGTAATGTCGATAGTGGGAGACGCTTGGTGTATGTATGTGTGTAGGAGGTATATGAGCACTTTTGACTTTCCACTCAGTTTTGCTGTGAATCTAAAACTGCTTCAGAAAATAAAGTCTCTTTAGAAGATACTTTATGTGTGGTGCCTGGGAGGCTCAGTCGGTTATGTGTCTGCCTTTGGCGCAGGTCATGATCTCGGGGTCCTGAGATCAAGTCCCACATCAGGCTCCTTGCTCAGTGGGAGCCTGCTTCTCCCTCTGTCCCTTATGATACATTAAAAAATATATTCTTAGGGACACCTGGCTTATTCAAGAGTGCATGCCACTATTGATCTTGGGGTTGGGAGCTCAAGCCCCACATTGGGTGTAGAGGTTACTTAAAGATAAAATCTTTAAAAATCATATATTTTTGTTATTTGATTAGACTTAAAAGGTAATTTTAAGTACTTTTACTAAAGTAGAGTTAAAACATAAGCATGTCTTAGTTAACAAAATGTTTCTTCTTATTATCATCATAATCATTATTATTTGACTTCAAAAATCCTCACTAGGCTTTAGAAATTTAGTGATCAGTGATGTTCATGTTGAGAAAAATCTACACAATATTGCTTTTGTGCTTCCAATGTTGCTATTGCTTTTTTTTTTTTTTAAGATCTTATTTATTTATTTGACAGAGTGAGAGAGCACAAGCAGGGCAGCAGAGGAAGAAGAAGAAGCAGGGTCCCTGCTGAGTAAGGAACCCAATGTGGGGCTTGATCCCAGGACCCGGAGATCATGATCTGAGCCAAAGGCAGATGCTTAATTGACTGAGACACCCAGGCCCCCCCCCCCCCGCCCCGATGTTGCTATTGTTTATATCCTCATGCTATAATGATCTCCGTTAAAAACCTAGGGAAGATTCCCTCTAATACCGCATGGCTAGTACAGTAAGCTGGATGCTTCCTAACCAGACAGCTTTGCTTGCATCAGCCAGCTGAATTGTCAAGATGGTTACTCATCCGCTGGATGATTTCACAACCCTCTTCTTAAATTTGGTGGCTTTGGACACATTTTATCCTGGAAACAAAACCCAGGCTCCATAATACATGCAGAAATAGTAGATTCCTGTCTTATTTCCAGCTGGTACTGGTAGGGTTTACACATTTGCTCCTGCACCATAGGGACAGCTGTTCAAAAAGCTGAGGGTGCGTTCAATTCCATTACTTTGGCACAATAGAAGGTCACGTAAAAGAGGGAGACTCTCCCAGCCTGTCCATAGTTGGAAAATTAATTCTTTTAAGTGCTCTAAAAAAATCTCTACAGGTGGTCAGATCTTATGAACTTAGGACCAGCAATGACCTCATCACCTTCAGCTGGTCTAAAAGTTATCTTTGGCTGCAGAGTACTTTATGAAATCTTGTTAATTATGATTGTTTTTCCTAGTTATAAGTCCTTCTGGATAAATTTTTTATAAAACATTTATTTTTATTGCTTACATAACTACATAAAATATTTTCATTGGTGTCAAAATGTCATGTTATTGCCAAACAGATTCCATTTCAATTTCTAGAAATTATTGGAAAGTTAATATTCACATTTTTAATGGCACACTTGCTGTAGTATTAAATCATGCTTTACTGAAATTTACAACAGAAGTCATAATTACATTGCATTTTATACAGAATAAAGCACAAAATAGACAACTTTTCCAGTTAACCTCTATGGTTAATAATTATATTTCCCTTTCTTTTAAAGATAAATCATGAATGAAATTTCAGTGTCTTTTTGAAACTGAGTTTTCACAGAAACGATTTGCATGGATACTCACCATTCACTTCTCTTTTCAGCACAGTGGCATTTTAGTTTTGGAATCATAAATTGACTCATTCCCCAGGTTTGTGAAACTTTACCCTATCCATTTCTAAGTCAAGAAAAATAAAGATATTTTAAAAAGCAAGATTAGATAAGAAAGTCATAGTCCTACCTAGGCATTTGGTTTCTCCTTAGAGATGTCATTTCAGGAAAACTGACTCACCATAGGTATCATTTCAAGGATGTAATTGTTTAAGTGCAAAGTTATACTTTGGGGTAGAAAACAACCTTTGGGGTTACACATTGAGGTTCATTTAGTGATCCTAAGAAATGAGCTTTCAGCAGTTTTCACATTTACTCTTTGTTCCCAGCCTGGAAGAAGCCGCAGGAGAGCTGGAGGATAACCAAAGAGGTGACTTTAATCAGGTCTCCTAGAGCATGTACCATCACTCGGAGGCTCTTCTTTGCCTGGATCTTGCATCTCCCTTCCTATGGACTGAATGGGGCAGCCTCCTCACCCTCTCCCCCTTCTTTTGGAGGTGTGGCCTTTGGGAGATTAAGTAGACATACATTGTGTCATGAGAGGGCAGGCCTTCATGATGGGAGTAGTGTCTGGTTAGAAGAGACATCAGAGAGCTTACTTACTGTCTCACTCGCTCTTTTTGCCGTGGTGAGAAGTCTCACACCCAGTGAGAAGTCAATCATTTGCAAGCCAGGAAGAAAGCTCTCCACAGAGCTCAGCCATGTTGGTACCATGATCTTGAACTTCCAGAACTGCGAGAAATAAATGTCTGTTGCTTAAACCACTCAGTTTCTGGTGTTTTGTTATGGAAGCAGCTGCCTAATACATCCTCTGAGAGATTTGGAGCCTGAGCACATGTGAAAGTGCAGCGGGGAATTCAGATGGTGGTCTAGGCAGTTCAGGAACAGTGTTATCAACTTTCATTGATTGGCTCAATACTCTCTTTTTGTGTATAAATAGAGCTACAGAAGAAGATTAAGTTGAAGAGATGCCATAAAAAGGACAGCATTCTGGCGGGTTCAATTAAAAGTTTTGTAAGTCGATTACCATTTTGCCTGTACTGATTTTTCAGTGAAAGGAAAATTAAAAAGAGGTTATTTTTAAGAAAGTTGAGTTTATAGTTTAAGCGACTGAACATTCCACCATAATATTCTCATTAAATATTTGTTGATTTAACTTAAATATTTGTTGATCTACTTTAATAGCACAAATTTAGCAAAGAATAGGATTCCTATCAAAATCTTTATCATATTTTTTGTGGAAAAGTATACCTTTATGCTCACTTGTGCTAGATGTACACTAATTACTTGGGAGTGAGAGTGAAGATTTGCCCAGCAAATTTGGAAAAACATCTTAAAAATACTTAATACAGACCCTATCTTATCAGCCTCAACTCAGGGACCATTTATCTTGTCTTTCCCTAAGTCATCAGAGCATATATTTAAGTTGCTTCCATCCCCCCCATTTTATTGAAATGTAATGACCTTATAACCTTGCAGTGATCATCGCAGCAAGTTTTTAGTGAATGTCCCTCACCTCACATAGTCACAATTTTTTCCATGTGATAAGATCTTTTAAAATCTACTCTTCTAGCACATTCCAAATATACACTTCAGTATTTTAGCTATACGCATTATGTTCTATGTTATATTCCCAGAACACATTTATTTTACAAATAAAAGTTTGTATCTTTTGACATTTTTGCACCTCTTGAATTGGGTGAAGGTGGTCAAAAGGTACAAACTTCCATCTTAAATTACTTCTAGAAACTGCCAAATCCTACTTAATAAATACAAATGCATATGTTTAATATTTATTGTACTACATTTTTATTCTTATGAAATATTGCTTGAAATAAGCAGGGACTCATCTAGGATATAGCTAGGTTTTGGTCACATGTAGATCTCTGTCATACTAAATGTTACTAAATGTGACAGTATTCTACCTGTAGACCTGAGTAGGACAAATTCCATTGTGATAGACAGAATAATGGCCCCCAAAGATGTCCACATCCTAATCCCCAGAATCTGGGACTATGTTACCTTATCTTGCAAAAGGGACATTGTATATGAGATTAAATTAATGATTTGATAGGGGAAAATTATCCTGGATCCTCCACAAGGCTCCTTCTAAGAGAGAGTAAGCAGAGTAAGGGTAGAAGATGTGATGGAAACAGAAGTCAGATTGAGAGGGGGAGAGGGAGAGAGAGAGAAAAAGAGAGAGGGCGAAAGGGAGTGGGGAGAGAAACAGAGACAAACGTACTGAGATTTGAAAACTACTGGTTTTGAAGCTGGAAAAAGAGGACAAGTCACAGAATTTAAGTGGCCTCTAGAAGCTGGAAAAGGCAAGGAAATGGATTCTTCTTGAGAGCCTTCAGAAGGAATACAACCCTACCAACCCATTTTAGACTTCTGATTTCCTGAATTATGAGAAAATAAGTTTGTGGTTTCCTTCCTTCCTTCCTTCTTTCCAGTAATCTTTACACCCAACATGGGGCTTGAACTCACCACCTCAAGATCAAGAGTCACATGCTCTATCAACGAAGCCAGCTAGGCACCCCTGTTTTGTTTCAAGCCACTAAGTTCATGGTAATTTGTTAGAGTAGCAATAGGGAAATAGCACATCAATAGCCACTGATTTTACTTTCTTAACCTGGTACACTAACATCAATTAAAAGCAATTTAAACCTTAGATTCTACTTTTCAAATCTCTAAAGAAACAAGCATGGTGGGCATTAGACTGGCTAATTTACCCTTCCAACATATACTGGAACTTCAAAAGCTGAGACAGCTGGTAGTGAGTATCACGTGCCTGTCCATTACTACTCAGCACGCTGTAGACTTGCATGGTTCACCCACCTGGAACTACTGAGCCCTGGAAAAGGGGCCAGTGAGAGGTGTGCTGCAAGTGTGAAATACAACATGAATTTTATAAAGAAGAATGTAAAATATCTCATTAATAATTTTTTAATATTGATCACATTGCCATTGAAACGTTACTATTTTGGAGAAATTGGGTTAAATAAAATTCATTATTAAATTTCAATTTCTTTTTACTTTTTTAATGTGAAATGAAAAAATTTAAAGTTGATGCACATTTGTGCATCACGTTATGTTTCTGTTGGACAGTGCTGCTCTAAACAGGTAATTCTATGTAATGATATAATTAAAATACTACAGATTTACCACGCTGATTAATAGATTGTTGAGTAAGGAATATAGCAGAGAGTGGATGGGTTTATTTTCATCCGTTTTACACATTTTAAAACTAATATCTCTATTTTTTGTATTTCTCTGCCCCTGAGCACCACAATCTCCAGTTAAAGTGTGGTGAGTTCAGTCAGGCTATATTATTTATTTTATTTTTTTAAGATTTTATTTATTTATTTGAGAGAAAGGCAGAAATAGCAATAGAGAGCATGAGCCTGGGGAGAAAGAGAGAAAGAGAGAGAGAGAGAGAGAGAGAGAGAGAGAGAAGCAGTCTCCCTGCTGAGCAGGAGTCACACCAGAGGCAGGATTCCAGGACCCTGAGGCCATGACCAGAGCTGAAGGCAGGCTGTTAACTGACTGAGGCACTCAGGAGCCCCTCAGTCAGACTTTTTTTTCTTTCTTTTTTAAAGAACATTTTACTTATTTATTTGACAGAGAGAAAGAGATCATAAGTAGGCAGATAGGCAGGCAGAGAGAGAGAGGGAGAAGCAGGCTCCCTGCTGAGCAGAGAGCCCGATACAGGGCTCAATCCCAGGACTCTTAGATCATGACCCGAACCCAAGGCAAAAGCTTAACCCACTGAGCCACCCAGATTTTTAAAAAACCTGCAGGGAAAGCCTAAGGGATGTGGGAAATACTATTAGCAGCTCAAAGGTAGCATTTTTGCATGAGGAAAGGTGGGGTTTTCTGGGATGGATGAAAGTGATCTTAGCACACATTTGTTGTTTTCCAAGAAAGAAAAGGTGGTTTGTGGAGATGAAGATACTCTTACCCGGAAAGACTTAATTTAAAAAAAAAATTTAGGGGCACCTGGGTGGCTCAGTTGTTGGGCGTCTGCCTTGGCTCAGGTCATGATCCCAGGGTCCTGGGATGGAGCCCCGCATCGGGCTCCCTGCTTGGCGGGAAGTCTGCTTCTCCCTCCCCCACTTCCCCTGCTTGTGTTCTGTCTCTGTCTTGTGTTCTCTCTCTGTCAAATAAATAAATAAAGTCTTTAAAAAAATTTAAAAATTTAAAAAAATTTAAAAAAGACTTAATTTTAGGTAATGTTTCTTTGTAACATCAAAAACATGTCTTTCCTCATGTATAGGAGTACTCACAGTGAAGATTTAGAAATAGAAGACGCAGCTTGCCTGGATGAAATAATTCAATTGAAGCCATTAGGAAAAATCTAAAACTTCTGGGCTCATGAATACAGACGTGTCTGGATGAAAACAGAACGTGCTATCAAATGAATGATTAGGTTAGAGATGCCTAGATCACTTGTGAGTTTCTGTATGGTTTAGGAATATGGAAAGAGCTAGTATGACAGCTTCAGCATTTGGGATACATATGCCCTTTTGCCTGCAGATAGTGAGAATATTTTTGTCTTCTTCCAAATACCTCATGGACATCACATCTTTCTCTTTCTGAAGAAATATAATTTCTTTTGAAATCCAGTTAATGTTTCATAAAGGCATCTAGCCAGTGTAATTTCCTGGATCAGATTAATGTTTGTAGGATCAAGAAATCTTAGGAAACTAAACAGAATCTGTAAGCACTTATATTTTGGGTGATGATTATCTTAGAGTTCAGTGAGGAAAAAACTATATATGTGTATTAGGATATATGTCTATATGGAATATATATGTTTGCATATATAGAATATGTGTGTATTAGGATTAAGTATACTTATATATCAATACATATACGGGTGCCTGGGTGGCTCAGTCAGTGAAGCATCTGACTCTTGATTTCGACTCAAATCATGATCTCAAGGTTGTGACATGGAGCCCCGGGTCAGGCTCTGCACTCAGCAGGGAATCTGCTTGGGATTTTCTCTCTCCCTCTCCCCTCCTATGCTTTCTCTCTCTCTCTCTCTAAAGTAAATAAATAAATAAGTAAAGAAAACATATGTTATGTATATATTATATATGTATCTGTATATATGTGTATGTAAAATATATAAATTATACATATATTCCTAATACACACACACATACAGTTATATGAATGCCAAAGCAAAGTGATGAATATTTGGTAAAAGACAAAAATAGACTTTGCCTCCTGGGTCCTGCATGACATTTTGGGAATGCCAAATATCATATAGGATGTGAGGATTATGGTTCAACCTTCATCCTGAGCAAATCTATATAGGAAGGAAATTATTCAAATTTTAAAGTTTGGTAAGTGAATAGACACTATAAACCATTCTCTGTGGGAGGATTTCTCTGTAATATTTTGGATCATCCTCCCTCAACCCCAGTTCTCCACTTTATTTTGTAGGGGTGGCCACACCCAGCATCTTCCACTTGATGTATCAACCATCTCAAGTGGTCTATAATGAAATGAGAACCTTTCAAAAGGTTTCTCTGTTTCCGGAGAATGTCTCTGTGTATCTATATGTCATTGTGACACATATACATGACGTTCTCGGGGAATAGGAAAAGCTTTCCAAAGAGTACTTGCACTGAATGGAAGTCAGCTATCAGAGGCTAATATCCACCTGGACTTCCATTGGCAAATGGCCTTGTTTTTTTCCAATGGGGAGTGGAGTGTAAATTTCTTGGTTTGCCAAGGATATGAAAACAGCCCATTCATTAAAATAACTTAGCTTTCATACTTCAAATAAATATTTTTTCTGTTTTCTTAGATAAGATACCATCTAGATACAAATGCCTTTAGGTGAGACCTATTCCAAATTGTTATGCCAAATCTAGAACTGTTTTTATGTTTGCAAAGCAGGCACTTCGAATCTAAGTACTCCGGGTTAAAACTGTCAAGGCATGAGGCTGAGTGAGGACATACCAGCTTTACCTGCCTTGGGGCACTACTGAGACTGGTTGGCTCTCTCTAAGCCATAAAACTTTTTATTATTTTTCTGCATATATTATGCCATGGAACCGTGCAGTCTTCTGGGACTTCTGCTGCTTGTAAAATGGCTCAACATTTTTGTTGGCTGAAGCGCAGGGTGAGAATTGCTCATCACCCTTGCAGAGAAACAGGAGACCTCTTTCGGGGTTCATTGGTTAACCTGCACTGGAGAGCAGTTAATAAGCCAATGAAGGAAATGCTAACATTAAATTAAAATATGTGAAGGCGGATTCTTATGAGCATCAGATAAGCTACATGCAGTAGACTCGTTGAAAATCAGAATTCAGGGAAAAAACCAAGTGCTTTGTTCTTTTCTGAGGCATGCAGAACTCATTATTGTTGATGGAAATGAAATGCACAGGGCTGAGTGCCTCAAATAAGTCAAGGGTTGGAAACCCTTTGGCTAAACTTTATTGGCCAAAGAGTTTCTCTAAAGAGAAGCTTGATTACTCTGGTGTAAGAACATTCATTATAAATCATATATAGATATATAATAGTTCATAAATATCATTGTAATTATTTCATAATTACCATATATATTTCTATATATAGTTTCATCACATTTTTTAGATTTAGCTTATTAATGGTATAGAAGTTATGGATGGATTAAAATCAAATGCTTAAAATGCACTCCCAGAAACTACGGAATTGGTTTAATAAGAAAGTGATCTTTAGGGCGCCTGGGTGGCTCAGTGGGTTGAAGCCTCTGCCTTTGGCTCGGGTCATGATCTCAGGGTCCTGGGATCGAGCCCCGCATCAGACTTTCTGCTTGGCGGGGAGTCTGCTTCCCTCTCTCTCCTGCCTGCCTCTCTGCCTACTTGTGATCTCTCTCTGTGTCAAATAAATAAATAAAATCTTTAAAAAAAAAGAAAGTGATCTTTGGGCTGAGAAGTAAGTCATGGTACTAGATGTCTCCTCTTGGTAGGTCCTACTGAATTCTTAAGATTCTCAATGATTATAATTGAACCAGTTGGAGTAGCCAAAAGAGTAACAGAAAGCATATGTAGTGATGATCAATAAGGCCTTGGAATTTGCAGACAAGGTGCAAAATCCTTATTAATTTCAGTCTTATTTGACATAGTAGAATTTAGTAGTATATAGTATAACAAAACGATTGTGCAGAGTTTTATTTAGCTCTTTGTGTTGTAAAGACTACAACACCAGTAGAAGACTAGTAGGTGTAGGTAGACTAGTAGCAGACTAGTAAACTAGTAGGTGACTAGAGTCACCTATTCCAAACAATTAAAAAAATGTTTAATGTAGCAGTATACATATATTGCATGGGAAGCTAGTGTCTCAGAAACCGAAGAACAGGGTGCAGAGTAGAACAATCCCTGCGGAAAATGGCACAGGAACTGGAAAATACTTTGGGATCCAAGACAAGTCTGAGATCCTCAAAAGTAGGAGCCTATTAATTTCACTGGGTGTCCAACATTAACAATGTCTGCTCTATGAATGCATACAGTGCCTGCTCTATGGCTACCAAATGACCTGCCTTTTCTGTATGTCACTATTCAGATTCCTGGAAGAGGCATTCTGGTCTCTTTAGGTAAGCATTTATTGGCCAGGCCAATAAGTGTGCTAGTCCCCGGGAATTTGTTGTGGTTGGGTTTGATCTATATGCCATCTTATTTTCTGATTATATCTCTCCATAATCACTGAGGCACAGGTGGAAAGAGGATAAAGACCGTCTCTATTTGAGACCACATCTTTTGAATGTCTGCGAATGTCAATGAAGCTTGAGATACCTTTTCCAGGTAGGGCTCAACCTATCAACCTATCTACCTTACAGTTGTAAACCATAAATGTCCTACTAGTAAGTGACAGAGCAGAACCCATCTTAGGCACAAAGGGTCAAGCAGGCGATGAGGTTTTGTTGTCAGGGTTATTATTTCTTCTCAAACCCCGAGTTGTTTTATATCCTAGTAAATTAAGGGCAGCTGTGGTTCGCGAGAAAGAGAATGTGACTTAGTGTGAGGAGATACCCTTAAATCACACCTTTGCCCTTATCGGGTAGCCTTGGGTAAATTAATGAGCTTCTCTGAGCTTTAGTTTCCTCCTTATAAAATGTAACTATCACACAAGGCTGTTTTAAATACTGTATGGAGGAGATGGGCATATTGCAGATCATTATTTAATACATACTTACTAAAAAAACCCAGAAGGAGCTCCTAAGTGTTCCATTTTCCAGATGTGGAAACTGGGTCCAGACATGTGACTTGTTTAAGTCCAAGCAACTACTTGATTGCAGTCAACACTGAAAACCAAGTCTCCCGACTTTCCAGACCAGTGCCTCTGCAAGTTCCCTCTTGGTTTCTACACAATTCTCAAAATTTGCTCTTTAGAAAGAATGTGTGTATGTGTGTAAAGTTACAGCTTCTAGTTTCTTTCAAAGTTTCTTTCAATGAGCAAGACATATTTTTATAATTAGACTAAGAATTCCTGATGTTCTTTAAAAAAAAAAGTATCTGGTTTTTATTTGCTGTGAAGAGTGAATAAAAATTAAATAGTCTAGAGGTGCCTGGGTAACTCAGTTGGTTAAGCACCTGACTCTTGATTTCGGCTCAGGTCATGATCTCAGGGTTGTGGGATTGATGCCTGCATCAGGCTCTGTGCTTAGTGTAGTCTGCTTATCCCTTTCCCTCTGCTCCTCTCCTGCTTGAGCTCTCTCTCTCAAAAAAGATAAATAAATAAATAAATAAATAAATAAATAAATAAATAAATAAATATTAATTACTAACTGTCCTTGAGCAACATGTGTTTGAATAGTAACTCCAGTCTTATAGGAGTGAAACTCCTCAGCTAGGTTTCCCTGGGCCTCCTGCAATCACTCTGTCCACATTTTTTGCCTCCCGTGGCTCTAAGGTCAAGAGCAAAGCCAAGACTCCAATTGGCAGCCAGATGATGCAGACTGAATGGCCATGAAACCCAAGGTGATCTGGGCTCACCTGGCTGAACACCACAATCCAGAAGCGTGCTCCATGCCACACATTCCTCTGCCTCGTGAGCAAAACATGGCATGATACAGTGGAAACTTCATGTAATCCACATTGTTTTCAAATACCAAGGAGCTGACTTTTAAGAAATGTTAAAGGACTAGATTCCAGATCTCCTTAGCTAAACACAATTGGTTTGTCCACATAATTACTTTCTTTGCCCAGGAGTACAAGATTTTCGAAGCATGTCTTCTTCCACTCATTACAATTTCCTCATAAACACTTATTGTCTGTTTTGTGCAAAGCACCCTGGGAGATAGAAAATGGCATCTGATGCACTTTCCTAATGGAACCCATTTTCTTATTGAGATGAGAATGGAGGCTCCCTGAGGTCTGGATTCTTGCTGATCTTATTCACTGTTAGGGTTCAGAGTCTAGAACAGTAACTGGCATGGAAGAGGCAGTTGGGAAATACTTGTGGAATGCAGTAATGGGTATACCTAAATGAGACGTTAATCATAGCTAACATTTATGTTTACTAGTTTTCTCAACGCTGCCTCTCAATTGAGCCTCAAAACTCTTTAGGTAGGAAGTATTAATATTCCCATTTTGGAGATGGGGAAACCGAGGCTTAGGGAATTAGGTAACTTTCCCATTGGTGACTCAGGGCTTTGTATCAAAGTCATCTGGCTCTGAAGTCCACGCTCTTGGCCACTCTGTTGCCCTGCATGTTATGCTGCCATCTTGCTTGGGGCAAAAGGTACTCTTTCCATGGTTTTAGGACTATAATCAAGGAATGTTTACAATGGGATTCCAGTTGTGGTATAAACGATAAGCACATTAGAAAGTTTTGTAGTGTCTGAAACAGATGTGGAACCAAAACTGCCTGGGAGGGATAGGAAGGATTTAAAAGGTGAGAAGTAGAGTTCTTCTTCCTTTGACTTCTGGGAGATGACCTTGAATGTCCTCTTTATGATTATACTATAAACTTATACAACATTATAATATTACTTTTCTTCTTTAATCCCATTTCATCATGTTAGACAGTTCGTGTGGGGGAGAATTCAGTCTTGTTTTTTTTTTGTTTCTATTTACCCTCAGTACTAGCATGGCACCTTTCCTTTTTTTTTTTTTTTTTAAAGATTTTATTTACTTATTTGAGAGACAGAGAAAGTGAGAGAGAGCATGAAAGGAGAGAAGGTCAGAGGAAGAAGCAGACTCCCGGTGGAGCTGGGAGCCCGATGTGGGACTCGATCCCGGAACTCAAGGATCATGACCTGAGCCGAAGGCAGTTGCTCAACCAACTGAGCCACCCAGGTGCCCGCACCTTTTCTTTTTTGAAAGGAATTGAATTTTCTCTAGGATGGTAACCTTGATGGACTGGAGAAGGCTAACTACACCAACGTGTCCTAGACAAATTTGAATTCTGATAAGCTTATCTCTTTCATGCTTTTCTCCAATCCATCCTCTTCTTTTTAAGAAGTCCCAAAGAAGAAAAAAAATCCCCACAATTATTCATATAAAATCATTTTTGACATCTTCAGAGATTTCTCTAAGTTCTGGTCCAAGCCTGATTATTGTTCAATTCTACCTACGTTCTTCCTACACTTGAGGGATTTCAAAAAATGTACTTAATGATTTGGACTTGTTTTAATTTTCTCTAACTTATTTTCTCTTGAGGTTAAGAACATTTTGTAAATTTGCAAATACCAAAAGTATTTTGCACACAATGAATAGGTTTAAAAATATAATCAGATCAGATTCAGAACATTTCCCCAAGGAAAGGAAGTGCACAAAATAGTCAAACGACTAATTGAAAAACAAAGCAACGGAACTAAAATATCTCCCTGAACTAGTTCCTAAGGCATGCTCTTTTTCCATTATGAAACACTGACTAATCTGCAGTTTGTTTTTTGAAGTAAAACTTTGATGGGAAAATTAATAACTGAATCCACTGTGTATTTCACACTAACATTAACATTCCTTTTCTTGCCAAACATTTTGCTATGAGCTTAGGCATTCATGCTCAATACGTTTTCCAGCCTGTTCAGGTGTCCATTTTTCTTGTTCTCATAAATATTCTACTAAATTTTCAAGTGAAACTCCTGGAAAGGTAGAACATCACCATATCTTTGTAGAGATTGATAATAAAAGCAAATTTTCTTTTGTTGTCCATAGCAATAACACAAACTCCTGGTTTGAATTTCACAACATCAAGATCTGATGTTGATAAACTAATCATTTTTGAAAATCCTTGGGATCTGAAGAAGAGTGACAAACGATGCATGACTTAATTGACAAGTTGATAAACTGACTGAAATTGCTAAATAGACCAAATGATTAGAGTTGATAAATTGATAAATAAATGTTTCTTGAGCAATGACTATCTGCAAAGGCAGCTTGAAATTGGGACTTGCTACCTCTTAGACAGAGGCAAGGATGTAGGGTCTTGGAGTACAGACCTAGTTAGGGATGTGCTTCCTGATACCTTATCAGCAAATCATGAACAAAAGTCAGCTCTTCTTAGCTTGTTGTTCTTTCAGCAAATCATGAACAAAAGTCAGCTCTTCTTAGCTTGTTGTTCTTTCTAACTTTCTAACTTTCTAAGTAATTGGGCAGGAATTTGACTTTCACACCCAAATCAGTTCCTCAGTGTAACTGACACTTTCTGATGTGTTCTACTCCTTAGCAAGCTGTGCCACCATATAATATTACTCTTGGCTTATGCTGGAGTTAACACAAGCTTTTCTTTCTCTGGATCTCATCTTGCTAAGAAACATTCCCCATGCCTGCAAGACCTAATTATATCTATTTGCATAAGTCAAACTCAAAAATGTTGATAGACTTATTGAGTCCCTTATGTCAGGGACTTAAGAGACTATAAAGAGACATGAATAATAGTAGCAGAAACAGCAGTAATAATAGTAGTAAAAATAATAAGAATGGCAAAAGTTAATATTTACTGAATGCCTTCTATGGGCCACTGTGCTTAACACTTTACGTGCATTAAGGACTTCGTTGTATAGAACAAACCAAAACGCAGAGAGGTGAAATAACCTACCCTAAAACTCACACACTGAGTCACTGTGGTCGACTTGGGAAACAATTCTTCTGTAAAGTTTAGCAGAACTCACCACCTGAGAATTTTTTTTTAAAGGGGAATTTTTTACTATCATTTTAATTTCCCACTATTTTTTGGTTGACATAGATGCAATGCAAACATAATTTGCCTGTTAGAAGGCATACGCCAAAATAAATGATCCCTTCAAACTCTTTCTATTTTATTGAGTATTCTACCCCCAAATTCAAACAACTTTAAGATGGCCTATTAATTTCACATCAGGCAGGTTTTTTTGTTTCTAATTTACACCAAGATAAATGTTAGTGAGCAGCACTTTTCATAAGAAAGTCCTTTTGACCTTTGAACAATGTGTTAGGGTAACTGAAGCCCAACATAGTTAAAGATCCACATATTAACTTTTGATTCCTCAAGAACTTAACTCTACTAATAGCCCACTGTCAAAGCCTTACCAGTAACATAAACAGTTGATTAACACATATTTTGTATGCGATGAGGGAGCATAAGGGAAGCTGAAGACAAAGCACAAGCAGACCTCCCCCCTCTATGGGATATGTGTGACCTTCCTTTTGGAAACTTCCAACTACCTTAATGGTAATGCTTTGCTAGGGGGAAAAGCAACCTTAGCTTGACAATGTCAAAGCCTCCAGAATCCTGAGGGCCTTCTTTAGCAGAAGAAAGTCGTTTCGGACACCTCCCTTTGTCCTTACGTCCCCCAACGCCCAAGTGTATAATCAGCCATTCCTCACAACCCCAGGGAAGCTGGGGTTTCTGCCCACGGGTCCTGTCCCTGTGCTTTAATAAAACCAACTTTTTGCACCAAGGACATCTCAAGAATTCTTTCTTGGCTGTCGGGTCCAGACCTCACCTACACTGAAAAACTACATCAACATGTACTAATACAGTATTCTTACAATAGCTAAGCTAGAGAAAAGAAAATGTTATTAAGAAAATCACGAGAAAATACATGTACAGTACTGTACTGTATATATTGAAAAAAATGTGCATATAACTAGATCCATGCAGTTCCAATCGTTATTGTTCAAGGGTCAGCAGTAGTAGGAAAAACAGTTCTGTGTTCTCAGCTTCTGTTTCTAGTCTCCAATTTTTGGCTTAAGGACCATCAGCCTCTAAAGCCCCAAGGGTCATCTTTTAGGAGTTTTTTGGTATTGCTAAGTGCTCCAGGTGAGCTTATCATACAGACCAGGATAATGGGAGAAGATTTAAGAAAATAGAAATTGGCAAAATGAAGAAATATTTGAGGGGCACCTAGGTGGCTCACAGTCTTAAGCATCTGCCTCTGGCTCAGGTCTAGAGCTCAGGCCCTGTGTTGGGCTCCCTGCTCGGTGCGGAGTCTGCTTCCCCTCCTGTGTGCATGCGCTCTCTCTCAAATAAATAAATGAAATATTAAAAAAGGAAGGAATAATTGATAAAAGAGATAAAAGAGGGAGATATAAACCAATATGGGAGGAAATTGGAAGGTAGCGTTTTGTGGAAAAAAACATGTGATGCCCCACCTCAGGTGTGCGGATTACCTCATTAAAAACAGCACCATTGAGAGGCACCTGGGTGGCTCAGTGGGTTAAAGCCTCCCCCTTCGGCTCAGGTCATGATCTCAGGGTCCTGGGATCGAGCCCTGCATTGGGCTCTCTGCTTGGCAGGGAGCCTGCTTCCCCCGTCTCTCTGCCTACCTCTCTGCCTACTTGTGATCTCTCTCTCTGTCAAATAAATAAATAAAAATCTTAAAAAAATTAAAAAAAAGAAAGAAAAACAGCACCATTGTATTAAATTAATCTGAAAAAAATGACATTTTCGGAATATCAGGTTGTTGAATTTTGAGAGGTACAAACTGTTTAACTCTTAAGGGCATGGGTTGGATGAGAATCCACTTCTTCTGGCTCTGTGACCTTAATTTCTTAAAATTGTCATTTCCTCACCTGTAAAACGAGTGCCTTAATGAGATCCTGCCTCATGAAGTAGTTCTGGGGATTAAATATTCACAGTTCAGATTTTGGCACATTGTAAGTCCTCAATAAGTGTTACCTACTTTCAATGTTATTATTATTGTTATAATTATTATTGTTGGCATCCTAGGTGACCAAAAGAAAGTTATAAGGCTCATGTTTGAATTCAGCCCTAACTAGAGATTATAATTCACTCTAGCAGCTACGAGTGTCAATCAGCTGTTTCATGAAGAACTAGCTGTCATAAAACTTAAATTATGTCTATTTGCATCTAGTTTCTTCTTATAATAAAATCGAGTTGTTTTCCTGTCTGCTAAGAATGGAAAAGAGCTTTCCTGAAATAAGATTTGTTTAATAGTTTTAAGGACCATTGATTTCTAACTTGGAGATGTTCTAACTTTATTTTTTTTTTAAGATTTTATTTATTTATTTGAGAGAGAGATCACAAGAAGGCAGAGAGGCAGGCAGAGAGAGAGGGGGCAGCAGGCTCCCTGCTGAGCAGAGAGCCCGATGTGGGGCTCGATCCCAGGACCCTGAGATCATGACCTGAGCGGAAGGCAGAGGCTTTAACCCGCTGAGCCACCCGAAACCCCAGATGTTCTAACTTTAAATGTAGTTAAAGAATGTAAAGATGGAACGACATGTAAAATGTAACCACATGTAGAATGTACTGTGCATCTGCTATCATTGCTCCTTATGTGACATTGCATTTGCTAACTATAGGATGATCAAAGTAAATTATATTTATTAGAATATGTTTGCTGTAGGAATTACATTTACTCACCAAGCCTTATAATGTATATACCAGCACTAAAATCTTAAACTCACTATCCTAAATTTCTGACTTGAATCTGTGACTTCTTTAGAATATCAGTGACCTTTGTCTCTACAGGCATTTCTATGATAAACTTATCTGTAGTTTTGCTTTCTGTGGCCAGCTGTGGTCCGGAAGCTGATGATCCTCCTTCTGACATGTGGTCAGAAGGTTAGAGTGGCCCAATACTATGTCACAAAGCCTGTGGCATTTAATTCCCCTCATCTAATCATGTAAGCATTTTATCATTTCATCTCATGATAAGATGAAGGGTGAATGCAGTATAAGAACATATCTTGAGAGACCATAGTCACACCATCTTTATTACATTATACAGTTATAATTGTCCTACTATTAGTTATTATTGTTAATCTTTATGGTCCATAATTTATAAATTAAAATTTATCATAGGTATGTGTGTATAGGAAAAAACAGAGTACAGACAGTCTGTGGTTTCGGGCATCTGTTGGGGATCTTGGAACATACTCCCTGTGGATAAGGAGGAACCACGGTGTTTTAACAGATTTAGTGAGTAAAGCAAATACAAGGGTTTCTCTCAGTAGAAATACAGCATTCTAGAGACAACATTATGTCTTTGTGAGATGTTCTCTGAGGAAGATAATTCTCTAAAAATTTCTTATGTCAGCAGAGTTCATACTATTTTCTAGAGTGGAAGGTTATTATTCCTATTTTGCCAAAGAGTATGTGGGGATCGGGGGCTTCATAAATGTCAACAGCAGCTCTCCAGTGTGACCAAGATCATAACCTGAATACTTTATTATAGATTCTCTTTTCAGTCTATACCATTGCTGTACAAAATTAAAATACTTATGTAACACCAAAAAAAAAAAAAAAAAAAAAGCTGGTAAGTCCTGAATTAGATGTAAACCCTTTAAATAGTCTCTGGATATGAAACTAATAAAGATTATTTGCCCTATTGGATGGAATGCTAAGAAGCTATTTTTGTTGGATTGTGAAAATTCATTAAAGTCTCTACATGAACAGTAATAAAAGTGTATTATCTATTAAAAGTTACCTATTAGCTGATTTTGCCCACAGTTTTCAGGTATGAGCTTTGGCATTTTTGGCAACAAAATTAATGGCCATCTTATTGTGGGTCACCAATTCCTTGAAGTTAATTATAATTCCCCAGGAATTTCCCTGGTCCAAGTCTTATAGCCAGACTAATTCTTGAAGAAAAAGTAATAATTGTGAGTAGGTTTAGTAACTCCATAAAGTCATATGAAATAGATGGAGCTGCCAGTGTTTGATAAATTAAGAGAATAAATGAATGATTTATATGTAAAAGAGTAAATGAACATCAGTAAGAAGTCGTACCTTCGCCCTTCCGCTTGCCAGAAATATCACCTTTGTGGTTGTGGGTGATGCCAATTACTGAAATAATTAAGTGAATATGGGAGAAATCCATACACTAAAATATCGAATGACCAATGTGTTAATGTCTATTCTGTGTGTGACATTTCCACAGATTCTGTAGGAGGTAAAGATATGTTTAAGGCACAGCTACTATTTCTAAAAACTTCATAATGTGTCTCATAAAGCAATATTTGATTCAGAAAAATAGAATTTTAGATCATGAATCAAGTAGAGAAAGTTTTATAACTGAAAGAGAACTTAGAGATCACCTAGCCTAATCTACATGATTAAAAAAATAATTTCGTGAGATTTTAAAATTAGTAGGCTCCTTATAATTGGCACTGACATGACAGGCTCAATCTTCTATTTTTTTTTTCTCCCTTCTTACTGAGTGCTACGGTCTCAGCTGACCATATATGTTGAGTTATGAATTCAATTCATAATTGAGTTATGAATAAGAATTAAGTTTTCAGTACATATGTTGAAATCCTCACCCCTAGGGCAAAAGCATCAGAAGGTGGGGCTTTTGGGAGGTGATTGGGTTATGAGGGTGCGGTTCTTAAGAATGGGGTGATTGCCCTTACAAAAGGGATCTCACAGAGCTCCCTTGTCTTTAGTCATCTAAAGGTGTCCCTTTACTATGGAAAGCTTTTGGCTTTAGATCTTTCTAGAAACTTCCAAGGGGTGTGAGCAGGTAAAGTTCAAGCGTCAAGTGCTAGCTCTTTTGTTGCCATAGCTTATAACCCCTTCATTAAGCCAAAGGAAAGGTTCTGCTCAGTGGAATGGATAAGACTGTTTCTGGGACAGAGCAGCAAATGTTCAAGAAGGCCAAGGTTTAAGGGCAGTTTCAATGATCCTGCTGTTTGTAGTCTGAAAAGCAGAGGAATGATAGGACTGTTGCTCTTTGATCTTATAACTTGAAGTTCATGGACTTCAGAGATCCGGCAACTTTTTCAATACACATGAAAGTATTTTCCTTCTAGAGAAAGTGTCTAGCTTTGTTCAGTTTCTCACCCATGTCTGTTATCCCCCAAAAGTTAAGAATCACTTATTTCCCGAAGACCTGGAAACATGATAAAGTGGAACTTCAATTTATCTTGCAAAAGATAAAGCTCAAACAGTTCATTTATCAGTTCATTAAAAACAAACATTGAGGAAAAGGGTGGATAACAGTAGGGCTCTGGGGAAAATGGTTACCTGATTTTGGGTCCTTTTCTCCTTACAAGGAGGGCCTATGGGGGTTTCCAGACTCACAGGCCCACCAGGCAGAGGCTGTTTCTCCTTTCAGCACCCAGGAGAGTCTAGCCATTCAGAGCTCTCCACACCATGACCTGGTCCCAACGAGCTGTCAAAGATAAATAACAAATCTAAGGGTCTCATAGGTGAGGGGGAAAAATAGAAAAACTACACAGCACAAGTCCAGTGCCAAAGAATTGTTAGAAGAACAGAAGAATGATTAAAACAAAAACAAAAGAACTGCAGTTACAAGCAGCAGATACAAGCCTCCTTTGAATTGGCAGCATGATTTCTGAATTAAACTATGCAGGTAAATTTAAGATAAAGATGATTGTTATTGATGCTTCCATGATCAGCTGCAAGGACAACCTCAAAGCACAAAGGGAAACCCTGGCTGTGGGCAGCTTGGGGGCAGCCAGAGCACCCCCTCCGTGCAGGGTGAGGCCAGGAGGGCGCCGGGAACCGCACAAGCGCGTGCGCACAGGGAGGCCTTGCCCTCGGTGCTCCCTCCGCGGCCCTCGTCGTGGTGGGGGCTCTTCTTGCGGGATTGTCACGTGTTCCACTGCCTCTCAATCCATCAGATGGTACAGTAGGGCCTCCTCACCTGTGCCCTGAAGGGGAGCGTCACCGGGTGATCTTCAGGGACCAATGTGTGCAAGTGCGTTCCACCGAGGAGGCCTTCGGCTTCAAGGTGACCGTGGTCGCCTCCACCGTCCGTCCCGCCGTCAGCCTGCTCCTGTCTGTGGCCTTCCTCACCCACTGCCTCGCCCGCCGCGTGAAAAGGAGCGAGCAGCGATGGACAGGGCCACCCGTCTGCGGCTCCAGCTAAGAACCGGGCACTTGGAGACGGTGCAGGCCGCCTACCTCGGCCCTTGTCAAGGGCCTGAAGAGCAGGGTGGCGGCGGGGAGCCGGGAGCAGGACGGAGGGCCAGGCCTACCGCACCGCCCGGCCGCCGGCACCTCGACGCGTGTGCAGCCTGAGACTGGCGGGTGAAATCAGCTTGCGGGCTTGGGGATCCCGCAGGGAGCTGTGCTGGGGACTCCAGCGGGCTGTCCTGTCTCAGTGGAGCTCAGCTGGAGCAGCTTTTCTAGAAGTTTCCTTAAACTGTCACGGAGGGTCTGGAACCAGCCGGGGCCTCCGCCTAGCCGGGCTCCTTCAGGGCGGCTGCGGGACATTTTAAGCAAATCTAGCTCTGCGTGGTGTAGGAAGCCGGCGACCGACTTGTCACAGCTGCTGCGGGCCGTCTCCTCTTCCTCCGCGGGGCAGTGCCTGTGCCTGCAAGCAGCGACCCCGCTGGGGTGCTGCATCCTTTATCTACAAAGTGGGGTGTGGAAGAAACAATTCTAATTCTGAAAAGAAAATGTAGGCAACTTGGATGTATGATTTGAGGATCCCTACCAGGGCAGTAATTGGCATTTCCGAAGTTTAAAAAAGACCAGATGGAGGAGAAGTAGAATAAACAAATACGAGAAAGACATTCATCCGAAGTAGATAAATTCTTGAGATGGTAGATTCTAAGGACTGCCCGAATTACAGGCTTTACTGATGAGGAAAGACCTGCTCATGTACTAGTAAAATCCTGGAACTTTAAATAAGGAAGAGAATATTATGAACCTCTAGGCAGGAAGAAAAACCAACTAACCCAAGCCAATATCACTGAAGCATTGGACAATGGCATCCTAATTCTTAAAATTGTTTTCCTGAAACCTGACAGATCGTGGAATAGCATCAGTCAGCGAGCTGCAAGCTAAGGTATTCTGAGGTAAGACATCATTGGCCTGAATGATAGAGTGAGATACAGATAGGTGAGCATAAATAAGAATGCAGAGAGTATATCAACTATGCACCTTAAAAAAATTCCTTGTGCAAACGGCTGAACAGTAATTGAACCAGAATGGAAACCTTAAGATGGAGAAAATAAAGAGGCAAGGCAACAATGGTGAGCAGCAAAATATGTCCCTCCTTCCCTTCCTCCCTTCTTCCTTTCTTCTTAACGTCTTTCATGTTTCCATCTACACATCTATCGGAATAGAATTTATTATCTTAAAATGTGATCCATAAGTATTATGCAAGGTTTTTGCAATAGGAAGAATACACTTTAAGGAAATTTCTTTTCCTCCCTCCTTCCCTCTCCCCCTCCCTCCCCTCTCCCTCCCCTCTCCTTTCCTTCCTTTCCCTTCTTTCTCTTTTCTATGGTCTTTCTAACCAGTAAGTCTTAAAAACAAGGAATAAACCTCACAATGAAGAATTCTACCTTCATGAACATGGGTTTTTCCTCTCCCCTGTAAGTGCTTCTTTTCTTTGTTTTTAAACCACTTTATTGAGTATAAATATTTAATGTATACAACTTGATGGATTTTTAGGTACACACCTGTGAAACCATCACCATAATCAATATCATAAACATATCCATCACCTCCAAAAGTTTCTTCCTGCCCTTTTTATTTTTAGTTTTTATATTTGTGATTTTGGGACCATGTAGTATTTGTTCTTTTGTGTCTGGCTTATTTCACTTAATATCTTCTAGGTTCATCCATGGTATCACATATGACAGGATTTCCTTCTTTTTAAAAGGCTGCATAATATTCCATTGTATATATATACACCATATTTTCATTATTCATTCATATGTCACTGGACATATGGGTTAATTCCATGTCTTGACTATTTTGAATAATGGTGCAATGAACATGGAAATACAGATTATCTCTTTGAGATCCCAATTTTGATTCTTCTGGATATATGCCTGAACATGAGATTGCTGGATCATATGGTAAATCTATTTTTAATTTTTTGAAGAATTCCTATACTGTTTTCCACAGAGTCTGCATCAATTTACATTCCCACCCACAGTGTAGAAAGATTCCATTTTCTCCACATCCTCATCAACAGTGTTCTCTTGTGTTTTATTGATAATAGATATCCTAACAGGTGTAAGGTGATATCTCCTTGTGGTTTTGATTTGCATTTCTCTGATTTGTACTGTTGAGTACATTTTCATATGCCTCTTGACCATTTGCATGTCTTTTTTGGAGGACTGTCTATTCAGATCCTTTGCCCATTTTTAAATTGGGCTATTTGAGCTTTTTATTTCGTGTTTTTATTTTTTTTCCTATTGAGTGCTTTGAGTTCCTTAGATGGTTTGGATATTAACCCTTTATCAGATATATGGTTTGCAAATATTTCCTTCCATTCTGTAGGTTGCTTTTTCACTTTGTAGCTTTTATTCTTTGCGTACATAAGTATTTTAGTTTGAAATTTTTAATATTTACTATACTAACTCAGAAAAGCCTAGGAATTGGTGATTGTGGAGAGTGGTGGGAAGTAGAAACATCCCATGGTTCTCACTGGAGGCAGAAGGTTAAGGAGGGAAGGAAAGAGGGGAATGAAGATGTTCTATGGGCCTCATCTTATTGGCATTGAGGGAAAAATAGAGGTGAAGCAGAGCAACTTGGTAGGGGAAAGAGTAGCTAGGGACATAGTCAACCAAGAGTATAGACTGAGCTACAAATAAAATGCAGCTACATGCTATTTGCAAGAAAATAAAACCTCATTTAGGTGATGTTAACAACTAAAATGAAAGATTGAACAGAGAGATATGAGATGATTTCAAATAAAAAAAAAAAGGAGTGTGTAGTGGATCTTTGCAGCTGTTACGCAGTCCAGTCACATAAAGATAAGAACAAGGATAGAAGGTCTTAACAGTGGGATTACAGACTGCATTGGGTCAGCATGACCTCTGAAACAAGAATCTGTTATTGTCTAAAAGTAAAAACCAATTATAATACCTGATGTGAACTGGATAGTGTTTAAATGAACATCTGACCACTCAAGAACACTGTTCCTAGAACCTCCATAGCTTTAAAATAAAATTAAGTTATTTTAGTTTGGTAAAATAAATTTGAAAGATTTCCTTCAATGTTCAAATAATTTTGTAATTACCCAATCTTTGAAGATTAGCTAAATCTTGGCTATTAAAATAAACATTTTAATAACTTTAAAACTTCAATAAAACTTTTGTTTTAAAACAAAACCTGTGAAAGATGGCCAACAAGTAAAACCAAGTATTATTCTTTCTAAGGAATATAGAGGGTAATTCTTAATAAATTTTATCAAATAACATCTGCAGTGAATTTTACAGAACAGATTTCCCCTTTCCAGATTTTTAGGAGTTGTTGACTATCAGGAAATCAATCCATCAACACAATCTATTGTGTCAACACACTGAAGAAAAAAATTGTAATTATGTCAGTAGATGCTTGAAAGTCTTAGTAGAAAACAGTCATTTCTTTTTTTTTTTAAAGTTTTTTTTTTTTTAAAGATTTTATTTATTTATTTATTAGGAAAGAGAGAGAGTGTGAGAGAGCAGGTCAGAGTGAGAAGCGGACTCCCCATGGAGCTGGGAGCCCGATGTGGGACTCGATCCCGATCCCGGGACTCCGGGATCATGACCTGAGCCGAAGGCAGTCGCTCAACCAACTGCGCCACCCAGGGGCCCCAGAAAACAGTCATTTCTAATAAAATTACTGAGTAAACTAGAATATAATGAATATGAATATATAAGACCACTCAGCAAATACTTTGAATTTAAGCACATGAAAACTATTTTAATTAAATTAGTTACTAGATAGGGATATTCACTATACAGATATAAACTTTGAGAAAAAAAACATTTAAAATCATCTTTTTTTGCTGATGATTTTATTATACAGTTAGAAAAGTCAAGATGCCCTAGTACATATTAATGTATTTAAAAAGCAGAATTTGTTAAGGGCATGGATAGAAGATAAATTTTTTTTAAAAGAGATTTTATCTATTTTAACAAAATACATAGAAAGGGGAAATTTTTCCTATTTATAGTCACTGAAAAATATAAAATATTTAAGAATAAATTTAGTAAGAAAGACAAAGTATCTCTATAAAAACTATAAAATTTTACTGAAAGGGGTTCCTGGGTGGCTCAGTCCTGTAAGTGTCTGCCCTTGGCTCAGGTCATGATTTCAGGGTCCTGGGCTGGAGCCCAATATCACGCTCCCTGCTCAGTGAGAAGCCTGCTTCTCCCTCTGCCTGTCTCCCTCCCCCCATTCGTGTTCTCTCTCTCTCTCTCTCAAATAAATAAATAAAAATCCTAAAAAAAATAAAAGAGATATATATTTAAATTTATATTATAAAAGCTAAGAATCTTAATATGACAAAAGGTCTCATAAATAAAACAATACACAAGCATTCAATTCAGAACAAAATACTTATAACTGATTTGTCCAAATAGCTAAACATTTGAAAAAAGGAAAGAACTCAGTTGAAAAATGGACAAAAAAACTTGTGAATCCAAATGGCCAACCAATTTATAAAAAGATTCTCAAATTTATTATTAGTAAGGGAAATTCAAATTAATGTAAAAATAAAATGTCACTTTACACCAGACTGACAAAAATGGAAAAGAACTATGATAACTGTTACTGGTGAGGATTGAGGGAAAGGATTACTCTCATGGCTGGGAGAAATATGAGGTGTTATAGGTTTTGGCAAATCCATCTGCCAACATCTATTAAATTTTTAAAAAAATGTATATTTTTTGGCCCAGCAATTCCAGTCTTTGGACTCTTTCCCATAAAAAGGAAGGCATCAGTATTTAAGGCCATGTGTTTGTAGTGGCAAAAACCTCGTTAGAAATAATGAATCAGTGCGGCATCTCTTGACTAGTAGTGATTTCCACAAAATATTTTTGAGAGAGAAGAGCGAGACATGGCAAGTCTAAGATCCTCTTTTGTAAAATTACCAATAATACTCACATATGTAGACATCTTTCCATGTACATTTCTTTCTTTCCTTTTTTTTTTTAAAGATTTTATTTATTTATTTGACAGAGAGGCAGGCAGAGGGAGAGCACTGAGCAGGGAGCCCGACGCAGAGCTCAATCTCAGGACCCTGAGATCATGACCTGAGCTGAAGGCAGAGGCTCAACCCACTGAGCCACCCAGGCGCCCCTACATGTACATTTCTTTATAGGATTACATGGCCATGGATTATGTGGAAAGTTGGGCTAATGTGGGGAATGGAGAGAAAGAAGGTGGGTAGCTAAAGAAAACAATCCCTTTTCTACTTGTAAAGGATGAATACTAGCCATAGCTGAGGATATAAAATTCCATGATATTAATTGTGAATAAAATTCCCAATGGCAAATTCAAACAACTGGAGCCTGTTGAATCACGTACTTTAGAGGATATAGACTTTTGGTATTTGTGTATGTGTGAAAGTATATGATTTTTTGGTTATGTTTACTTATAGTCCCACATTTTTGGAAGTAGGTGTTGTAAAACCCATATATAAGCAATAGATTTTTAAAACCTTTTTTTAAAAGATTTTAATTTATTTATTTGACAGCAAGAGAGAGAGCATAAATGGAGAGAGCAGTAGAGGAAGAGGGAGAAGCAGCTCCTTGCTGAGCAGGAAGCCCTGTCCTAGGACCCTGGAATCATGACCTGAGCTGAAGGCAGCTGCTTAACCTACTGAGCCTCCCACATGCCCCTAAAATATTTTTTTCTAAAACAGTCATACCTATAATACCCTAAATAGCATTTATAAATATCTCTTAGATTTCATTTTAAATAGCTGATGGAAAAGTGAAAGTAAAGGGATTTACTTTTGCTATTAGCAGACAGTCTGTTTCAGACTGATGAAATAAAATAATTTTTTTCTTCTTCTATTTATACAGTGATTGTTTGCTTAATGTTCTTTTACTACTTTCAACTGAGAGAAAACCCTCTGTTGAAAATTAAAATTGGATGATAGAATGTTTTTGAAGGAATACGGAGAATGAAAGCCAGACATTTTCTAGGCATCAGCATCAGTTTCAGACAATCTTCTTTCTTTCTTAATTTTTTTAAAAGATTTTATTTATTTATTTGACAGAGAGAGAGATCACAAGCAGGCAGAGAGGCAGGCAGAGAGAGAAGGGGGGAAGCAGGCTCCCTGCTGAGCAGAGAGCCCGATGTGGCACTCGATCCCAGGACCCTGAGATCATGACCTGAGCCAAAGGCAAAGGCTTAACCCACTGAGCCACCCAGGCGCCCCCAGATGATCTTCTTTAGAAGAAAAATTAGGGATGTTCTTTTGCTGTCTGTCTGCTAATTATCTGAGGTATTTGAAAACTCAGCATTGTTCAGAGAGGTCTCAACATTTAGATCTGTCAACTCTTAAATTCATGTTCCAATTTCAGAGGTATTTTTAACTCAAGTTTTGGGCCAAGGTATGGGATGTAGAATTTCTGTGCAGTTTTCAAGTCAAAATCTTGTCAAACCTCGTTTGAGGTAGTATGACAAAGGTGTGGACTTCTCTCACCTCACCTCCAACTCCTCACCACAGGAATGAAAAATGTAGGCACTGATATATTTTTCTTTGATAAACACCTTGACTTTTATGCTCAGCTGTATTCAATTTCAAAGAAGCATATATTGGCAATTTCAGCTACTGCAGAATAATTTACAGGAGAACCAAGCATAAGTCTTCAGAAACAATTCAAATAGCAGTAACCATCTTCGGAGTAGATAACCTAAAAACAACTTTGAAAAGGAAATTAAAATATTTAGACATTGGAGGTGTACCTAATGTACTCAGAGGATAAATGCAAATTCAAATTACAGTAAGATATTATTCTCCTACTAGTTTGGCACTGAAAAGTGCATATTGACAAAGGTATGGAAAAGCAAGAAGGCTCATGTGTTACTGGTGGAAATATACCCTTCCAACTTTTTTGAAAGGTAGTTGCCAATATCTGTAATAATCTAAAATAAATAGAATCTTCAACCCAAAATCCACTCTTCTGGGATTTTTCTACAGGTGAACTTTTTATGTGTTTGCACAAAGATGTTCATTGTAACATTTATTCGAAGTAGCAAAATATTGGAAGCAACCTGGATGTCAGCCAGTAGGGATCTGGTTAAATAAGTTACAGTATAACTAGAAAATGGAATATTATGTATAATTTATAGAGGAAAGTGTCAAATCTACATGTGTCAATATAGAAATATCTCCAAAATATTTTATGTATTTAATTAATTTTTTAATTTTTAAAAAAGATTTTATTTATTTGAGAGAGAAAGCATGAGTGGGAGAGGAGCAGAAGGAGAGGGAGAGAGAATCTCAAGCAAACTCCATACTTGAGGGTGGACCCTGAAGCAGGGCTCAATTGTATGACCCTGAGGTCATGACCTGAACCAAAATCAAGAGTAAGACACTTAACTGACTGAGCCACCCGGCACCCTTCCCAAATATTTCAAAGGAGAAAGCAATGTGTGTAGCGTGTGCTTACATTTGTGAAAAAAGGAAAACATGCATACATATTATATAGTTGTGTACTTTAGCATATGTTTATGTGTTTATATATACCTAGAATATATATACATAGAATATATGAACTGATACTAAGGATTATCCCTGGGAAGGGGAACTGGGAAACTGGAGGTCATGGATGGGTTTAATTGTTTATTCTTTTATACTATTTGAATTAAAAAAAGATAAGCATTTATTTATCAGTTAGTTTATTCCAGATTTTATGCTTATTTTAGAGATGAGGAAACTGAAGGCCAGTAAAGCAAAATGCTTGTGTTTCCATAGCTGATAAGGAATGGAACCAGTGTTTGCACAAAGGCAGTGTAAGTTGAGAGCTTACACTCTTACCTAAACATGTATATATATGACCTCTTTCCACAAGTTAAAACAAAACAAAACAAAAAACTGAAGTTCACTCATCAAGTTAGAAAATCCACAATAGTGGAGCCAATTTAAGAGGTATCATTTAATTTATGCTTGTTTAGTTGGGAAATGGTTTCTTTTTGGTTAAAGTGCTGGGCTGCACCTAGTAAATCTTTCTCTGTCTTGGACATGTTGTAAGAGTCATTTAGAAAAATCTTGAAACTATGTAGCTTCTATCTCTGGACTAGGTCATATCCATCTGTTTATGTGTTTCTGCTCTAAAGTTGTAAGTAATAGCCTTTGGGCACTATGGTCCCAGGAGCTGAAAAGATTTGGTATCATGTGCCACATCTTTAAAGTTTACATTTGCTTGACATGGTGTGAACTAATCTCTCAGCCCATGGGCAAAACTGATTCCAGGTGTCCATAGCTTCATTTCTGTCTGATTAATCTACAAGTGGTTTTGCTTCTTCTTGATAAGACACTCTTTTGCATAGAGCAGGGAGGTTAAGGCATGAACGTGAGACAGAAAATGTTGCCAATTGGAAAGAGCCAGAGGACTAAGGATCAAAAGACCAATTTTAAATCTTGGCTGATTATATGGCTTTGGACAAATCACTTAACTTTTCTGAGTCTCAGTTTACTATCTGCATAATTAAAAATGCTAATACCTACCACAGAGGTTGTTATGAAGATCAAGTGTGGTAACATGTTAAAGTAACTAGCTCAATACCTAGTAATGATCAATGCCTGTGTAAATTAGAGTGTTCAGGTCAATACCTAGTGCATGGTTGCTTCTCAAGATAATGAGCTAAATCTGAATTTGAGTTCCTTGAGAGTAGGTACTCGTAGTTGTTACTTGAATGTATGAATCATTGAATGAATGATTATGATTATCATAGTTGTGTGCAACCTGTTGCACTTCACCTTCTAAGGATGGAGGGTGAGCCAGGCTGAAGACCCAGAGTGTGATGATTTGTCAGGGAGGTATGAGAATGGGGAAGTTAATAGTTCTTAGAGGAAATACGATTTAAAAAAAAAAAAGATTTTATTTATTTATTTGAGAGAGAGAGTGCACGAGAGAGGGAGAGCATGAGCAGTGGGGAGGGGCAGAGGAGAGAGGGAGAAACAGACTCCTCACTGAGCAGGGAGCCCAATGCAAGACTAGATCCTGGGATCCTGGAATCATGACCTGAGCCCAAGGCAGATGCTTCACTGAGCCACGCAGGCCCCTGAAGTGTGATGTTTTGAGAGTTTTAACTCACAGAATACAGTTTAGAACAATTTTCTTGATTAATATCACAGTACAGTTTCTTTAGTTCAATAGAATCTGCCCTCAATTCAGTGATTCATTTGTTTACTATTGTTATTATATTTGTGTTCAAAAAAAACGTAAGTGTTCAAAAACCTTTGCTTCCAGCTCTTATTACTAATTATTTACATCAGTGATAACTGAGACTCTTGGAGAGTTAGAGAGGGAAAAGAACAGGAAGACTCCAGGTAGTGGGAACACATTCAAGACAACTCCCGATTGTGATTGTCGTTTCCTCTCTCAGCCCAGTCCTGTGATCATATCATCTTTGGTTGAAACCACACCCTGAACATGACTGTGCCTCTTTGTCTTGGATCAGGAGTGTTTGTCCTACAATGTGAGATTTTGTGCCCCTTCCAAGGAAGGATACTTAAGTCCAGTGCTGATAATAAGGCAGAGTGACTCCAGGGAGAAATGCCTAATGTCTGGGCCCTGCTCTGTTGGGTTTATGCCGAAAAACTGCAAATCAAAATATCTTAAGCACAATAATTGTGCTTTCAAAGTCTGGAAACCCTACATAAGTATATGAACCCTGTTCAGAATAGTTTAATTAGTGAATTCCCCTTAGCAATTTGCTAATAACTTAAATCCTGTTGCCCCTAGTTTTTTTTTTTTTTAGTAAACAATTATACTCTATATATTACGTTAAAAAAAAAGAATCTGAACTAAATTGATTTTTTTTGGTTGTTGTTTTCTGTTCATTTGTGCACAAATAGTGAAAATGACAGAACATAGATATTCATGGGACATGAGTCTGACAATATTTGGGATATAGTTGTCAGGGATCAAGCTCTGTTTGGAAGGGGATAGTGTTATTTTCTTTAAATTTAAATTATCAAGCCACTGCTGTTTTTGGAGCCACGGCATCCCATTGTCTCTCTCTCATCCCCATGAACTGACTTCTACTCACTTACTGACTACCAGTGATCCTTGGTTCATAGACCCATAAATTGAGTCCAAAAGAAATCATAATGGAAGATAATGCACATTTTTCAAAGTTTTTTTTCCCCACTGATGGAGTTTTTCTCTTCCTTCCTGCCTTCTTTCCTCACCCCTTTCTATCTTCTACCTACCCATTAAAAAAACATTTTGAAGATATTTCCCACTTCAAGTGTGGAGATGTACCATATCCAGGATTCTTGGTTTCAAATAACAGGATTTGACTCTTGTTAAGTTAGGTTTTAAAAAAAAATTTAATGGGCCTACATGGCATAACTGACAGCCTGGAGGACAGAGCTCTGGCAAGAATTTGGGGAGGCAGAGCCTGGTGAAGATCTTGGTGGAAGAAAGACTCACTCTGTGGGAATAGGAAAGATCTTCTGCCTTTTAGGCTTTCATATTGGGAGGTGGGACCTTTCCCTGCCACCTTTTTAGAGGTTTCCTCCAAATGAGCAGAACATTTCATGATACTTGGCCTAATGAAATATGCCTTACATTGGGTATCAATGAAACTTTCACTCAGATGGGAATGGCATCTCTGTTTTCCAAAGTTCTAGGAAAAGTAAAGAGCACAGGTTCTTGTCCTGATTGGTTTAAGAAAGATCCTCTTTGAGAGGACACACTTAACTCTCTCTGCCGAGATGACTTAGCATTCATGGAACTGCTATTGAGAATGGGACACCAAGGAGCAAATCACAACTAACAAGATTTGGGTGATGGGAGATGCCCAAGAACATACTGTATAGAAATTTCACTGTTCTAAGGATTCCTCAAGAAGCAGCCACAGACCATCGTTAAAATCCTTGCTAAAAATGAAAGTTCTTAAGGATCACTTCAGGCTTATAGAATTTGAAACTCTGGGAGCAGCTCTGGGGGTTGGCAATTTTTATAAACCCCTGGATACACTTTAAGCCCACTAAGTTTGAGAAACACTAGGAATGTAATGGAATGTAGGTCCATCAAAAATTTGTTAAAGTTCTTGTTACAGTCACTCATTTTTGGCTTCTCATTTCCCCATTTATGTTTATCTGTATATGTATTTTTATTAAATATTACAGTTATACTTTATGCAGAAAGATACTGTTCTAAGGTTTAATGAGTTTTAGAAGTCAAAACAGGTTGTTGCTATTGAGTAAGGCTCTTTGTAAGAAGATGGATATTTATAAAGTTCTAGCCATTTGGGTAAAATGTCGGTGAGGCCAATGGAAACTCTTAGAAGGTGAGCAGGTATGGAGTTTCTGGAAGGAAAGGCACATTTACTTTTTCTTTTTTTTTTAATTTTTTAAAGATTTTTATTGGAGCGCCTGGGTGACTCAAGTCAGTTAAGCGTCTGTCTTCAGCGTAGGTCATGATCTCAGGGTCCTAGGTTGAGCCCCCTATTGGGCTCTTTGCTCAGTGAGGAGCCTGCTTCTCCCTCTGCCCTCTGCCACTCCCTCTGCTTGTGCTCTTTCACTCTCGCTCTCTCAAATGAGTAAATAAATAATATCTTTAAAAAAAAAAGTTTTTATTTATTTGTGGGAGAAAGCACAATCGGGAGCAGCAGGCAGAGGGAGAAGCAGGCTCCCCGATGAGCAGGGAGCCCGATGTGGGACTCAATTCCAGAACCTGGGATCATGACCTAAGCTGAAGGCAGACACTTACCTGACTGAGCCACCCAGGCCTCCTGCAAAGGGCACATTTCTGACAGTGGTTGGTCAGTGGTCAACTTTTCTCCACTTATTTTGAGTTAGAGAAGATTGGCAGTCCAAGGTCTCCATAAACTCAGTGGCATAGAGTCTGTCTGTGAGTTTTTTTTGTTGTTGTTTTTACCTGTTTAGTGTCTAGTAGCTTCTCAGTTAAAGAAAAAAAAAACTTGAAGCTTTAATTTTTTTTCCAAATTTGTTGAGAACTTGTACTGCTATTGTGAGTGGTCACCTAGTAGGTCTTAGAGCCAAGAATGTTAAAGGCACCTTACCCTCTACTTTTCAGTGGTATGTCAAGCATTAAAAGGGCACATTCAGGGGCACCTGGGTGGCTCAGTGGGTCAAAGCCTCTGCCTCCGGCTCAGGTCATGATCTCAGGGTCCTGGGATCGAGCCCCACATTGGACTCTCTGCTCGGTAGAGAACCTGCTTCCCCCTCTCTCTCTGCCTACTTGTGATCTTTTTCTCTCTGTCAAACAAATAAATAACATCTTTAAAAAAAAAAAGAACACATTCAGTGTCTGGCAAATCTTCCTAGTTTGCAGATGGCTTCTTGCTATAGCCTCATAGGACAGAGGAAAAAGCGCAAGCTCTCTCAGGTTTTTTTCTGAGCTCTATGAGATTACTCCCTGAAGGCTTCATCTCCAAACACCACCACATTTGGGATGAGTTTTTCAACACATGAACTTGGGGGGGGTGGCGGACACAAACGTGTTCGTAGTGTATCAGATGCGGCATACTCATGGCTCCTAATTACCACTTGCTGAATGAATGATTACACGAGTGAGCAAACTTATGTTCCTTCTGGCATTCTCGCTCAGATGTCCTGGGAAATTTTCCATTTTCTTCACTCTTCTCTGAACTCTCACTTAGGCTCAGAGACCTGTCCTTGTTGGATCCTTCTGTTGCCGCTTATGGGATGATGTGGCTCATTCGGGAAGGACACAGCTGCATTTTGAAGACCCTGGTTAGGCTGAAGTCTTCTCCATCACGAAGACTTAGCATATGGGAGCAGTCTTCTATCTAACCCACTTTGGCTGAAGCTCATCACCATAAGTGAACATTTTAAGTGTGATGGAGAAGATTGTTTCCACGTAAGCGGCATTTAGCAGATTACTTGGTTGCTGGGAAGATGGGCCAGTTCAGGGTTTGGCTGCAAATTCTTTATGCTAGTTTAGGTATTCTCCTTGGGGATGATCTTCATTACTGTTGGAAAGTTTTCTGTTGTTAGTTAATTTTATACAGTATGTGGATGACCTTTGGGAAGAGCACCTTAAACAGCTATCATTTCTGCAGGATGTGCTATTGTCAATAGAGGCTTCACAGTCCTCATTCTCGTGGAATGCGAATTAATATTTAGTCATGGGGAGACTTAAATGGCTCTGGCATGCTAGCTGATGGCACTAAAGATCTTATAATATAATCCATGTTCCCACCAGAGAGATTCCCCCCTGGATTTAAATGTTCTTTCGTGTTTTAATCATCTTAAACTCTGTGTTTATTCCACTTAGCTTTGAAAAAAAATTTTTATAGGGGTAACCAAAATAACAGGGGATACTCTGCCAGTATTTACAATTTTTTTTTCCTATTGGGGTGTGTGTGTGTGTACATGTCAGAGCCCTATAAGACTATACTTACTATGGGATCTTAAGTGTGTGTGATGATTTTCAAAAGGCAGCGAGGGTGACTTCCATCTACGGGGTGTCTGGGTTGCTCTGTGCTGAACTTTTCCCCTTTGGTGAGTTTAGGAAAACTGCAGGCCTGTGGAGTCCTTTCACGTTTTTTGACCATTTAAAGCAAATACGTTTCATCATTTATAGACTACTTTTCTGGGGTGCCCTTTCCCCCCTCCCTTGCAGGTCATAGGCTGAAATGGCCAATCTGGTGCTGTGCCCACCTTTCCAGCTGGGCCTTTTTCTTTCCACTTGTTCTTCCTCTCCTATGGCTGCAGCCACCTGACCAAGGGATGCAGGTGGATCTAGGCTCTAGTGACTGGACATTAAGTCTGTGACCTTGCATTGTGGCCCCAGCCCTGAATTTTGCCTTGATCTAAGGTTGAGAGCCCACCTTGCACCTAGACTGAATAGAACGGTGTGGCCATATTTCTTTACAATGGAATTCCTGCTTTGATTATCTGTCTTGTTCTGTGTAGCCTGGGTCATGCTTTGCTAGCTCCGATGTGCTCAGGGTCTTGAGTCCTGTCCTTGGTCCCCAGCCTACCTCTCCACCTAATGTGGCCTGCTTCTAGCTCTTTAGTTCTTTGTTGCCAAGATACCCACTGCACCACCTGTTCCTTATGTTACGTAACTGGAAGTCTACTTAGGACTTAGAGCGGTGGTTCTTGAAGTGTGATTTGGGACCAAGAACATCAGCATCACATGGGAATGTGTTAGGAATGCAAATACTCAGGCCCCACCCTAACTCTGCTGAATCAGGAACTCTGGGGGTGGGGCCCAGTGAGCTGTGTTTTAACTAGCCCTCCAGGTGGCTCTAATATACACTCAAATTTGAGAGCCACTGCCCTAGATTGTGCACTGTTCCTTCCCAGCTAGACCTTGAAGCCTAAAGGCAAGTATGCCTACTTTGATGAATATTTATTGTCTTACTCCCCGCCCATTGCTGCCATGGCCTCTCTCTTTCCTGACTACCCTCCAGCTCTGATTCCTACATAGATCCTTCGAGCATTGTTACTTCCACTACTGAGGGGTTTTCTGGTTTAGTTTTCTGGGTAAATTGGACAGATGAAGGCTCTAACTAAACAACTCATTAACCTGAATAGACTTGCAGCGAGAGTAAAAATAGGGAAATAGAAAGAAGATTATTGATCCTTCAGGATATCCCCTCATTTACAACCAAAAAAAGAATAGTCAAAAGGAAGAACAGCCTATTATAGGGTATGAGTGTACTGATTGTGTATTGGAATACTTTTCAGACTCGAACAGGTTACATTTCAACCAGGACTGTTTAAAGAACCTTTTTTTCTTTTCCAGAGAGTAAATCCCGTGGGGTTAGGTTTTTAGAATGAACTTGCTGTGTTATCTCAGGCAAAGTAATGGTCTTCTTTATCTGTAATTGGGCAGCAATAAATTTTTCTACTAATTGCATTATGGGGAATGAATTGAGGATAAATGAGATTAAGTGGTGTCTATAAAAATACTGTTTCTTGGATGGATGCTGTATAAATAAATATGTCATTTTGTTAGCAATGATAAACCCATATACAGTGATAAACCCATATACAATGATAAACCCATATACAACCCATAAACCAAAGAGAACATAATGTCTTTTGCAAGATATGAAAAGAAACTAAAGGTAGCATCTGATCTCCCTAAATGGGAAGTATTTCTCCCTCTTGTGAATTCCTGGAGGGTTTACTGTGCAGGCTGATTCTCATCCTTGACTGAACATCAGAATCACTTGGGGATCCCTTAGAAAATAAAAACAAAAACAAACTGATGCCAAGGTTCCCTTCCCTCCACAGGGCATGTCTGAACTAATTTGCTGTATTAACAGGTCACCCGTGGCTTTAAAGTCACAGATGATTCAAATGTGTAGCCAGGTTTGAGAGTCATGGGTCTAGAACAGTTCTCAAATATTAGTCATAAGAATCACTAGGGAGCATGTTAGAAATAAAAAATTAGCCCCTCCATTAACGTGGTTAAGTAGATCTAGGGTAGGATTCAGGATCTGCTCAGTACATAAACTTACCTGAGGGTTCTGATGGAGCTGGCTGGAGATCTGGTCACTTTCAGAAACCTCCCACTCTGACGTGTGTTTTTTTATTTTGGCTAGTATGTAACGCATGGTTGGTAGAGTGCCTCATATGTGACAAGTATCTAATAAATGTGTAGTAATGAGGCTTGCTGGTTTTTGTCCCCTGAGTGACAATGATTTCAGCTCTTAGATTGTAGGGCACCAGGCATTAGGACCTGGGGGCTCCTTTTAAAATGATCTGTGCCTTGGTTAAGCTTGACACTGATGTGGTAATGTAAGACCTCAGTATACATCTCCATAGTGTTGAGAACCTTACCCAGCTGGAAAACGTCCCAACAGTAGGAAGATAACCCCACACTGTGAGTGTAACTCAGCCTTGTGATTCCGTTTCTAAGACGGTTCAGCGGAAACAGATCCGATGCACCCTCTGAAAAGGTTTCAGCCAAAAGAAATGAGCAGAGCGCTGTGATATCCAAATGAATGATTTTATTCCATTATTTTTTTCTTTTTCTTTTAGAACCCATTTTTCTAAGCTTGGATTCAGCAAACAACGATTTATTGAGTTTGCAAGTGTTATCATGGCCTGAGAAATGACCCCCCTCTCCTCCACCCTGCTTCTGCCCCGGGCACTTTGAACTTCCCTGCTGAAAAATCACAATAGAAAAGCAAAGCCTTCAGATATAAAATTGTCAAAAGCCTTTGGATATAAAATTGTCGACTTGGCAGTGTAACAAGGCCCACCCTGTAGGCGGCAAAGGCTACAAGTCCAAGACAAGCGAAGGCCTATAGCAATCAGTTAACAGAATTAGCCCTGCTTCCCTCTTCACATTACATTGCAGTTGTCAAGCTCGATAGCCATCTCTCTGTTCTTGGATGAACTAACTTTTTTTTTTTTAAAGTTGACTTTTGTTTTCTGAGCCATGCCAACATTCCAGCCACATGAGAAAGCCTGAACAGAGTTAAAGGCCGCTTTCAAAGTACTGTTTGTACTACAAACATGTTTCAGTTGTCAGTGTACAGTTCACAAACATATTGGGGAGGGGGGATGGAAATGGAATGGACATTAATTTCTGGGGTTAGCTGCCAGGGGCAATGCTATATTTCAGAAGGTCTACCTATCCAAACTGGATAGCCTTCTCAGTGGTGTAGCTCAAGTCATTATTGGGACAAAGCTTTGTTGATGGTAGTTACAGCAGCTCAGCTAGGTAATTAAATCAAACCTTCACCAACAATTGGGGAAAGGCAAGACTCTGGCTGGAGTTCCTCAGCTCTTTCATAGCAAAACTCCTCAGCTAACAATCCAACAATTAAGAGGGCCCAGGGACATTAATATACATAAAAGTGTGTTATAACCGCTTTTACGGTGTGGCTCATTTTAAGGAAATAAACTAGAGAAATTCCCCACATATTTTATTCCGCAAATGTTCTATAAAATTCTTGCTGCAATCAGCCCCTTTAAAATATCCTTTTAGAACATGGCCCAAGAAATTGAGCATTTTAAAAGAAAATTACCGTTTCATGTGATTTGTGATTTACATTGTGGGTATTTTAATATTGTCAATAAGACTTAAAACATAAATTTTCAAGTGTTTAAAATTATTTTATTTTCTGCTTAATTTGGACTGATACCGTTAAATAAATTTGTAACTGCTAAGGAAATGAAAAAATACTTTATTTTCTTTGTCCCAGATGGTATATAAGATACCTCCCTAAGGGCTTCTACATCCATTGGCTCCACTATAATTTTGATTGGGAAAATGACTTTTCAGAGTGTGGCTAAACTGTTGACTGGAATTTTGAAGGACAAAATGTCCATAAAAAGGGAACCGAGAATGTGATATTCCACAAGATGGAATAACTCTCTTCTTTGCTGTTGTTTGCCCAAATTCCCTTATTCGGTTACCCTAATATTTGTGTTTATGTCACTTTTTGGTCTTCCAGAATGTATTACTAATGTAAGCTGCTAATATCTTGCTCCAGAGAAGACGACAGTGAAAATAACCAGGATAAACTACTAATGAATGTTCCCATCACCAAACAGAGATAGGACAAAGTCTTGAAATACTTTCTGACTTGTAAACAAAATGCTACATTATACTTTTTTTTTTTTAATGTAGTCTCCAAACCCAGCATGGAGCCCAATATGGGGCTTGAACTCCTGACCCTGAGCTCAAGACCAGACCTGAGATCAAGAGTCAGATGCTTAACCAACCGAGTCACCCAGGTGCCCCAGCAAAATACTACATTATCCTTTAATTGGAATATATTTGGTTATATTAAAACTTTTTTGAAGACTGAACAACTACTATATTCTAAAAGTAAAAAATGTCAGTCTGTTGGTCTTATCATTAGCAATTGGTGGAGCGATGGTGGAAATTCTTGGTAAGAGTATTCTGGGTTGTCTAAGACTGCACTTGGCAAAGGATTTTAGTGATTTTTTTTAAGGAAATCGTTTTAGCCTCTTTTCTTCTGTACACAGCCCTTGAATTTACATTGAGATTCTTAAGATAGACGTTTGTGGAGGTCAAGTGATACGAGTTTATAGACAAATATTGTTGTTCTTCCTTCCACAATCCTCCAACCAGGGAATAGAAACCAGTGCTTGTTAAGGATCTGTTATGGGCCAGTTTGTTTCACATCGGTCAACTCATTTAGTCATTTCAAGATGACCTTGTGCTATGGCCTCCATTTTTACAGGTGGGAAAATAGAGGCTTAGAGGATATAAGACCTTGCATGATATCACACTACTACTTAGTAGGGTGGCAGAAATTCAGACTGAGTTTGCTGACTCCAGAGCCCATACCTGCTTCTACTCTGGTGCACTGTGAGGCTATGTGTTTGAATGGGTTTTTTTCGGGGAGGCGGAGTGAAGATACTCAAGGAAAAGAGAACAACTGAATGTGTCCCTAGTCAGACGAAAGCTACATATCAGGCATGTCATGTCTGGACCTTTACTCTGCCTGTTTCTTTGAGTTTCTTTTTGGGGCACTAGGTGGCTCAGTTGGTTAAGCTTCCTACTTTTCATTTCAGCTCAGGTCACGATCTCAGGGTTATGGGATCGAGCCCCATTTGGCAGCGAGTCTATTTGGGATTCTTTCTCTCTCTCTCCCACTACTTCCAACTCACACATTCTCTCTCTCCAAAATAAATAAGTATATAAATCTTTAAAATACTAAGAACAGGGATATAGTGAAGAAAAAAAAAAGATTTACAGCCTTTTGGAGGCAGCTGGCTGGCTCAGTTGGTAGAGCATGCGACTCTTGATCTCAGGGTGCTGAGTTTAAGCCTCACATTGGGTGTTGAGATGATTTAAAAATAAAATCTTAAAAAAAAATTTACAGCCTTTTGAATACAAAGAATGAAAACATTTGGTTTGGGGAAACCTGAGAAGAAGAAACACCCTTCTTGCAGGCGGGAAGGGTTGAGATAACAGGGCTACATTTGGAATTTATTCTCTGATGTAGATACGTGAGGAAAAGCCACCTTACTTGGGTATTTTGTGTCGGAGGTCAAACAAAGCATATAGGATAGCTTTGGATTCCCTGCAATTTAGGTTCCCCCCATTTTATTAGCTAAAGAAAATCCATTATTGTAAACATGAAAAAAAAAAAAAAAGACTAGTTCCAGGAATACAGTCAATTAAACCTTAACATGCTTTAGAGCATTTGGACATCATGACGAAATCTAGACATTTTTGTACACTTAATGTTTTTATGAAAAGGAGGTAAAGTGCCAACACAAATTTTCCCGGGTTTTTAAAAGTCTACATAGGTCATCACCTGTGATGGACATGCTATCAGTCCAGCTCCCCATATTCTGTGCTTGGATTCATATCATTTACAATAAATTAAAAACCAGAATGACATTTCTGAGGCTTTATTTATTTATTTATTTTTGGTCAGTGAGCCTACTTTCATTCCTGTTTCTCATCTCTTCTCTCCATTGAGGAGGGTAAAACAGCTTGGGGCACACTGAGGTCAATGTTTGCTCCTCACCCGATCACCCCCACTGGCCCCCAGGCTGCTGCTCTAATGCCAACTGACGACGAGCTGAGTCAGCAGCTTTCCTCAGGATGGACAGTGGCTTCACGAGATACAAACATCTTTGCTGTGAAATAAGGATTCTCTATCTTAACCAGAAAGGGGAGGGTACATGGTGGCATCTCAGGCGCTGAAGCAGGCTAGGGGAGATGGGGTTTGGGGATTCAGGGTCTCCCATGGTGAGGGGGGACTGTCCTCCTCTCTATGCATTACTGTTTGGTGTGAGGGGAGACATTCTCTGATTCCATGCCAGGCTGCTTCCCACCTCCACTTCTCTCAAAAAAAAATCCCAAGGATGCAGGCAAACACATACCGTGCCTCTGAAACCCCCTCAGAGAACCAAGAAGGTGGCCACAGGTATGACACATGGGCGTCAGATCCTGCTCTGCCTTCTATCCTACAGAGCAATAGGTTGTCTGAAGGGAGCTAGGAGGGAAACACTACTTGATGGCACAACACTAGAGCTGTGAATTTCAGTCCTGTCAGGTCGGCTGCTGGGGGGACGTGAGGACAAGGCCCAAGAGTGTCCATTTAAGCTGCTTCGGGTTGACCAGGAGACTTGAGTGTAAAATCTTAATGGGACTGATCCCAGTGTCCTGGCCTGAGGCTGGATGTAAGGGGCTTGGGTCTCACCTCTGTATCTGAGTCTCTGCACACCCTTCAGGCTGAGGACTCGAGTCCCAGAAACTTCCTCTCCACTTTCCTGCCTTCGGAAGGGCCTGTCTTCATCAAAGCTCCTACCTACAACTTGGCGATGTGGGAAGTGCAGAGGTGTAGGTCACCCTGCTCCGAGCCTCCTTCTCCTGCTCCTGTAGGTAGAGGATGTTATCTTTGGAAATGGCTTCCATTGAGTGTTTGTGGAGGGTGGGCTCCATCAGATCTGAGGCATTTTAAAATAAGAAGTCATCCGTGAAAGCAGTTGTGCTCCTTAATATGATGTTCAGTCAAGGACCTATTGAGTCAAGGACCTGATTTTTTAAAGAAATCTGGAAAATTGAGATGGAGAGCTGAAGGAATATGGGCTAAATCCTCCACTAACGAGGAATTCCATAAGCCAAAAAATTGCACAAATGATCTCACGTATTTGGTTTTTAATTTTTGACTGTGACCTGTGATTAAATAAAAAAAGTTAAATGTCTTCACATATAAAGTATATAAAAATACTTATAAACACATGAATGGGATAGATTTAAATGACCATCATTTTTTTTTTTTAAGATTTTATTTATTTATTTGACAGAGAGATCACAAGTAGGCAGAGAGGCAGGCGGGGGCGGCGGTGGGGGGGGCGGGAAAGCAGGCTCCCCACCAAGCAGAGAGCCGGATTTGGGGCTTGATCCCAGGACCCTGAGATCATGACCTGAGCTGAAGGCAGAGGCTTTAACCCACTGAGCCACCCAGGCACCCCGACCATCATTTTTTAAAGCGAATACGCTATATGGTTGTAATTCAGTTTAGAGGCACATTTTGACTCTGCAACACAAAAGACTTTGTGTATCCTTATGTCATCCGTACCCAACAATACCCATCTAGTTTTACTTGAGGCTTTTCTTTACCCTATTATTTGTTGACTTCTTGAACAACTAACTACCAGAGCTTCAAAAATTCCTCAGTTTCTTCAAATGTTCACTGACTGAAGGCAGCTGAAACATTTGTGACTGATTATACATAATCCGGAGTTCTAAGGCTTAGAAGTGGTAAGGGAGTGGCAGATAAGGAGGAACATTTAAAAAACAACAACAACAAATACAGTGATCGTTCAACATACCCCAAACAGCTTTTAAATCAGTCAGAACAGACCTCTGTAATTCTGTTCCATTTGGCATTAAGAAATGGATCCCGATGCCTTTCTCTGTGGTCCTATCCCCTTCTTTCTATGGACAATCCAACATGATTTGTGGATGATATGAAAACAGAAATTCTTCACCTCAATATGGTGGTGATCAGTGGTGAAACAAGCTGATGCTGTGAGAGCTTTATACCAAGCCCCCTGGGCTGTGAGGAAAGTTCTGTGCGGTTCTGGGAAAGACACAATGGGTGCCCAGCTGCACAAGCTCACTATGACAGCTTTTCTCCACAACTTTCCCAAAGTTTAGATTCACTGAATATTCCTCAGGAAAGGAAATTTCTAAGAAAAGAAGAGGAAGAAGAGAAAAGCAGAAGGTAGTTTGGATGGGGAGGGTCCCAGGCTTTGTCCAGATGTCACTCTTTTATGTCTGTCCAGAAGTAGAGATGATTGGTCACCAAGGGAGGCTTACCTTGTTTTGTTTATCTGCACAGGAATTTTACAAGGTGGTTAATTCCACTTAAACAATGAGCAAACCACAGCTCCAAGACAGTAAGTATGGTGACGAATGTCATGCAGCTAGTAAATGGAGAGCTGGGACTTAGTCTACAGTATTGATTACTGGTGTGTCTATTTCCCCACAGGAATGGCTAGTGATAGAAGGGGTGACTGAGGAAGTTCATTGCTCTGCTCCTGTCGTAAGCCCATTCTTCACTCCATCAGACATCTATTAGCAACTATTTGGTACAATTACTAATTTTAACAAGATCCCTCATTTCCCTTAATGACTCCTGCAAGGTATATATTTCTCAAAAATGAATACTTAGGAAATGAGCCATTTTAAGCTTATGTTTTTCTTTTTTAAAAACGATTTTATTTATTTATATAGAGAGGAGGAAGAGAGAGTGTGAGCAGGGAGGAGACCCAGAGGAGGAGGGAGAGAGAGAGAATCTTTAAGTAGATTGTGCTGAGTGCGAGCCTGACACAGGTTCAGCCTCAGGACCCTGAGCTGAAATCAAGAACAGATGCTTAACTGACTGAGCCACCCAGGCACCCCTAGGCTTATGGTTTTCGGTTGAAATCTAGAGTTAATAAGTATCTAAACATTACTCCCAAACAAGAAAGGTATGCTTTCACTTTCTTCCTTATTGATTAACCCCAAACCTGCCATGTCGAAGTTATTTGTGATTTTGGTTATAAATGATTATTTAAAAATTTAAAAAAAGATGATTAAACATAAAAAATACATCAATAACTTTTGGAATGGCTACTGTTCTCTTTTACGTTCTACAATTTATTGTATTCTACATCTTCTTATATTTAATTTTTAATTTTGGGGTGAGTACATCCCTAGAAAAATTATTTCAGAAAGGGTGAAAAAATAAGTTTTCTGAGTCCTTGTGTTTCCCCTTGAAATTTGGTTGGCGTAGGATTCAAGGTTCATGGTGTTTATTTTTAGAATTTTAAGTATGGTACTCCAGCATCTTCTCAAGTTCAGTGTTGGCGCTGAAATGACAGATAGTAATCTAATTCCCATTCCTCAGTTGATAATCTTTCTCCTTCTCTGGAATATTTAGGATTTTCTTTTTATCATTGATTTTTTTTTAAAGACTACTTATTTATTTATTTGACAGAGGGAGAGAGATCACAAGTAGGCAGAGAGACAGGCTGAGAGAGGGGGAAGGAGGCTCTCTGCTGAGCAGATTTGGGGCTTGATCCCAGGACTTTGAGATCATGACCTGAGCCAAAGGCAGAGGCTTTAACCCCCTGAGCCACTAGGTGCCCCAATCATTTTTGAAGTTTATGTGGATGTGACTTACTGTGGTTCTTTTATTCATCCTGATGGGGCACTTGATGGGGCATTTGAATGAAAAGACTCTTGTGTTTCTTAATCTCTGGGGGAAGTTTCTTCAACAACTTCTGTGGTATCTCTTCTGTTATCTCTGTTTTCACTCCGATACCTATCAGCTATCAAAACTCTTGGATCTGTTCTCCTTGTCTTCTAGCTCCTCCTTCGTGGTTTCCATTGCAATTTCTTTTGGGCAGCATTTTGAGAGAATCGCTTAGTTTGCTCTTCCAGTTCACCAATTCATTCTTTGGCTATGTCCATTCTCTTTAGATAACTTAAAAAAAAATTCAACACAACAATAACATTTTAAATTTCTAAACTCTTTAGTTTTTTCTTTTTTTTTTCTTTTTGTTTGTTGTTGTTGTCTTTTTTTTTTTTTGGCAATATCCCCGTTTTCTCTCTGAAAACATTGTTGCTTTAGTGTGTGAGGGCTGCCATAGCAAAACCATAGAATAGACTTGGTGGCTTCAACAAAAGAAACTTATTTTCTCACAGTTCAGGAGGCTGGAAGTCCAAAATCAAGATACTGATAAGGTTAGTTTCCGCTGAGGCCCCTCCCTCTGTGCCTATGCACAGCTGGTATCCCTTGTATGTCCTAAGCCCCTTCCCTTTTTATAAGGACACCAGTCAGACTGGATTCGGGCCCATCCTCATGACCTCATTTAACTTAATTACCTCTTGAAAAGCCCCATCTCCAAATACAATCACATTCTAAGGTATTGGGATTTAGGGATTCAACATATGAATTTTATTTTATTTTTTTAACATGAATTTTAAAGGGACACGATTCAGTCTATATCAACTCTATAGAAATTTTACTTAAAGTTCTTATCCTTGTGACTGTTCTATTCTGTTGTCTCAGCTGTTAGTAACTTGGTTGGTTGCATTTGGTGCCATTCATTGATGGTGTTGCTTTTACTCAAATGTTTGGTAATTTTTGGCGGTTTTACCATCTTTGTCCTTGTCATGTGTATGAGAATGCTGATTGTGGTAACTGTGAGATACAGTTACAGTAGGAGGGATGGAATGCTTAGCTGGCTGAGAGGGACTGTGTAAGGGGCTGAGGGGTTCTTCTCCTTGGGTCAGTTTCCACCTGGATACCACCTTGGTCTTGGACCCTGACATCACTGCTTTAGCCCAGTTGCTAATCTCTCTCCTGGCAGCTGTTTAGCAGAATGTGGGAATGATTGACTAGCTTTGCATCTTCAAAGCTATCTTCAGACCCTCCTCTATTACTTTATTTATTGACTCTGGAATTTCCTGAACTGCATATGGCCTTCTCCTGTATGTGTTTCACACTGAGACTCTTTTCAGTTTTGTGACTCTAGAGATATGATTCTGTCAGCTTACCACCTTTCAGATAGTCCTCAAAATATCTCCAGATAGTACACTTTTTTTCTTCTAACATGATGGTGGTGAATTTATCCTCATTTGTGTCTTTTTTTTTGGCTTTTCATGAAATTTGGGGTAGAAGTGATAATATTTACAATTGTTCTTAGAATTTATTTTTTAAAAAGACTTTAATTATTTATTCATGAGAGACAGAGAGAGATAGAAAGGCAGAGGCAGAGGAAAAGCAGACTCCCCATGGAGCAGAGAGTCTGATGTGGGACTTGATTCCAGAACCCTGGGACCATGACCTGAGCAGAAGACAGACACTCAACCAACTGAGCTACCTAGGCACCCTGATCCTAAAATTTTACATCATTGTGGAATAAACCTAGAAATGCTATTATTTAATAGCAATAGGTATTAAGACACTTAAAAATGCCATCAGTACCTCTGGCTAGTTGTTAGTCACAGTTAGTTGTTGCATAATGCCCAATAATTTTATTTCTGTCTTCCTGGAAAGTTTGTTCTCTGTCCATTTTTGTTTCCACATCTCTTCTAAGTGTCTTCAATAGCTTCGTGGATCCATAAGACATCTTGATCTGAGGGTTTATCCATTTTTAAAAAAATGGATTTTTTTGAAATTAACTTTTTGAGAGTTAATTATTAACTCTCCCCTATTTAACTTGTTGAGAGAAGAAAGATTTAAGAAATAAATGAATTTTATTTTGGATATATTGTGTTTGAAGTGACTAGGTGATTATACACAGGAACATTGAACAGCCAGTTGGAGATATGGTAGAAAACTTTTCAAACTCCATCTTACCATTCCATTTATTTATGGAAATCCTGCCATGTACTTGGTATCATATTATGCACCAGAGATACAAAGATGAGCAAACCATGATACTTGCACTTAAGTAGCTCACAACCCAGGGAGAAAGTAAGACATATGAGAGAGACACATATCGAATTACTATAAAAGATATGTGTGTGCAATGCCTGGGTGGCTCATTTGATTAAGCGTTGGACTCTTGAAATCATGACTTTAGGTCATGATTTTTGGCTTGTGAGATCCAGCCCCAGGTGGGGCTCTGTGCAAGGAGCCTGCTTAGGATTCTCATTCTTCCTCTCCCTCTGCCCCTCCTCAACTGCCTTCTACTCACCTGGCTATGCTCTCTCTCTGAAAAATAAAAAGGAAATGTGTGCAGTGGGTATGGAGGGTGAGTGGAATAATGAGGATCAGACACATCAAATCCCTACCTACCCTGTGGATTCTTTTTTGATTGGAATATTCTGAACTAAAGTAAAGTACACACTTCTTGATTTTTTGTATATACTTGGCTGACTAACAGGGCACTGTTCAGTATGTTTTGCACAACCTATTTTCTTCTTGTGAGGGTCTTCATCTTGGGTTTAGTGAAAGCCTCTACCTCTCCAAACATAATAGCCCACACATTGTTATTTCAACTCTGGAAAATGGTTCTTTGGAAGATGAAGTATAGTTTCCATGGGGAAGTAGATATGGTTACAGAAGGACTGGAAGAATGCAGCATAGGAAAGGAGGAACACTGAACTAAATCTCTGGAGGGAAGTCACAATGAGAATACTGTGAAGGAATGGGTCTTGATTTCCTGGGAATGGTCTTAGTTAGGGATGTCAAGAGGAAAAGGTGTGCTGGATATTGGTTTTCGACAATATCCTTGTCTTCCTAAGCTCTTTGCTACATTGCATGGCTGGGACGCTAAAAATTACATTTCCCAGTTTACGTTGTCAGCAGGTTCCAGTTTAGATTCCCTCAGTGTGAGGAATGTGTGTGAGTTTGGGAAGGCAGAAAGGAAGGAGGAGCCACTGATCCTTGGTTGCACTGGCAGACACATGCCTGAGCACCAGCAGATGATGGAAGTGATATTTTGCAAATGGCTGGTGGGTGTCCTGAGAATTACTCACTCTGATGCTAGTGGAAATTCCTTGGGGTTCCTGCACTTTCTGATTTACTGAATGTAAGTAGAGCCTTCCATGACTGTTGTTCCTTTAGTCCTTTAGACAGTTTTTAAGTTTCGGAATCCCTTTATTAAATCATTTCTTGGCTAAAATACTTAAGAGTGGCTTCTGGTTTTTGGCCGAACCCTGATTGATCAAAGGGAAATGAATGCTGCTTGAGCTGGCACAAAAGGGGTATGTGCCATTGGAGAGCCTAATTTAGGACTCTTTCCAAAGACGGTCTCCCCAAGAACCAGAGACATGGATGCTGCTGGGTAGAGAGGAGTGCATTTCTGGCCAGCACTGCACCGAGGGAATCTCTTTCTGCATCACAACCATAGTGGCTCCCAGCATTTAGCTTTGTTGGGTTTTGTAAATGTACCAATTAAGTAGTCTTGTAGACTATGAGACTCTGGGAGATCAAGCCAATGAGAGAATGCAAGGGAGTTTATACCCAGATATTGATAAAAGTACTCAAAGCATTTCTCTGAGTGTCTCAGACTTTTTTTTGAATTTAAAGATGAAATTCTTTTTGGATGACTCTCAACTCCTTATAAATTCTCTCTGTAATTAGTAGCTTTAGAATGAGTTTTCAGCATTGTATACCAAAGCGTTTTACAAAAAACTGTAGAATGCAAGACTTTTTTTTTCCTGAGCAATTTTATCCAAATAGCAGAAAGTGCTTTGTCTTTTTGGAATATTAAATGTACGTTAGCTTTATATTAAGTCATTCTTATAATACAGTATCTGATGTGGGGACTTCCAGCTGTGGCATTTAAAATGAAGTTATCAGGATGTCATCAGGAACATTAATTACTTATTTGGCTTTGCATAAATACAGGCACAGGAAAACTGTGTTCAACTCTTACATGGACTGCCAGTGTTAGTGGTATTTGTATCCATGATCTCCTCTAAAAGTTGTGGCTTTCTTGGACTGTGGTCTAGTTGGGAGATTTCCTCTTATCCTACTTTACTACTTAATAACTTAAGTAAGTAGAACGTGAAATTCAAACTTAGTAGCTAGTTATGTGAGACCTTCTGCCATTAGTTGTCAGTATTCCTTATAACAAATTGATTTCGTCTTTGTCTACTTTTGGAACATGTTTTGTGTATTTCTCCCTCTGTACCTTTGTTTACTCTGTTCCTGTTATCTTTTCTACTATTAATCTGAATCCTACTCATTTTTCAAAGACTAATTCAGATGTTTTGTTCTCCAAAAACATTTCTTTAGTTTACACTACTGACTAGCAATCCCTCCCACCTTTCCAAGTTACAATTTATATATCACCTCTGTAGTGGGAGTGTGAATTCCTTTTGGACAATTCATCTAAGACAGAATTTTATTCTGCTTTATTACCACACTAGGAAGAGAGTACATAAAAATTTGCTGAATTCAATGACACTTTTAATCTGCTGTTCTTGAGATCTTTAAAAATGGTATCTCAGTGAAAATACCATTCTCTTAATTAAAACTATTAAATTGAATCAGTTAAGATATATTTAAGTAAAAGACAAGGATCAGAAGAAAGAAGTAGAATTGTTTCTATTTGTAGATGAGAAGATTATTTACATAGATAATCTTTAGGAATCTATAAAATGGCCATTAGTATACATGAATTTATTTATCTACTTATTTATTTATTTTTAAATATTTTAATTATTTATTTGACAGAGAAAGCACAAGCAGGGGGAGCAGCAGGCAGAGAGAGAGAGAAGCAGACTCATGGAGCAGGGAGCCCAATTGCGGGGCTTGATCCTAGGACCCTGGGATCATGACCTGAGCTGAAGGCAGACACTTAATGACTGTGGCACCCAGGTGCCTCTCTATAAATGAATTTAGCAAGTTCACAGGGTATAAGGTTAATGTTAAAAAATTAATTGTATTTCATATAATAGCAGTAAACAGTTGGAAAATGAAATAGAAACAATTCTTTTTTTTAACTTTTAATTTTGAAATATGTATTCTTTTTAAAAAATTTTTTTTATTGACATATAATGTATTATTTGCCCCAGGGTACATGTCTTTTAATCATCAGACTTACACATTTCACAGCACTTAACCATAGCACATACCCTCCCCAATATCCATAACCCAGCCACCCTATGCCTGCCCCCCTTACCCCCCAGTTTGTTTCATGAGTTTAGGAGTCTCTTATGGCTTGTCTCCTTCCTGATCCCATCTTGTTTCCTTTCCCTCCCCCATCCCCCCACGACATCCTGCCCTGCCTCTCAAATTCTTCATATTAGAGAGATCATATGATAATTGTCTTTCTCTGACTGACTTATTTCACTTAGCATAATACCTTCTAGTTCTATCCACGCCGTTGCAAATGGCAAGATTTTGTTTCTCTTGATGGCTGCATAGTATTCCTTTATATATATATATATATATATATATATATATATATATATATATATATACCACATCTTCTTCTTTTTTTTTAAAGATTTTATTTATTTATTTGAGAGACAGAGAAAATGAGAGAGAGC
>CM052799.1:182446243-182513157 GCA_028533885.1 Nasua narica | reverse complement strand
CCACCCAGGCGCCTCCTACACCACATCTTCTTTATCCATTCATCTGTTGATGGACATCTAGGTTCTTTCCATAGTTTGGCTATTGTGGACATTGCTGCTCTAAACATTTGGCTGCACATGCCCCTTTGGATCACTACATTTGTATCTTTAGGGTAAATACCCAGTAGTGTAATTGTTGGATCGTAGGGTAGCTCTATTTTAAACTTTTTGAGGAACCTCTATACTGTTTTCCAGAGTGGCTGCACCAACTTGCATTCCCACCAACAGTGTAAGAGTGTTCCCCTTTCTCCACACCCTCGCTAACATCTGTCATTTCCTGACTTGCTAATTTTAGCCATTCTGACTGGGAAACAATTCTTTTTATAATAATACCAAAAAGTACAACGTATTGAACAACTAAATGCCAACAGATTGGATAACCAGATGAAATGGACAAATCCCTAGAAACACAAAACTTACCTAGAGTGGATTATGGAGAAATAGAAAATCTGAATACTATAGCTAGTAAGGAGATTAAAACAGCAATCAAAAAGCATCTAACCAAGAGAAGTCTGATAACTTCGTAGTGAATTCTATTAGACATTTAAAGAAGAATTAATGTCAGTCCTTCTTAAACGCTTCCAAAAAATTAAGGAGGTGGGAATACCTCCTAACTCATCCTGTGAGGCTAACATCACTCTGATACCAAAGCCAGAAAAAGACACTACAAGAAAACTACAAAGCAGTATCCCTCATGAAGATGTGAAAATTCTCAACAAAATACTAGCAAACCAAATTCAACAGCACATTAGATGGATCACACAGGATCCATTGGGATTTATTCCTCAAATGCAAAGATGGTTCAATATATTACATATCCATGTAATACACTATGTCAGCTGAATGAAGGCAAAAAAACATTATGATCTCAATTGAAGCAGAAAAAGCATTCGACAAAATTCAGCATGCTTTCATGACAGCATTCAACAAAATAGGTGTACAAAGAAACTACCTTAATATGATAAAAGCCAAATAGTAACAAACCACAGTGAACATAAGACTCAATGGAAAGACTGAAAGCTTTTCCTTCAAGGTCAGGAACAAAGCACAGATGACTGCTTTCGCTTCTTCAGTTCAATAATCTTAGATGTAGAAAACCTTAAGGAATCCACGAAAAAACAGTCATAACTAATAAGAGAATTCAGTGCTGTTATAGGAGATGAAATCAGCATACAAAAATTAGTTTTGTTTTTATACATTCACAGTGGACAATCCAAAAAGGTAATAATAATGTCAGTTACAATAACATCAAAATAATAAAACATTTAGGAATAAATTTAACTAAGGAGATGAAAAACTTATACAGTGGAAACTGCAAAACATTGTTGAAAATAATTAAAGAAAACACAAATAAATGGAAAGACATCCCGTGTTCACTGCAAGACCTAATTTGATTAAGATGCCCATATTATCCAAAGCAATGTACACCTTCAGTGCAATCCCTATCACATTCCCAATGGTGTTTTTACTAAATTATTTTATTACAAACCTGCATCTCAGAGTGAGTGTCTCAGGGAACTGACCTGGGACATATTTTGGAGGTAGAAATTAAGAGGACACAAAGATGGATTGCATATGGTAATAAGAGGTAGGAAGAAGACTCCAGGCTTTAGCTTGAATAATTTAGTAGATGGTGATGTCACTTACTTAGCTGGACTAGACTAGGGGAAGGTTGGGTGGGCATTGAATTCAAAGTCCTGCTTTGGTCATGCTAATTTCGAGATGTCATTAGACATTCAAGAGGAGCCATCCAGGGTTCAGTTGGAGATTTGCTTCTTGAGCTCAGGGAGAGGTCATGAAAATAGGTAATACCTTTGGAAGTCATAGGATATAAATGGCTTTTAAACTCGTGAGCTGGATAAGTTTACTTAAAAAAGGACCTCAGTTTAATTCTGGCTCTCTCTGACATTTTCCAGCAGTCACGGATGCAAATACCGGCAAGTTCTCTGTATTAGTTAGTTTCCTAGGACTGCGGTAGTGAAGTACCACAAACTGGGTATCTTAGAACAGCAGAAATTTATTGTCTCACAGTTCTGAAGGCTAGAAATTCCAAATACAGCTGTCATCAGGGCCATGCCTGCTCTGAACCATCTAGGGAAGGATTCCTCCTTGTGTCTTCCTAATTTCCAGTGGTCTCGGGCATTCTTTGGCTTGTGGCAGGGTAACTTTAACCTTTGCTTTCGTCGTCACTTGGTTTTCTTCTCCCCGTATGTTTTCTTCATATAATCTTCCCTTTGTGCATGTCTGTGTCTAAATTTCCCCTTTTTATTAAGTACTCCAGTCATATTGGAGTACAGTTCTACCTACTCCAGTATGACCTCATTTTAACTAATTACATCTTCAGTGACCCTGTTTCTAAGTAGTGTTGTATTCATTCTGAGTTACTGGGGTTTAGGAATTATATATATATATATATATATATATATATATATATATATATATATATATATATAATGTTTTGTATTATTTTTATTGAAATATAATCAACATACAACATTATCTTAGTTTCAGGTGTGCAACCTACCATTTATATACAATGCAAAACGATGAGCATCATAAGTCTAGTTACCATTTGTCCCCGTACAAAGTTACAAAATTGTTTGTGATGAAAAGTTTTAAGATTTAATTTCTTAGCAACTTTCAAATTTGTAATGCAATATTATTGACTATTGTCAACATGCTGTACATTACATTTCCATGACTTACTTATTTCATAACTGGAATTTTGTACCTTTTGATACCCTTTTCCCCATTTTGCCCACCCACCAACCCTGCTCCCCTCTGGCAGCCAACAGTCTAATCTCTGTATCTGTGGATTTTGTTTTGTTTGTTCATTTTTTAAATGGATTCCGTGAATCTGTGAAATCTTATGGTATTTGTCCTTTTCTGTCTGACTTATTCATTTAGCACAACACCTCAAGATACATTCATGTTGTCATAGAAGGCAAGATCTCATTCTTTTTTATGACTGAGCAGTATTCCATTATATGTATATACACCACATCTTCTTTATCCATTCATTTATTGATGGACACTTAGGTTGTTTCCATATCTTGGCTTTTGTAAATAATACTTCCATGGACATAGGACTACATATATCTTTTTGAACTAGTGTTTTTGTTTTCTTTGGATAAGTACTCAGAAGTGGTATTGCTGGATTAGATGGTAGTTCTATTTTTAATTTTTTGAGGAACCTCTGTACTATTTTCCACAGCGGCTGCACCAATTTATGTTCCCACCAACAGTGCGTGAGGATTCTCTTTTCTCCATATCCTTGCTAATACTTATGATTTTTGTCTTTTTGATACTAGCCATTCTGACTGGTGTGAGGTGATATCTCATTGTGATTTTGATATACATTTCCCTGGTGATCAGTGATGTCGAGCATTTTTTCATGTGTCTGTTGGCCACATGTATGTCTTCTTTGGAACAATCTCTATTCAGATCTTCTGCCCATTTTTTTTCCCTCTTCCCATTTTTAGTTGGATTCTTTTTGTGTGTGTGTTATTGAGTTGTATAGGTTCTTTATATTTTGGATATCAACCCCTTATCAAATGTATGATTTGCAAATATCTTCTCCTATTCAGAAGGTGTTTGCCTTTTTATTTGTTTGTGTTTTCCTTCACTGCACAGAAGCTTTTTAGTTTGATATAGTCCCATTGGTTTATTTTAGCTTTTTTGTTGCCATTGCCTTTGGAGTCAAATTCAAAAAAATATTGCCATGAGCTATGTCAAGGAGATTATGGTCTATGTTTTCTTCTAGGTAGTTTCTGATAACTGGTCTTACTTTCAAATCTTTAATTGTTTCCAAGTTAATTTTTGTGTGTGGTGTTAAGTTAGTGGTCTGGTTTCATTCTTTTGTATGTGGCTGTCCAGTTTTCCCAATACCATTTCTTGAAGAGTGTATCCTTTCCCCATTGTATTTTTTTACTCCTTTTGTTGTATTTGCTTTGGTTTATTTCTGGGCTTCCTATTCAATTCCATTGAACTATGTATCTGTTTTTATGCCAATACCATACTTTTTTTTTTTTAAGATTTATTTATTTATTTATTAGGGGGAGAGAGAGAAAGAGAGAGAGAGAGTGCATGAGCAGGGGAAGGGCAGAGGAGGAAGCAGACTCTGATGAGTGAGGAGACCCATGTGGAGCTTGATCTTGGGACTCTGGGATCATGACTTGAGCCAAAGGCAGATGATTAACTTACCGAGCCACCCAGGTGCCCCCAATACCATACTGTTTTAGTTTTAATTAATTACAACGTATAGTTTTGTAATATGGTTGGAAAGCATGGAACATGATACCTCCAGCTTGGTTTTTCTTCTTCAAAATTGCTTTGGTTATTTGGAATATTTTGTGGTTCCATATACATTTTAGGACTGTTTGTTCTATTTCTATGAAAACTGTCATTGGACTTTTGGTAGGGATTGCATTGAAACTGTAGATTGCTTTGGGTAATGTGAACATTAAAAAATATTACTTATTCCAGTCCATGAACATGGAATATTTTTCAATTTATCGGTGTTGTTTTCAGTTTCTCTCATCAATTTTATGGTTTTCAGGATATTCATCTTTTACCTCTTTCATTCAGTTTATTTCTAGATAATTTACTCTTTTTGATGCAGTTGTAAAAGGAATTGTTTTATTGATTTCTCTCTCCGATAGTGTATAAAAATGAAACAGGTTTTTATATATTGATTTACCCTGAAACTTTACTGAATTTGTTTATTAGTTCTAACAGCTCTTAGTGGAGTCTTTAGGGTTTTCTATATATGAAATCATATCATCCACAAGTAATAACAATTTTACTTCTTCCTTCTAAATTTGGATGATTTTTATTTCTTTTCCTACCTAATTGCTCTGGCTAGGAATTCTAATTCTATGTTGACTAAAAGTGGTAAGAATGGGCATCTTTGTCTTGTTTCTAATCTTAAGGGAAAAGCTTTCAGTTGTTTGCCCGTGAGTTTGATATTAACTATTGGGTTGTCATGTATAGCTTTTCTTATGTTGAGGTATGGTCTGTCTCATTTTTTTTTTAAAGATTTTATTTATTTATTTGTCAGAGAGAGCACAAGTAGGCAGAGTGGCAGGCAGAGGCAGAGGGAGAAGCAGGCTCCCCGCCGAGCAAGGAGCGCGATGTGGGACTCGATCCCAGGACCCCGGGATCATGACCTGAGCCGAAGGCAGCCGCTTAACCAACTGAGCCACCTATGCGTCCCTGTCTGTCTCATTTTGTTGAGAGTTTTTATCATAAATGGATGTTGAATTTTGTTAAATACTTTTTCAGCATCTATTGAGATGATCATATGATATTTATCCTTCATGTGGTGTATCACATTGATTGATTAGTGGATATCAAACCATCCTTGCAGCCCTGGAGTAAATGCCACTTGATTGTGGTATAGGAACCTTTTCATACATTGTTGAATTTGGTTTGTTAATATTTTGTTGGGGATTTTTGCATCTATGTTCATCAGGGATATTGATGTATAATTTTCTTTTTTTGTGAGATTATTGTCTTGTTTTGGCATCAGGGTAATGCTGGCCTCATAAAATGAATGTGAGTGTGGGATAATTCATTTTGAGAAGGATATACATTCTTATTTTATTTTCTTAGTTCCTTTAAGTGTAAAGTTAGATTGCTTATTTCAGATTTTTCTTGTTTCTTGAGGTAGGCCTGTATTGTAGGTGGGAGGTTGTGACAGGGGCATGGGGGAGCACAGCAGCAGCATGGGGTGGGGGACAGGGTGCTCATCCATGACCTAAGATAGTGCTACAGCCATGGTATGGGGGGTGGGGAGCATGCAAGCAGGGTACAGAGTGCAAAAATGGTGTCTGCCAGTTCTGGGGCCAGCAAGGTAGAGGGAGAATATAAAAATGGTGACTGCCAGTGTCTCCACCCCTGGAGAGATTCCCAGCAGGCTTTTGCGGAAGCTTCAAAATTAGCAAATAAATTTCCTTTGCATATGGTGTAGGCTATTTTCAAACTTACTTTTCCTCTGGGTTCTGGGGCAAATAAGTCTGCATGCAAGACTTTTAGGAGTGGAATTTTCTTTCTCTACAACTGTGTGGTCCTCCCAGTTTTCAAAGCCAGATGTTTTTGGAGCTTATCTCTCCAGTGAAGGTTATAAGGGCTAGGATGCCTGATGGGGATACAAACTTACTCTTCATGGAGAAGTTCCATATTTGTGAGACACCTCTCACAAATTGCTCGTGAATTCCCGTGCAAGGATGGGGTTTTTTGCAAAACCATACTTTTGCCTCACTTTGCCTTGACGAGGCCTACTTATCCTTTGCTGTGGAGTAGCTATTCAACTACTCAGGTTCTTTTCAGAGGGAATTGTTCTATATGTGACTGTAGATTTCTTGTGTCTGTGGAAGGTGAGTTTAGGATTTTCCTATGATGCCATCTTGAACCACTTTCTGGCTTTTGTTTTTTCAACATATCTTTCTTGAGGGAGCACAATTCAACCCATCATAGGCTCCTACAAGGATTTTCTACCAAGTTTACAGAGTTATAAGGATATTCTTAAGTTATCATCATGTTACATACTGTATATGGCATTTTACATTAACTAGAATATTAAATGTATTAAGCCCTTGCATTGTACAACCATTGTGAATAAACCAGAGCCCATAATTAACTCTCTTGTCAGTTTCCCTTAGAAAATAAATGAAGAACACTTCAGAAGCATCACATGCCGATGAGGACAGTCAGTGTGGAGGCATGGAGACGCAATTCCTGGAAAACACACTTAGATTCCATGAATACAGTACTTTACCAAATTTGTAGATAATAGTTAAACAGCTGACTCATGTTTCTGGATTTTTGGAAAACAGACACGATGCCACAGTACATACTGATGTGTGTACTCAAAAACAAATGACAGAAAAGAGCTCACAGAACTGCAGATTCAAAGTGGGCAGAAACACTATGTACTGGCTGAGTTTTTGGACGACTTCAAGTTTCAACATCCTGATAAAGGTTTTGCTTGTTTCAGTGTCACATCATTTGTCATAGTCATGCACTTTTAAGGCATGTAGCACCTATAAACACACTGGTTTCCAAGATAAGGAAGCAGAACTTTTAAATAAAACAATGTAAAGTCATGTAATGCATCTGTGGAGATACTACCCAGCTGAAAGGTTCAGAGACGTGAGTCTGTGTTTTGTCCAAGAAGCAACTCAGCTAATGGAAGCCTGCAAATTCCTGACAAATTTGGTCTATTAGAAACTAGTAGCTATAATTTCCAAACGTTTTTGTTTTAACCAACTTTATTTTCCTTTAGAGAGGTATGGTTAGAGAAATTCAGAAATACCACATGGTACTCATCAGTCTGTCTTTTTACTCAAGCTATGAAGCAGAATTCTACTCTTTAATAACAGATAACTTATTTCAAGAGCCTATGTAATGCTGGGTATTGGGCGGAGATGATGGGAAGGAAAAAAGGCAGCAGAGAGCTAAAGCAGCTACAGTCATGCCACTAGAATATTATTGCAGGCACAGAGTGCAAATGGAGTTTTGTTGGCCCATGCCATGCCTTAGGGAAAAACTTGGCTTTGCAGCCAACTTCCTTGAGACTGAACACATACCTGTGTCCCTTGGGTGTCCTAACAAATTGTTTAATTTCTTAGTGCTTCAATTTTCTTGCTTTTGTAAAATGGGAGTAATGAAAATCAGTTCCCAGCATTGCAATCAAGAGTAAGTTTTGTTAAAAATACAGATTTGTTTTTTTAAAACATAGGTTCTTGGGGCCCAACCCAGTGGAACTGAACCAGACTTTACGGAGCAATGCCTGGGAATCTGTATTTTTAATGACATCCCTGGTTTCTCAAAGTGTTTTGGGAAACATGAATTATATATGATATGTAAAGTGTCTAGAATAGGGGATGTGGCTTGATGAATGGTGGTTTTCTTCCCACCTCTTCCCTTGTTAAGTGTGCAGATATAAGGGCAGTATGCTCAGGTCGTGTGGTCACAGTTGAGCACAGAAATAGTCATTCTTTCTGTGCCTCTCTAACTTATGATTATTAAGTGTTCGGAGTGAAAACTTTTGAATAGGTTTATTGGTTTATGATCCATCAGCCTACCAAGTGCCATAGTCTCTTCCCTACAGAGGGTATCATGTTGGGGGGAGTACATTTTAAAATGACTTAATATTTAAAAACATATTCAACAGTTAAAAATGATTTCAACATTTAGTTGTATTACATATTTGAATTGATTACTAGAATTTTTCTGTTGCGAGCTAAAAAAATATGGCTATCATCTTTGTTTTGAATTATAAAATGTTTAAGGTTTTCTTTTTGCCTTTATTTATTTTATCTATCTATCTATCTATCTATCTATCTATCTATCTATCTATCTATTTACTTATTTAAGATTCATTTACTTATTTGAGAGAATGAGTGTGTTTATGTGCATGAGTAGGGGGAAGGGCAGAGGGAGAGAATCTCAAGCAGACTCCCTGCTGAGCACAGAACCCTATGTAGGTCTTGATCTTAGGATCCATGAGATCATGAGCTGAGCCAAAAACCAAGAACTGGATACTTAAATGACCAAGCCACCCAGGTGCCCCAATTTTTTGTACTTTTAAATTAAAAAAAATTTTTTTAAAAAATATTTTATTTATTTTTTTGGGAGAGAGAGAGAGACAGAGCACACAAGAGAGGGGAAGGGCAGAGGGAGAAAGAGCTGAGAAGGGGATCCCAGAATCCTAAGATCATGACCTGAGCCAAAGGCAGATGCTTAATGCACTGAGCCATCTAGGCACCCCTTTTGTATTTTTTTTTTTTTAAATGAAGCACCTTCACTTAAACTTAAGTGGTACCAGAGGGCTACATGGGAGCCCTTGGGCTTATCTGGGTTGCACAGAAGATGGAGTAAATTGATCAGAGCCTCTGATTCTGAAGGCTCTCTCGTGGTTCATAAGACATTTCCTTTTAGAATGTTGACTTCATTTTTTAGACATTGACAGAACACTTGTTCTTTGTTACTCCATTACAAGACAGTCTTTAGCTGTGAGTCTTCCTGAGGAATATGATGAGCTTATCTTGTGAGAACTTCTGTTAACGGCAGTGTTGATAACTGTAGCTGTAACAGGGAGAAAAATCTTGAGTATGCACTGCTTTCTTTCCCCTCTCTTGTTCCTGAAAGAAAACTCTGCCTTGCAGTTCCTGCTCCCCCGGTCCGTTCCTTCTCATTCAGACATCTGTTACAGTGACAGATGCTCAAGAAATAAGCATGAGTGCTTCACACGTGAACATGTGAGAGGAGAGAAGAATAATGGAGATAGAAAGAAATGAGCTAGAGAAAGAAAATCCTATGTGGGTTGGGGATGAAGAGTAATGGACAGGGAGAAAGTTTTGGGAAGAAGCCATCCCAGATGCTTAGAGGACTCTAGCAGACGCAGTGATGAGAGGGGATTTTAAAGCCCTTTGGGAATTAAGAATGTATTTCCTTCTTTGGCATTTCCTTAGGAGGCTGAAAAAAAAGCCTCACCAAAATCCTTCAAAGTTTTTTTCATTATGTTTTGGCTACCAAACTACAATTTTTTGATTGTAACACTAGACTGAGCTTGGACAATGTTAGGCTCTAGGGTTTATTTAGTTTCAGCAACTTAACTGAATGTAGTAAAATGGAAACTTTGATTATTTAAAAAAAACTCTATGTCTACAATACCATTTATGAAGATTCTGTTATTTTGGATGATAACAAATTTATGATCCAAGTTGATTAGGCTCTGAATCTTGAGGTTTGAAGCTGTGTATGATAATCCCATTAGATTAGAATCAATAGATATTCAGGTTAATCGCTTGGGAGTCAAGAAGACATGAAGTATGCGAGAAATCAAGGGAAATGAACTTTTTTAAGACTTCTGCTGCCTGGGACCTTTGAGAAGCAAGTTGTTTTCCTGTGGGAACTACAACAGTTTTCTGAGTTGTTTCTGTTGGCCAGCACAGTCATGTGTCCAGCTAGGGCTAGCATCATGGGTGTGTGACCTGTAGTCTCACAGAACCTGTGCTGAGGACAGTCCTGTGCTTGGTTAATGCTTTGCTGCTGCCATCTTGAAATTCTTAAGAATTTTTTAACAAGTGGCCCCATAGTTTCATTTTTCTCTAGGCCCTGCAAATTATGTAGATGAACCGGTATATAACAATTGTAAATAGACATCTATTCCAGAGTCTTTATTAATCAGGCATAAGACTCAATGATTGATTAATTCTTTTATTTTTTGAATAGGTAATGGATTCATCCGGTTCAGAATTATTAAAAGATTGACAGGAAAATGTCATTTCATCTCTGTCTCCAATTTATCTGGTTCCACCCGCTTTCAACATAAATGGTGTTATTTTTTATTTTATATTGTATCCTTCCAGATTCTTATGCATAAAAGAATATGAACAAAGAGTTTTCTGTTTCTTCCTTTTGTTTTATATAAAAGGTAATACACAATCCATAGTCATCTGCATATTTTTCCCACTTAATATATATATATATAATATGTATTATATATATATATATATATATATAATTGATGATATATATCATCAGTTTTTTTCCACTGAATATGTTTTGGAGATCTTACTATACCTGTATACAGGGAACTTCCTCTTTCATTTTTTACAAGCTACATAGAAGGTCACTGTATCAGTGACCTATTGTTTATTTAACTGGCCCCTTTTTGTTAGAAATTTGGCTTATTCCCACTCTTTTGCTTTATAATCAAGGCTGAAATGAATAACAGTGTGAACTCATCATTTTGCTCATGAGTAAGTACAGCCATAGCATAAATTCTCCAATATATAGTTGCTTAGGTAAAGGATATATTTATATTTATATTTATATTTACATATATATGTAAATTCAGTAGATACGCCAAATTGGCCTCCAAGGATATATTCAAATACATTTAAAGATAATATCAATGATGTGTGAGTGCATATATCCTTACAGTCTCACTAACACGGTGAGTTTCTAAATTTTTGAATTTTTTTTGTTGCCAATACAATAATGATGTTTAAACTTGCACTTATTACTAGTGAGATTGAACATCCTTTCATAAGTTTTATAGCTGTTAGTTTGAACTATATGAAATTGCCAATTTCCAAGCAATTTTGATATAATAGAAACTACAATTTCATATGATTTAACCTAATATTATACTTCTTTTTTCTGAACTGTTTGCTCATTTTCCTTGCTAATTTTTCTGTTGTGTTGGTCTTTTCCTTATTGATTTCTAGGTGATCTTTATGTATCCAAGAGCTTAGCCTTTTAGGATATGTTTCAATTTTTTTTTTGGCCAAAATTGCCTTTTGACTTGCTTTTGATATTTCTATCCATGCAGAAGTTTATGTTATCAAATTATCATCTTTTTCTTTTTATAGTTTATTGATTTTGAATCATAGAAAGATTGTCCACTGTCCAAAATTATAAAGGAATTTCTATATAACTCTAAGGTTTTAAAATTATATGTATAATTATTTAGAGCACGTATGGTGGGAGCGGCAGAGGGAGAGGGAGAGAGAGAGACTCCAAGCAGGCTCCATGCCCCTCATAGAGCCCGATGAGGGGCTGGATCTCACATTCCTGTGATCATGACCTGAGCCAAAATCAAAAGTGGGATGCTTAACCAACTAAGCCACCCAAGTGCCCCTCCAAGGTCTTTTTGAAAAAGAACATTTCTAGTTTTACTTTTTACTTTAGAAATATTTGATTCATTCATAATTTGTCCTGGTGTAAGATGTGAGGTATGGATCTAATTTTGTTTTATTTTATTCTTTCTGGTTGATTACTCGGTTGTTCTAACCAGTTTATCGAATGGGACTTTTCTCTCAACTGGTTTGAAATGCCACCTTCATCATGTGCTAAATCCCTGTCAACATTTGAGTTTATTTTGAGAGTTCCCATCTCTTCTAGGAGTGTTTCTCTTCTATGGGTGTTCCTCTTGGTTTCTCTTCATGTGCTAGTACCTTACTTCTTTAATTGTTGTCAGCCCTATGACCCATAACAACATCTAGCAAGAGAGAAGAACCCGTGCTAATAAGGACAATTTCTTGGCTTAAGGCACTGAGATTTTTAGTCACAGACATGCAAGTACTGTGTAAGCAGCTTTGTGTCAAAGATTTTTCTGGTAGAAGCTGACTTATAGCAGTAGAAAGTAGAAAAGAGAATAATGATTGCTAATGCTGTGTGTCACCTTGGCTAGGCATGCTTTCCAGATGTCTGGTCAAACTCCAGCCACACTGTTGCTGTGAAAGTATTTTTTAGGTGTGATTAACTTTTATGGTCAGTGGATTTTGAGTGAAGCAGATGTCCCTACATAATGTGGCTGGGCCTCTTCTAATCAGTTGAAGGCCATAAGAGCGAAGACAGGTTTCTTGGAGCAGAAGGAATTCTACCTCAAGCCTGCAAATAGAAATCCAGGCTGTCTGGCTTTCCCTGTGGATTTTGGACTCAAGATTGCAATATCTACTCTTCACTGAATTTCCAGCCTACTAGTTCACCCTATATATTTCAGACTTTCTGACCACGCCCCCCTGCCCAATCACACGAACCAGTTCTATAAACTAAATACCTCTCTGTATATATCCTGTTTATTCTGTTTATCTGGAGAATCTTGACTGATACACGGAGGGAACTAGGTGAAAACTGTGGTCAGATTTTTTTTTTTTAAGGAAACCTAATATTTCTTACTATTACCATGCCCTTATGTGTAGTTGATTAATGCACGTTTATAATCCACAGAACACAGGGTAGCTCTCCCCACCCTGATACCTTGTATTACCCTACAGACATCTATGTCTCTATACCTTTTCTCTCTACTACTCTCACTTTATTTTTATTGGGGGGGATCTGTATAAGATGAGCAGAAAAATTCTTTAGTCAGTGAAGGGCTTGTAGATCTTATTTAGGAGATAATTTATTCTGCTTTTGTTTTGGATACTTTTGAAGCCTGAAATTGTTACAGAATACATGAGCTCCTTGAAATCATTGAAAATTAGCCTTTTCTAGAAGAGTATTTATCCAGGAATTGACATTATCACTCTATATTTTGAAAAAGTATCCTTTTTTTTTTTTAAATACAGAGGTTATTTAGCACTTTTCCAATCTTTAGAGCTTCCCCCTTTGCTTTACCATAAATACATGTATTTATTTGTAAATACATATGCATGTATGCACGTGCACGCGCGCGCACGCACACACACACACACACACACACACACACACACTTTGCTACAGTTTGACTATGAAAGATACTAATCAAGACCAGCCCAATGAAAGGAACACAGGGTGAGGCTGGGTGGATCCTGAATACAGAGCTTCCATGTCCTCTCCCTGCTTCCATCAAATTTTAAAAGAAAAAGATTACATTACAGTTTGTTTTAACTAGACTTTTTAGTGGTTGCGTTGGTTTTTCCGTCACAACATTAAGCAATCCAAGATTGTATAGTTTGAGAACTTCACACATGCGTAAGCATAAGATGAATAAGTCTGGTGTTTATATAAGCACCACTGCTTTAAAACAAAGGGGTCTGCTTGGAAGCAAGAAGCAGATAACTCATACATGGTGACAGTGTTTTGATTTCCCAACCACTTGTAAGTCTGGACCAATGAATACAACCATTAGGAATTTCCCTGTCTTAGAAAATACTATGGCACATAAACTGTAGCATCTTATGCATAAAACAAGACTGACAGCGCTATAATGTGAGTCTCAGAGGGTATACTGCTAAACTCAAGTGTTCTTAGGAATTATTGTTGCTTGGAGAAGTGAAAAAATGAATATCTGGCTCTTTGATTGAGGCCGAGTCTTCTCACTGAACCATACACACACACGAAAGGAAAATCATAAAAATATGAGAAGATAAATAAAAGACGAAGCTTTCTATTCACATAAGAAAGAGTTTTTAAAATTTCACAGGACTTTGCAAACCTTCAGGAATTAAACACTGATTTGGTTTTCAAAACACTGCAGAGGGTTTAGAACTGTCATTATACATAAAGAACCAAGTTTAGTGCAGTGGCTTTCAGTTTGTTGAAAACTGTGAGCCTTTTGTCTAAGATGTTTTATGAATGAGATCAGGGGGTGGGGGTGGTCAATGCAGAAAACAGATCCAAACAGAATGACTCTGAGTGAAGGGAGATCTGAGCTTTGGATGCCAAGTTCTTGGCCATGCCACCTGCCCTGCCATTTCTAGGGAGGTACTGTGGAATTTGGAACTCTTAGTGCTATGCATAACGTAGTTGAAAAACTACCCGTTCACTTTTTGTTTACAGTCTTAGGACAGCACTCAAATCAGGGTACCAGTTGGTGGACAGAGCATCTTCAAAGCTCCTTAGGAAAGCACACACTTCTCATGAGAGACAAGGCAGCCTTTTGCCAGAGGAGATATGACGGTTCCAGGACCAGCACATCTCTAGCTATAAAAGTAGTGGCAGCAAGAGATACAATAGAGATTTATGTCTTTAGCACAGTCCCTGGCACAAAGGCATCCACAGAATATTAGCTATTACTACACCTGCTACTGAAAATGGCATGAGTCCTACTATGTTTGCTGCCACTGCTGCTATTAGTCTCTTTTGATTGATGATCTCCTATTGCCATCTTTTCTTCCTGCCCCTGAAGAGTAAAAAATGGGAATCACAAGGAAAAAACAAAAAACAAATGGCCATAGACCCCTTGGTTTAGTTTCTATGTATGTTCCAGAGTTGCAAACTTCATGGCTGAGAAATAACGAAAATAAATAAATAAAAATAGTTGTGCTCATTTATCCAGGTATTAGCATAGAGTCTAGCTATAAAGTAACTGCCAAACATACAGCATCTCATTTTATTCTCCCAGCAACTCTGTAGGGTAGGTTCTTTTATTATTTCTATTTTACCAATGACATTGATTAAATTGCCTATGGTCACAGAGCTGCCGAGTGAAAAAAAGCAGGACTGTTTATTATTCTATTTCTATATGATTGTTTTGGGGTTTCATCCAGAAAGGGACAAGAGGCATTGAGTAGTGGTCTTAAAAACCCAACCTGAACCCCACACTGAGGTTCACACCTTTAGTGAGATACTGGCAACAAGTAGCTGTTGCTAGATGAGCAAAGGAGAGGTAACCTCAAGGAGGGAGAGCAGAAGGAGGGCTCTGGAGTCCTTGAGATGGCTTTCAGCAGAACAGGGTCACTTTCTTTAGTGAGTGATCCTCTAGACTGGCTGTTGGCAGAAACTAAGCCTAAGAGGAGGCAGAGGTCATGGTGCTCCAGCCAGAAATCAAAGGATTGAAAACTCATGAAGAATGGGGGAGGAATGTTTGGTGGGCGCTAATCAGTTCAGTCATGCAGATAGAAATCAACAGCAATCTTGCTTGTTTATGTTGGTTGCAAATACTTTATGTCTTTTAGTAGCTCCTTTTCCATCCACACAGCACAGAATCCCTTATTTTTACCTGATTACCAGGTGGTGTCTTTGTGTCTTCTACCCATCGTCCCCCAGTTTTACAGTAGCTAGGTTTCTTCCCTGTTAGGAAGTTGGGTTTGTATTTTCTGTGTGTGTCTATTTCAAGCTTTTAGTTCTCACTCAAGTCATTTTTTTCCTCGTCTTTCCCCCCAGAATTGGATTTTTAAGTCTCTAAGTTCCTCTTCTTTTAAAAACTTATCTTGAAAGCCTTTTCCTAGCTGACTCCTGTGCCCGACACCATTGCTCACCTCCTGTCCTTATGCCACCTCATGACTGGGGCACCATATGCATTCATCGGGAAGGATGAAATTGGCCTCGGTGAAGAATTAGTGTCTGCAGATTATCGTTGATAGTTTCTGTAAGATGTGCATAAGATCTCAACTTTCAAGGTAGCTCACCAATTTTTCAGTTCAACTGGGAGAAAGACATATTTTTGTCCTATAATATTAGCTTTAACATCTAAGGCAACCACCAACAGACTTTCAAACCATCAAACTGCTGATCATGTTCTAACTCAGATTTGTCATATTTTCATCACATTTGGGCCAAACCTTCAACACTATTTTAGGAAAATTTATTTGGGTCACACACCTGACATTACAAAACCCTGAATCAAATTTCCTTCTTCATTCTTCTCTAAGTTCCCCAAATGATGAGCCAAAGTCCCACTGCTGGTAGTTTACATTTACTGAATGTTGGGCTATTTAAATGTATTTTGTGGATCAACATTATTGGGATGTTTATATGTGATTGAAACTTTCATATGGAAATGGAAAATACACTTGAAATGTTTTCTCTTAAATGCTCCCCCCCCTTTTCTGTACCTTTATCTGCTCATTTAGAAAACATTTGTTGAGTACTTTATGAATACTTACTGAGTACTTAATGGGTTTAAATGATCACAGTGCTAGGTGTTGCATATGAAAAGATGAAGAGACATGGTCCCTATCCTTTACTAACCTCCAGTAGAGTCCATTGGAACTAGAGAGGAGAGGCTCTTGGCCAGTGGTCAGCTGATTAGAAAGACTTACTTCCTATTAGACAGTGTTTTGCTATCAAGCAGAAGTAGTAAAGGCTTTGGAAGAGAAGAACCTTAACTTATATTATGTTGGGCAAAGTCCTTCAATCATTCTAAACTTTAGATTTCTCATCTCTTTTATCTATATGATTTACCATGGATTTAGTAAATGAAAGCCTTCATTATTTGAGAAGCTTCCTTCCTTCTTTTTTAGTGTATCTGAAAGATTTTAAAAACAACATACATGAAAAATAATGGAATGAATTCAACAATGACAACACTCTTCCCTCCTAGGGACATTGTTCAGTCTCTAAAAGAATGCTCATTTGACCCTACAAAAAAATTTTAAATTTTATGTGGTGTTATGTTTCGGTATACTTATTAAGAAAAATGGCAGAACCTACCTCCTTGACATATCAAAGTGTTTCAGAACCAAGTGTGGATTTCAGTGGCACCATTTGTAGACTCTTGGGCTCCAGAATTCTATCAGCACATTTAAAGCAACATCTTGTGAGCATACCACAGACTCTACCTTTCTTCCTTGAGTCTCATGTTACATAGAACCCCTCATTCCCTAGAGAAAAAATAGCCTTCAGTGAGTCAGACATCAAATGGAGGCTCCTGGTGGCTAATCTTAAGGTTTTTCAGTGGTTACTTGTCAACTCTGTAGTCAGTGAATAATTTAAAACAGACATCTTCATGCATTATTCAGAAAAACCAAACCTGTGATACAATGTGTGGATACCACAGTTCCTGAAGGGAATTTGCTGCCTTTGATTATTTGTACATTTCCTTTCCCCAAATATCCAAATATTCAGTTACAAGATTATCTGCTGATCCAAATGACAGGTTTATTAATGTCTGCATTCAATTGTATTGACATTGTTGTTTTCAGTGTTCACATATCTTCCAGATACCTCACATGATAGGCAATTCATGAATTGAATTCCTGCTGAATTTACAATATTGTCCCAACTGGACCTGACATTTGAATTATTCTGATTACCCATATGCATATTTAGGCAAAATTTTTGTTGCTTCACTTTCTTTGGAGACTTTTAGTTGACTAATCTTTCAGCATCAGTATTTTTAGTGAAAACCTTCTAAAACAAAAACTTTGATAACCAAAATAGTTTTAGAAATAGACTAGGCAGTGAAACATTTATACTACTGATTGAATAACATTCTGTAATATTATAGAATAATGAATTTGCATGTATTGTATTAAAAAAAAAACGCACCTTAGGCAGCACTTTCTAGCAGCCAGCCCCAGGTTTGGGTGTAAACTCTTTAAACCAGTTGGGCAGATATTCCAGAAGGGTTTACTGTCTGCCATACTCTTTTCCCCTTGACTTCTGTTGGATCCAATCATGAAGCCTCTCCTGATTCTATTTGTTATTGGCCAAAAAGTAGTACTTTCCTGAGAGGCATCCTCAAGTCAAGCTCATTCTCTCTCTTTTGTAACAAAACAAAACAAAACAAAACAACAAAAAACTTTTGGCACCTGGTTATTCCCAATTGTGCTATTTTTGCTTCCTTAAGGAGTACACTGAAGAGGAAGAAGTAATAAATTACATTAGAGGAAAGAATAATCAACTGCACTGATAAACTATCATAAGTGACCACAAACTGAATGTCTTTAGATAACAAAAATTTGCTCTGTCACACTTCCGGAGGCTAGAAGTCTGAAGTCACGGTATCAGCAGAACTACACCCCCTGTGAAGCCTCCCGCAGAGGTTCCTTCCTTGCCTCTTCTAGCTTCTGGGGGCTTCAGGTATCCCAGGCTTGTGGCTGCCTCTGTCTTCACAGGGTATTGCCTCCTGTTCCATGTGTCTTCTCTTTTCTGTGTCTCTTATAAGGACATTTGTCATTAGATTTAGGGCCCACCTGGATAGCCCAGGATGACGGTCTCATCTGGGGACCCTAATTGAATTATATCTGCAGAGACCCTTTATCAGAATAAGATCCCATTCACAGGTTCTGGGAGATTAGGATGTGGACATGTCTTTTCAGGGGTCACCATTCGACCCACTCTGTAAACTAAGGTTTTATCACTTATGCATTTCACTTTGGACGTGTATAAACTATTGTGTAACAACCACTTACTCCCATCCTATCAATCACAGAACCTCTCAATTATCCTATCAGTCATATAACCTTTGAAATTCACTAAAACAAATTTATTTGATAGACTCGAGAAATTGTCTTTCCTTTATAAGTTCAGTTCAACCTGAGTAATTTATCCTGAACATATTTTCACACACAACTTGGAAATGGCAAAGGTACTTTTACCAACAGGCACATTTTGTTTCAGGCAGGTAAGTTGTTGGAATGGACAGCTAGCTACTTGCCCCAAAGCTTTGTTAAAAGTGGAGATTTGTATGTGCAAGTCAGAGGTAGTCACCACCAGATGGCAGTCTTGACTCATTAGAGATGAGTCTCTTGCCTAATGGTTTCTCCCAATCTCTCTCAATCCCCATCTCTTGCCTAATGGCTTCTCCAGGAAGTGATTGCACTGAGACCACAACTTCATCAGGTGGTATCTGCTTGCCTTTAAAAACAACACAGTGAAGGGGCGCCTGGATGGCTCAGTGGGTTAAAGCCTCTGCCTTCAGCTCAGGTCATGATCTCGGGGTCCTGGGATCGAGCCCCGCGTTGTCGGGCTCTCTGCTCAGCAGGGAGCCTGCTTCCCTCTCTCTCTGCCTGCCTCTCTGCCTACTTGTGATCTCTCTCTCTCTGTCAAATAAATAAATAAAACCTTAAAAAAAATAAACACAGTTAAAATACTAAAATACATATGAACACTCTAGAGAAAGAAAAATGAGACACCAAGTTAAAATTAAAATACAAAGAGAACGGCATTTCCAGGCATTTCGAGATGTCGTCTTCAAATTTTTTTGTTTTGGGCTAAAGCTGCAATTATAAGTCCAGCTTGCCTTGCACATATTCCCCGTTCTTTGGTGCAGTGATTCTCCGCCGCGGTTGCACACTGGAATCCTCTGGAGTGCTTTAAAAGATACCGATGCCTAAGCGCGGCATGGGAGCTTCTGGTTTGCCTGGGAATTGGAGTAAAAGCTGAAAAGATACAGTGAGAGACAAAACAGGTCCCCCGGGAAGGCCTAGGAAGCTGTAGGCTTGAGGAAACAAACAATATCTTGATAGAGAAATGAGGCAGAATGAGGGGAAGAAGGCTGAGAAGGTAGAAACTGATAGAGGGAGAATTGCTGGGTTTCTCAACTGGCAGAGATTCAATAAACAGCTGTTGTTGAGTGGGACCATTTTGAGATTTGGAATTCACATTTCTCTTACTGCCCCAAGTATCCACTTCCTAAGTCCTCATGACTCCAGGCAGCCTGTGGGACTATTTCTTGCAGACTCAAGAGCAGAGCACAGGGAACCTCTCAGTGGATAGCATGTGGACTCCCTGAATGTTTCCTTGTTTCCTCTCATCTCTCATACCTGTAGGGACTCAGGACTTGAGCACAGTGGATTCAGCCTATCTTCCTCCTGCTGCTTAAAGCCACCTGGCGACTGACTCAAGGTCAATTCAGGCACCAATAAATCCAGAAGAAGACATTGGAGCAGTGGCTCCCAACTTGGCCCCGCTCGACCCCAAATTCTGTTTCTATTAGACATTTCTTAGAAGAGCTTGTGCATTTCTTTTAAACATAAATATTTGTAAGTTTATGTCAAATAGAGGACCATAAGAGAAACCTTATTGGAAGAGGCACATAGAACACTCAAGTTTCCTCAGTGCCCATCCCCCATTTTTTTTTTTTTTAAATTACAGTTCGCTCTTGAATAACACAGATTTGAACTGTGTGGGTCCACTTATACTCTTCCTTATGATTTCCTTAATAATATTTTCTTTGCTTTATTCTAAGACTACAGTATACATATAACACACAAAGTGTGTGTTAATTGACTGTTTGTTATTGGTAGAGCTACCTGTTAACAGTAGGTTACTAGTAGTTGAGTTTTCAGGGAGTCAAAAGTTTTATGTAGATTTTTGACTGCATGGGGATTGGTGCCTCTAACCTCCATGCTGCTTAACGGTCAGATCTATAAAATTTTTGTGACTGCAGGTTGTAGACATAATGAAAAAGAAGATGAATGTTATTAGCCAAGGGGGACGGTACCCTACTGTCTCAGGAATGGAGGGTGTTGTTTTATCTATTCTTGGTCAGGAATGTATGCAAATTTTGGGGGGCAAAGAGGAGAATAAAAGTCTATATCAGTCATTCTCAACTTTGATTACATGATGAAATCCCTTTTTAGAAATACTGATGCTTGGGTTCTACCTACACAGATTTTGATTAAATGGATGTGGGTGTAACCTGGAAATCCAGGTTTTAAAGCCTCTGAGGTAATATTAATATACAGCCAAGATTGAAAATCCTTGGTCTACATACTCTTCCTAATCCACACAGTTATAGCCATAATCTTTTATGTCCAACTACCAGCTCACCATTGGAATGTTACCTAAATAGAGGCATTTTTTATTTTATTTTATTTTATTTATTTTATTTTATTTTAAGATTTTATTTATTTATTTGAGAGAGAGAGAGATCACAAGTAGGCAGAGAGGCAGGCAGAGGGAGAAGGAAGCAGGCTCCCTGCTGAGCAGAGAGCCGATGCGGGGCCTCAATCCCAGGACCCTGAGATCATGACCTGAGCCGAAGGTAGAGGCTTTAACCCACTGAGCCACCCAGGTGCCCCAATAGAGACATTTTTTTAACCTTATTTCCAAAATATCCTTTAGAAAAGGCAAAATGCATTCAGAAGGTACACGTATATAGCATCACTTGGATTATTTATGAAGTACATTTGTAGTTCACTTTTCCCTTCATTAATATTTCTTTGTAAAGTTAGAGGGAAGATAAAGAAATATTTATTGATTCGCTGGGTGTTTATCAACTACCCCCTACATGCCCGGCGCTGTTTATCAGGGATTCGTGTTGTGTTTCTTCACACCAGCTATAGAATAATCTTGTGCTCTGCCTTCTATAGATGGAAACTGCTGTAATCAGACAAGCCACACAATGTCTTGGTACCCCCTGTGCAGTGTGCAAGATACTTGACCACTGCGGGTTCACTGATTTAAGTTCTCTCTGAATAATACAAAACATTTTTAACAACAATAACTGCCCCCCACCCCCAGACTTAACCAAATAGCACTTTGTTATGTTCAGTGGAACTCAGCGAGTGGTTTGGAAAAATGTTCTCAGTTTATTGCAGGTGTCTGTCATCAAAATGGAATCACATTTCCAAGTTTTTGTTTTGAAAGTTGGCATTCAAAAAGATTTCAGAGATGTTTTATGGTGTAGTTCATTGCTTCAAGTTACTGAAATGTATTTCATTTCTATAAATGTCCTGTGCTATAAAGTGACTAGCTGCAAAGTGTTTGTAGAATGGCCAAGCTTGTTAAGTGGTTAAAAAAGGAAACACCAAGCCAAAAACTTGGTTAACTTAGGTAACTACGTGAGTTAAAGTTAACTCACAAGGCATTGCATTAACAATGGTATGTCGACATTTAACCTTTATAGCATTAGGCCAATGTTTAACAACAATAATAAAAAAAATCTTTGTATGGGTACTCTTGTAGTTTTCCTTGGGTTGGATATCGCTGAAACCCTTGTCTAAGTGGTTAAGTTAGTAGTTTTAGTCTGGGTTGGTTCCAAACTCTCTTTTATATTTCGCTCAGGAAATGTCATCCACTAGCCCTAGGCAGAACCTTATCTATTTTGGTTCACATTTATTTAGGGTGGGTTTGCAGACTTGCTGGTCCAAAGGTTGAAACAGATATATGTGGATTTGCTGTTGCTTGAAGACTGTCTCCCAATTATTCGTGTAATCCATATGTTGACTATTTTGTGCCAGACTTTAAGGTGGACTTGGTACCTTTAAGTGGCAAGAAAGAATTTACTCTAGAAAAACCTAATTACCCCTACCCCTGGGCATCAGTGAACAATGTAGATTTTCCTGATGCATTTGTAAAGGAGAAGGATGATGTTACACCTCAGGAAAATGGCATAACATTTCTTCGTGTTCCTTCTTTGTATCCCTTCTCCTACGTTCCTCAGACCTCTGCCATATGTCTTTTTTTCCCTTTCCTTGCTGGTGCTCTCTAAGCTTTTGCTTAGAGATCCATACCTCTCCCTTTTGTGTGAAGAGCAATTTAGTATTAACATCTCATAGTAAACCTTGCATCCTCAAATCCTGATAAATCAGGAGGGCATTAAAAAAAAAGTTTCCTGTCACTGGGGTTGCCAGATTTAGCAAATAAAAATACTGTCATTGTTGCATGGGACATAATTAAACAAAAACACTATTCAATGTCTGAAATTCAAATTTAACTGGACGTTTTGTGTTTTACCTGGCAACCCTAACTCTCGCCTTTGGAAATCTTTCTGATCTCCTTACCATTCAATATTCTTCTGGAGTTAAAAGCTGATGATTATCATAAAAATTTGCCCGGAGCTAAGGTTTTGCTTTTTAATAGTTTCATGTCTAGCACACGAATCACAGTTTTGTATCTTTTTTTGCTCTTCCTCAAACTCTGGTGAAAATTGTCGATGTCTAGCCTGACCTGGCTCTTTTGAGAAGTGAAAACATGGCACAAGTATGGTCCTGAACACAGACGGAGGTTCCTCTCTGCGAAGCTACTCACACCGGTGGTCCTTGTCTTCCTTCTCTGCTCAATTGCATCCTTCCGACTTCGGCATATGTTGGAATACCTCTAATGATAAGCTTTAAATCGTAAAATTAAGTTAGACAGCCCTAGGCTTTTATCTATGTACATTTGAGATCTGGATATTAGGGGGTACCTGGGTGGCTCAGTGGGTTAAAGCTTCTGCCTCTAGCTCAGGTCATGATCTCAGGGTTCTCGGATTGAGCCCCTCGTTGCTCAGCGGGGAGCCTGCTTCCCCTTCTCTCTCTGCCTGCCTCTCTCCCTACTTATGATTTCTTTCTCTGCCAAATAAATAAATAAAATCTTTAAAAAAATCTGGATATTAGGTGTCAATTTTGAATTCACTTTTGCAGTTTCACATTGAATATTTGGTAGAATGTAGAAAAATTTTAAACATATGTTATGGGGCCACATCTACTCCTGGAATTGCCTGTGGAAATGGAAATTGTAATCATTAGACATGGCTTCTTATTTTTCAGACTTGGGTTCAAACATTTGGCAAAGCAGCAAGAGAAAGCTTGAGTGTAAGTGTTTCATAAACTTTTCTGGTGAAAGAGGGTTTTTGGGGCGGATCTCATTAACTGATACTCTGTGAAATTCTTTACTTGATCTTAGCCAAAAGGCTGAGAAGCGATTGGTACTCTGTGAAATTCTTATGAGGGATCAATATAAACATATTCAGAATTACTAAATTAAATTATCAATTACTGTGAAAGCTGTTGATAAAGAGGCATAGAAATTACAGGGTAGGTATGTTCCACATTTCTGGGATCCTACTGACTGGGTTTTAGAAGCAAAGAAACTTACATCGATCAATTAGAAAGTCAGTTTTGGCTTAAGGAGGTGCATATTGGGCCCATGTGTAAAATCCAGCAACCAGTAGATATTTAGAGTCTTACCATAATGAATCAATAAATTGTCTTTCACAAATCAGGGCAAGGAATCCTTTTGTCTCTATGCTGATAAGCTGTGATTAATCACAAAAGAAAATCAAAACATGCTTTCATAGCCAAATGGCAGAACTATAATATTGACACTGGGGTAAAGGGCTGGCGGGCTGTTTCCCATGAGGTTGATAGGATGGCATTATTGTCTCAGTAGATGTAATGTTTGGTCTGGCCTTCTGTCTTGTAGGCTCTTAAACTGGATTTTGGCAGAACACTGAGAGCAGATCCATCTCTCATGAGCAAACTTGTTAAATAAGCTCTCGAGGCCAAGGAATGGAATCAGAATATCTCTTTCTACCTCTCCAGCTGTGTCCCCAGGCCTCTTCTCCATTGTGCCTTCTGCTCCAGTCCTAGGAGTTTTCTTTTAGTTACTGGATGTTCCATCATGCTCTTTATTCCCTATCAATATACTTGTATGTTGTTCCTTTTCCAAGGACGTTGATCTCTGTTTTCAACACCACTCATTGAACCCCCATCTCTCTCTCTGTCTCAAACACACACACACACACACACACACACACACACACAAGCTCAGAGAAACCTTTATGGATGTGGTACCCCCACCCCTCCTCCTGGCCACACATTATGTTTGGTCCCCAGGATCCATAACCTTGCTCATGCATGCCATTTTTCATTCTTATTTAGTCAGTGTCTCCCTCCCCTGCTACGTTGTAACCTCTGTGAGAGCAGACACAATCTAACACTGCATGACTGCATTATGGCTATGGAATTAATTGTGGAGCCTTTGCTTCAGAGCCTTCTATTCTCGTTGACAGGTTTGGGAACTCAGAGCTCAGTTCCATGAGATGAATATGCTAGCCGTCAGTGAGCATCTCTCTTGATGATTCTTAAGGAGGATTAACATTTAGTTCTTATTGTTCAGATGTACTCATCCAATGATTTCTGCCTATAAGCAAGCAGAGAAAGGAATTAGCCCATGGCATCAGAACTTATGTTCGTGATCATCTGCCTAAGCCATAGGCTCTGGGAGTGAATGCGTCCAACACTGGGGGCCCTTATCTTGGGCTGGCTCAGGTCTAGGCAGTTTGACACAAGCTAGCTAGAGTGATTTGGGCATTATGCCATAAATCAACCGATCATCTGATTAAATTCTTAAGAAAAAATTTTTAGGGAAGGAGGGAGGGGCACCTGGGTGGCTCAGTTGGTTGAGCGTCCAAAACTTGATTTCAGCTCAGGTCACGATCTCAGGGTCTGAGATTGAGCCCCATGTTGGGGGTTTAAGATTCTCTCTCTTCCTCTCCCTCTGCCCCTCCATCCCCCACTCACACTCTTGCTCACTCTCTCTTTCTCTTTCTCTCTCTCAAAAAGAAAAAAAAAATTCTAAAGAGACTTTTAAAGTGATTTCCCATTAATGGTTTTATTTTTTTAATGACTTTTCTTTAGTGTCGCTTCTTTCCAGGATAAGAAACCTTTTTTTCTTTCTTTCTTTTCTTTTTTTGGAACAAAGTTGGTATCAGAAGGTTTTGTTTTGGTGAGGATGGACTCAGAGAGTTATCTTATTTGGTAGATTTTATCACGGCCTTACTGGGACCTGGAGGGAGAGCTGGGCTGGGGCTCAAAACCAGACATGTTTTGCCACTGATGGCCTTGTCTTGTGTGGGTCAGTTTCTTCACTGACATGCTTTCTGTGCCTCATTCTCATGTGCAATTTTTTATTTAGTGTAGTGGGAATAGCACGTCCTATAAAAGAGTCCAGGCCTTTTGAAATCGTAGGTCCACTGTTAATGCATGAATGACTATAGACAAGTGGCTTAAACATGCTGAGCCTCAGTTTCCACTTCTGTGAAATGGGATGGCATTAGCAATTACATAGCAGCAGTTGTTGTGAGGCTTAAATGAGATGATTCATGTAAGTCTTCAGTGTAGTTTCTGGCACATGACAAGCACTCATTAAATTGTTACTCAGATTTATAAAATGGAATCAGTAATGCCTGCTCCTCGGGTTGTGAGGATCAGGTAAAAAAGCATATGGAGATGCCAGGCTTTATGTCTGGCCACACACCTGTTCAATAAGGGAAAATTCTCTTCCTTTCTCTTTCCACTTCCACTACAGAGAATGATATATCTTCCTGAAAACCAGAACAGGCCTCCTTCTAGCTGATAGTTTCAAGAATACAACACATTTTCTTCTTCCTTTTTTCCCCCCCCAAATATGTTTATTTTATTTTTTCAGTGTTACAAGATTAATTGTTCATGCACCACACCCAGTGCTCCATGCAGTACTTGCCCTCCTCAGTACCCACCACTAGGCTCATCCAACCCCCCGCCCCTCCCCCCAAACCCTCAGTTTGTTGCTCAGAGTCCACAGTCTCTCCTGGTGCATCACCCCCTCCGATTTCCCGCCATTCACCCTCCCCTTCCTTCTCACAATGCCCTCCATGATTTTCTTTATACTCCACACGCGAGACCATAATAGAAATGACTCTCTCCACCTGACTTATTTCACTCCACATAATCTCTTCCAGTCCCGTCCATGTTGATACAAAAGTTGGATATTCATCCTTTCTGATGGAGGCATAATATTCCATTGCGTAAATGGACCATATCTTCTTTATCTATTCATTTGTTGAAAGGCATCTTGGTTCTTTCCACAGTTTGGCCATTGTCGCCATTGCTGCTATGAACATTGGGGTACATGTGGCCCTTCTTTGTACTACATCTGCTTCTTTGGGGTAAATACCCAGTAGTGCAATTACAGGGTCATAGGGTAACTCTATTTTTAATTTCTTGAGGAATCTCCATACTGTTTTCCAAAGTGGCTGCACCAACTTGCATTCCCACCAACAGTGGAAGAGGGTTCCCCTTTCTCCATATCCTTTCCAACATTTGTTGTTTACTCTCTTGTTGATTTTGACTGTTCTAACTGGTGTAAGGTGGTATCTCAGTGAGTGTGGTTTTGATTTGAATCTCCCTGATGGCTAAAGATGATGAATATTTTTTCATGTGTCTATTAGCCATTTGTATGTCTTCTTTGGAGAAGTGTCTGTTCATGTTTTCTGTCCATTTTCTGATGTGATTATTTGTTTTGTGAATTTTGCGTTTGAGAAGTTCTTTATAGATCTTAGATATCAGACCTTTGTCTACTGGCACAAAAACAGACACAGAGACCAGTGGAATGGAATAGAGAGCCCAGATATGGACCCACAACTCTATGGTCAAATAATCTTTGACAAAGCAGGGAAAAAATATCCAGTGGAAAAAAGACAGTCTCTTAAACAGACGGTGCTGGGAAAATTGTCCAGCTATATGTAGAGGAATGAAACTTGATCATTCTTTTACACCATACACAAAGATAAACTCGAAATGGATAAAAGACCTTAACGTGAGGCAGGAATCTATCAAAATTCTAAAGGAGAATATAGGCAGTAACTTCTTCGACATCAGCCACAGCAACTTCTTTCAGGACATGTCTCTAAAGGCAAAGGAAACAAAAGCGAAAATGAACTTTTGGGACTTCATTAAGATAAAGAGCTTCTGCACAGCGAAAGAAACAGTCAGCAAAACAAACAGGCAACCCACAGAATGGGAGAAGATATTTGCAAATGACATTTTCTTTTTTTAAAATTATTTCTTTTACTTGAATCTAAACTGGCAAGTGATCATTATTGCACTGATGTTACAATGACCAGCTTGTAGCATATACCCTATGATTTTACCCCATTTCTTCATCCTTTCCACTCTCATATATTCCCTGTACTGATCTTGATCTTGAGTAATTCTGACATATTTTATTTGTGGGTCTCATCTATGTTATTTAGATCTGGGCAATCCCAATGACAATGATAGCTGCTCTGATTTTTGCCTGTATCTTCTATCATCTGATTATATAGGTACTCTTCAATTTTTAAACACACTTTGAAATTTCTTTTTGATTGCTTGATAAAAAATGACACTGACAATTCGTCTGGTTGTTAATTCGATTCTTTTAAGCAGAAGAAATCTGAATTTTGGGCCTTGTAGTGAAATTCCAGATAAAATCCATTTTTATATTTCATTAATAGGAAAATTAAGAGCTTTATAGAAAAAAAAAGCTTCTTTTATTTCATAGGTTTTTTTTTTTGATTAGCACCAATATTATTTACATCCATATTTATGACAGCAAAGATGTTGCTTGCAAGTTTCTTTTACTTACTCTAGTATATATGCTTTGATTGAATGTTCCATCCTCTAATCAGTTTTGGTCAATATGTTCTGTTGCCAAAAGCCATTGCCAGTCTTATAGTTTATTTTCCAAGAGAGGCTTTGACTTTCCATTTTTATAGAATTTACTAGAGATTTTTTTTTTTTAAGGATTTTATTTATTCATTTGAGAGAAAAAAGAAAGAGAGAGCACAAGCAGGGGAAGTGGCAGAGGGAGAGGAAGAAGCAGACTCTCTGCTGAGCATGTAAGCCTGAGGCAGGGCTTGGGATCATGACCTGAGCCCAAGGCAGATGCTTAACGGACTGAGCCACTCAGGAGTCCTTAAGGTTTTTATTTTCTAAAGGAAAACTATAAAATCCATTCCTTCGCTTCTTTCACATTTGTAGTTGCATTAATTTTTCTCCCTAAAGAGATTTAGGGACATGACACTGGCTCCCAGGAATTCCATTAGGATTGATTGTGGCCTCACATAGAGTCCATTTCTTGGTTCTGTCATGGTCCTCCCTTTACTGAGGGCAGCTTCATCTTGCAAATAGAAAGAAACTTTGTCTTCTTGTAACAGGATTGTAGTTGACGGCTCTTGGAGCAGTTAATTCTCTTCTTTGCTTATGTAAGTTTGTATCCATGCTTGCTCATCTGGAAAGTTCAATGCTTCTCAATTGCCTTATGACAATCTTTTTTTTTTTTTTTTTTTGCAGTTTGGATGTGATTTATTTTATTTAGTTATATATTAAATGTTTTAAAATTCAAGTATAATTAACATACACTTACATTAGTTTCAAGTGATTAATATGATTCAACAATTCTGTACATTACTCAGTATTCATCACAATAGGTGTCCTCTTAATCTCCTTCACCCATTCCACCCCATCCCCTCACCCGGTTCCGTCTGGCAACCACCAGTGTTCTCTATGTTTAAGAGTCTGTTAAAAAAAAAAAAAGTCTGTTTTTTTTTTTTGGTCTTTTTATATCTTTGTTCATTTGTTTTGTTTCTTGAATTCCATATATGAATGAAATTATGTAGTTTTGTTTTTCTCTGACTGACTTATTTCACTTAGCATTATACTCTCCGGATCTGTCCCTGTTGTTGCAAATGGCAAGATTTCATTCTTTTTCATGGCTGAATATTCCTGTGTGTGTGTGTGTGTGTGTGTGTGTGTGTGTGTTTGTGTGTGTATCTCCTTTATGCATTGGTCTGTTGATGGACACTTGGGTGGCTTCCATGATTTGGCTATTGTAAATAATACTGCAATAAACAAAGGGGTTCATATTATCTTTTTGAATTAGTGTTTTCAGATTCTTTGGATAAATAGCCAATAGTGGAATTACTGGATCATATGGTAATTCTATTTTTAATTTTTTGAGGAACCTCCATGCTGTTTTTCATAGTGGCTGTCCCATCTTGCATTCCTACCAACAGTGCATGAGAGTTCCTTTTTCTCCAAATCCTTGCCAATGCTTGTTATTTCTTGTGTTTTTCATTTTAGCCATTTTGACAGCTGTGAGGTGATATCTCATTGTGGTTTTGATTTGCATTTCTCTAGTGATTAGTGATGTTGAGCATATTTTCATGTGTCTGTTGGCCATCATATATCTTCTTTGGAAAAATGTCTATTTAGGTCCTCTGCCTATTTCTTAATTGGGTTATTTGGGGGTTTTTTGGTGTTGAGTTGTATAAATTCTTTATATATTTTGGATATTAATCTCTTATTGGGTATATGATTTGCAAATATCTTGCCCCATTCAGTACGTTGCCTTTTTGTTTTGTTAATGGCTTCCTTGACTGTGCAAAAGCTTTTTAATTTTATGTAGTCCCAACAATTTAATTGTGCTTTTGTTTCCCTTGCCAGAGAAAAATACCATATGATTTCACTCATTTGTGGAATTTAAGAAACAAAACAAATGAACAAAGAATAATAGAAACAAAAAAAAACCCTCTTAAATACAGAGAACAAATTGGTGGTTGCCAAAAGGGAGGTGGTTAGGGGTGGTGGATGAAACAGATAAAGGGGATTAATAATATACTTACCTTGATGAGCTCTGAGAAATGTATGGAATAAGTGAATTATTATATTGTATGCTTGAAACTAATATAACACCATATGTTAATTGTACTTGAATAAAAAAATGTGATATTCTAACAACCTTGTGAAATTGAGAGAAAAGATATTATACCCATTTCACAGGTGAGAAGTCTGAAATGTTGAAGGCATGATTTGTCAAGTGATGAATCTAGAAACAGAGCTCAGACCTCCTGGCTCTAATCTAGTGGCAGTTCAGTCATTTATATAACAGACATTTAATGAGCATTTCATCACTAACTGAGGACTGGGAACCAAAGACAGAGTAAAGTCCTTAATCAGGAGAAGTTCATCATGTAGAGGAAGAAAGGTATGAAAAGCATATAAGACTGCAAAAAAAGTGTGATGAAGAAGTATAAACAAATGTATTAAATGCTAGAGGAATTTATAAAGGCTTCCTGGATGAAATAAGGCATGAATATGCGTTGCCAAATGGAACTGTGAACAGGTATTTCAAACAAAGGGACTAAAACATGCAAAGGAGAAAGGGACATGGCGCATATATGGGAGATGGCCATGAATTTTGAGTCAGTAATTTAGTAATTTAGGCTGGGCTCAGGAGGGTGGTTCTTTTAGTCTCCTTTGGGCTTCTTTCATGTCTAGGAAATGGCTGGCTGTTGGCTGGGACAATTGGGATGCTTTGACTTGTTCTACAAACCTCTTATTACATCCAGCAGGCTAGCCTGGGCATGTACTCATTGTGATGACAGAGGTGTGAGAATATAAGCAGAAACATGCACTTTTTCTATCCTCTTGTTATGTAATATTGCCAATATCTTATTGCCCCAGGACGTTATGTGGTTGAAGCAATAGTCAGAGTGTGGATATATTCAAGGTTACATGAAAAACACAATGGCTGTACGGAGAGGTGAAAAACTGAGGACATATTTGCAGTCCACTGGGGGTAAATGCTGGAAGTAAAACTGCTGTACTAAATACCCTGCATAATTTTAAAGTTTTGTTGTCTTCCTGAAAAGTACCAATTTGCATTATTATCAAGGTTGTCTGTACGAAAGTGTCCCTTATTGTATATTATTACCAACACAGGAAAAAATATAGGATTTTATGTTTTGACTATTAATTTTATTTAATTTATAGAGAAGTTGGACTTTCGAAAAATAATAGTGGCTTTATTGAGATATAATTCACACACCATACAATTCACTCATTTAAAGTGTCAAATTCAAGGGCTTTTAGTGTACTCAAAAGAGTTGTGCAACTATCACCACAATTTTAGAACCCTAAGAAAAAATCCATACTCATTAGCAATCACTCTCCATTTATTCCCATGGACATTTAAAAATTGCAAAAATTCAAAAGTTTTCTTGCTATGAGTTCTTCATAAATTAAGCATATCAAACCTTTTCTGTCACATATATTACAATTCTTACCTAAGTTTTTAGAACTTGTTAATGTCTCCTTTTATGATATATAGAAGTTTTAATTTTTATTTAAGTGTCCATATTTTCCTTTTGAATAGGTGTAATTTGATGTAGATTAGTGAAAACACAAGTTCATGTATTTATGGATAACTTTTCTGAACTTTATGTATTGAATGACCTGGAGGGGAACGATTGTTCCATGAAGATATAAGTCTGTATTAGAGTTCTCCAGAGAAACAGAGCCAATGGTATACATATGTGTGCGTGTACATGCATTTATATATATATTTATACATGTAAAAGAAGGTATTGGCTCACACAGTTACAGAGGCTGAGAAGTCCATGATCTTCCATCTCAAGCTGGAGGGCCAGGAAAGCTGGTGGTACAGTTCAAAGCCCTGAGAAGCAGAGAGCCAATGGTGTAGATTTCCAATCTGGGCCTGAAGGTCTGAGAACCAGGATTACTGAGGGAAGAAAGAGATCTATATCCTAGCTCAAGAAGTAAGAAAGAGAGATAATCCAACCGCCCTCTGCCTTTTTTTTCTGTTCAGATCTCTAACAGATTGGATGATACCCACCCATGTTAGGGAGGGTCATCTGCTTTACTCCTTCCCCAATTCAAATGTAATCTTTTCTGGAAATGCCTTCAAAGATACATAATACCGAAATAACGATTGATTGATTGATTGATTGATTGATTTAAAAGGATTTATTTATTTATTTGACCGAAAGAAATAAATAAATAGAGAGAGAGTGAAGGAGAATAAGCAGAGGCAGTGGCAGAGGGAGAGAGAGAAGCAGACTGTGCTGAGCAGGGAGCCTGATGCAGGGCTTGATCCCAGGACCCTGAGAACATAACCTGAGCTAAAGGCAGATGCTTAACTGAGCCACGCAGGCGCCCCTGAAATTATGGTTAATGAGTTTTCTAGGTATCCCTTGATCTGACAAAGTTGACACATAAAATTAGTCATCACAAGGTCCATTTCTTTGGCTTGAATGCCTATTCGTGTTGGTCATCAAAACAAGTATTTTGGACGCAAGACATTTAAAAAATATTTTGAACACATATTTTCCTAATGTTATGTATAAATTACATATAATGCACATATTTTGATTATTAGGTGCAGTTCTGTTCTTTTTGTGTCAAATGAAATTCTTTAAATAAGAAAAATGACCAAAGGAAAAAGTCACTCTCAACTGAGAACACATTGCAACGATTAGGACTATTCAGTTGAAAAACCAGAAGGGAGAATGTCTAAGATAAAAACCGACATTGATGTTTGATCAGCCTTTGCATTTTCAATGAAGTAGTTTTTGTATTAAGACTGTTGGATGGTCTTAATGGAACTGTAGAGTAAAAGGTAAACTTTTCAGGTTGTCCATACCCTCCCTGTACATTCCAGAGAAAGATAGAACTTTGCCTTGCTCCTGGAAGGCAACCTCTAGGCCCTTGGAATACCTTGCTTGATAAGAATGTCTTTGATCACCTGGTGGCAATATCAGCATGACCTCTGGAGGGACTGGAGACTGAAGGTCAGTCCTATGGGCAGTTCGCCTGGACACCAAAGCTCAGGTGACCATCCCTGTTTTCGCTATACTCTCTGCATGTTGTTACACATTGTCGTGGGGGAGAATTAGGCTGTCCAGATAATCCACTGCAAGAGGAGAACTAGGAGCTTATACTTGGTTTCTCCTGGAGTTGCTCTATGCACCTTTTTCCATTGCTGGTTTTAATCTGAATCTTCTTGCTGTATAATAGACTATAAGTGAGCATAACAGTTTTTCTGAGTTTTGCGAGTCCTTTTAGTGAATCGTTGAGGACCTTGGAACACTGGAACATACCTGGAAAACTCTAGCATGACTTCATGGTAGGTCACACGTCCTATTGAAATGATGAAGATGACGTTAGAGATTAGTGAATAGGTTGCAAGTCTCTAAAGTTAAAAAATATGTAAATGTATAAACTGCATTCTAATCTTCAGGGAGTTCCCAGAGTTGATAGGGAATTCACTGGTGGGTAGGGGAGTAATGGAAGGGTGCATTAAATTAGATGTTGTAATGTGCCTCTTTAATAATCTGCTGACCTGTTCCTGGATGAACATATCTTTACTTTTACTGAAAAGTAAAATATTAAAAGCCACCTTTAGTAGAAATTATTTAGGAACAAGAAAGAGAAAAGACCATGCTTTTGGGAGACTGAGTATCTCTAAGCGTGATGAGAAAGGTCTTGCTGTCAGGTGAAAAGCCTTGGCTGCAGATAAGTGTAGCCTGCTTGGAGGCCCTAGTTAGGGATGAGTGAGTGATGTCGCTGAGCAGCGATGTTACAGTCATAGCTCAGGAGCAACATCAGAGGGCGATCAAGAGCCAGAGAAGCAGAGATAGGTAAAAATGACCAGGAAAGGATGAAGATGTCAAACACAACCACGGAAGAACTGTAGTGGTGACCTAGAGGAATTCCTGAGTCTCCCAGGACTCTTCCAGGGGGTTGGGATTTGCGGGATTTGAACCATTTCTTTTCTGCCTAGACATTGAGTATGACCACTTTAGTGAGTAACTGAACCTTAGTTCACTAAATATTATTGTGATCTCTTTGAATCTCAAGGTTCAAAGGAAGTTGAAAAGATGTCTAGTTCAGTCTCCCACAGTTGTCCAAGTACAACCTGGTGAGATCTTATTTGCCACATCAGGACTTCATCCAGAACTATGGAGCTTATGATGAGAATCTAGTCCTTATGGGGGACTGGGGCTTTTCCTGCTATGGTAGGTTTTAGTTAGAGGGCTTTTGTTTGTTTAGAGGGGCACCATGCTTCGTTGGCAGAGGGTGTTATATGTTACTTGTCTAATAGAGTGTAATTACCAACTAAAGAAGAAATTCTCAAGCAATGGCAGCATTAACTTCAGGAATAGATGCTTTTTTTAAATTATAAAAAATATATTTATAATACACTTCTCTTGCATACTCAAAGGAGGCCAGGAGCTAAGGCTCACATGGGTGTTTGGAGTAAAATTCCTCCACCTTATAAAAAAATAGACACCTTGGAATTGTCCCTTGATGCTCGACGTATTGGGAAGTGGGAGAAGAGGGATGATAGGGGAAAGTCTAAGAGGAAGTTCTTGAGAAACATGGCAGGAGCCTGTGGCCCAAGGATACACAGGACCCATGAGAAATACTTGTGGAGTGGCTAAGAGTTGTCATGAATAGGGTGTCTGATAATTCAGTTTGAAGTTCTTATTTTACTTCCTGGTATGTTGTGTCCCTTACCAAAGTATAATTTTCAAAAAGCTGAAGTACTTATGCTGTTACAAAAGTTTTATTCATTCAAAGCTTAAATTCACCTGTTTAAAGAATAATTTGAAGAATACACACACACACACACACACACACACACACACACTTAGGTAACTGAGAATGTTGAAATAGATGCAAAAATGAGTAATGTCCTATTGGCAATAAAGCGTAATGTTTGAGAACATCATTTTTATAGGGTAGAAGTCAATTTTATTTCTCCTGGATAAAACTCATTTATGTCATTCTCAGTTTCTACAGTTTAGTCCTACAGAGTTGTAAGATAACTGGTCAGTGGAAGACAGTCAAGATGCATGCCCCCTTGAGGTTCTGGTAGACAGTGCCAGCACTGCAGGGATAGGGCACCCAGGAATTACTTTTGCAATTACTGCATCCTTTTCTGTCTTTGGTAGTTGGTCCTGACATTCTCCAGAAACCTTCAGCTATCCATAAAACTCTGTTATAGCAGCTACATTTTAATGGTGCTTTGTAAAAACGAAAGTGGAATGATTGTGGACAAATGTTGGGAAAAGCAGGACCAAAGAAAACAGCACAGGAAGAACACCAGATTATAAATGGATGCCAAGACTTGAGCTAAGAGTGGTGTTAGAGCAGAAATCCTCAGGCATCTCAAGGAACAATCTGGTCTCTGTGGCACTTGGAATGGGGGATTTAAATGATTTTATGTGGATAGCAGAGTAAAGGATGACCTCCAAAGGCTGACAGGCTTTTGGACATTTGGGTTGGTAGATTCTTTGAATAGTAGAATTTGTGAGGGAGGAGAGACTTTAAGTGAATTCTGATGTTTTCCTCCCCACTAATGCCTATTTTTAGAGTTTCAGGAAAGATGACACATAATAATTAAAAAAGTTTTTATAGATAATATGTATCAGTAAGAGTAAATCAATAAAATGCAAACAATAAAATCAATAGGAATCAATAGACATTTGAAAAAATTGATAATGTATTTATTGAGAAGTCTCATTCACACTTGGGTTCCAATACATCCTATTACAGTAACTTTTTATTACATTTTTACATATCCTCTTATTGTTTTTATGGAGACATGTAGGTTATTTTTTTCTCTCTGTTTAACAATAAGTTAGCATCCTTTATGCTGTTTGCCTCTTACCTTTAATTTAACATATCTTGAAAATCTTTCCATGTCAATACCTCAGGTCTTCCTCATTATTTTTGACTGTTGCATAGTATACCATTGTGCAAATGTACTATAGCTTATTTTATTTTAAAAATGACACTTGGGGTTGTTTTCAGCCTTTTTACAGTTAAAGTATGATGCTATAGTAAGTAACCTTGAACCACAACATTTCCCATGAATGCAGGAATAACTAACTGTAAGATAAATTTCCAGAAGTGGGATTGCTGGGACAGAGGTTAGGTGTACTCTAGTTAGTTGCACTTTGATGATTAACCTATTATAGGGGTTGTGCAACTTTGCACTTTCTTCAGTAATGATGAGAAGAGGACATGATTGCCCATAGTCTTGCTGTGCTGAATAGTTTCTCCCGGTCCATTCGTCAGCGTTCTCCATACTGATCTAGGACCTGGGAGGCTGATTCTAATGTTCAGCCTTAAGAGATTACCTTGTCCTATAGCTTCTTGAGTGGAAGACAAGGAGGCTGGAGAAAGAGGAGAGATCATGGTGCTTATTTTCATTCCCTTTCATAACAGCTTTCTGTGGGTTGACTGACTCCCTTTTCCAAAGACCTCAGCTCTGCCTCCTACTTCCGTTCTTTCTCTGGGTTCTGGTAATTGCTAACCGTCCTTGCTCCTTCAGGCCTCCGGTGGTAGTAACTTTCAGCTTTTGTTAACTTCTGTCCCTTTTGGGTTCCCTTAACCTGCAACTTTGTAAGCATTCTTTCTGTAAACAGTCATCCCATTTAAGCATGCCCTCTCTTTCTTTAAATGACTTTGACTGAAACACTTGCCGACAGAGTGTGTGGCTAAAATTTAATTGACAAGCTGATAGGTGAGACTGGTATTTCAGCGAAGTTTAATATGTTTTTATTGTACTTTGAGAAGATGAATATCTTTTCATATGTTTAGGTGCCACTTGTAATTTTTTAATTCTATGAACTGCTCATGTCCTTTGTCCATTTTATTTGCTTATATTCATTTATGGCCGTAAATTCACTTATGTATTATTCTGGAACATTTTTCTTTTACTTCCTCATAGATATTTTTGATTCATTTGGAGTTTTTTTCTGGTTATGGTGTGAGGTCTGAATTTGACTTTATATTTTCATTTCTGCTGGAGAAGTGGTAACACATGGATGAAAAAGACCATTTTTCAAAGAGTTCTTAGACTTGACTGCAAAGCATGATACATAAAAGGAAAACTTGATAAATTAGGTTTCATCAAAATTAAACATTTTTGCATTGTGAAAACCCATGTGAAAAGGATGAAAAGATAAACTATAGATGGGAGAAAATATTTGGGAACTACATTTCCAACAAAAGCTTATATCAAGAATATATAAAAAATTCTCAAAACTCAAGAAAATTCAAGTAAAAAAATCCAAGTGGAAAATAGCATAAGACATGAACAGATATTTTAGTGAAGAAGATATACAGATAGCAAGTAGGCACATGAAAAGGTATTCAACATTATCAGGAAATTAAAATTAAAATAATTATTATTTTTAGAGAGGGAGGTGAGGAAGGAGGGACAGAAGGAGAGTCTTAAGCAGGATCCACACTGAGGAGCTTGATGCAGGGCTCCGTCTCACAATCCTGAGATCATGACCTGAGCCAAAATCGAGAGTTCGAGATTCAACTGACTGAGCCACCCAGGCGCCCAAGGAAATGCAAATTAAAACCACGATGAGATACCAGTACATACTGATCAGAATGGATAAAATATAGTGAAACAGCAAATGCGGACAAGGATACAGAGAAGCTGAACTACTCATATGTTGCTGGTGGGAATATAAAATTATACAGCCACATTGGAAAAGTTTGGCAGTTTCTTATAAAAGAAAACTGCAATTATCACATGACCTAGCAATTATACTTCTGGACATTTATTACAGAGAGATGAAACCTTGTATTCACCTGAAAACCTATCCACAGTGTTCATGACGGCTTTATTTATAATAATCTAATACTAGAATCATCTGTCTGTCCTTCAAAAGCTGAGTGGTTTAGGAAACTGTGGTACATACATAGCCTGGAATACTACTCAGCAATAAAAAGGAACAGATTATTGATACACACGACAACTTGGACAAATCTTCAAGGGATTATGCTGAATGAAAAAAAAAAAGCCAGTCCTAAAAAACATTGCATACCATATAACTCACATAATATTTTGAAGTGACAAAATTTTAGAAATGGGGGACAGCTTAGTGGTTGCTGAGGGCTGGGATTGAGTTGGGGGTGGAGGGGAAGGAGATGAGTGTGGCTACATAAAGACAACATGAAAGATCCTTGTAATATCATAACTGCTCAGTATGTTAACTATGGTAACAGACAAGCCTATATAGGTGAAAAAGTCATACAGAACTACACACACACACACACACACACACATATATACACAAGCACAAGTAAAACTGGGGAAATCTGAATAAGATAGATTATGTCAGTATCAGTGATATTTTACTATAATTTTGCAGAATATTGTCATTGAGGGAAAGCTGGCAAAGTATACAAAGGATCTCTCTGTATTACTTTTTATAACTACACATGAGTATAATTATCTCAATAAAAATTTCAATTAAAAAAGCTTATCTTTATTCCCATAGATTTGAGATTTTGACTTTTTCATGTACTAAATTCCCTGTGTATTTATGCCTATTCCTAGATATTCTATTTTAGACAACATGAAGATTTTGAACTTGTTTCTTTTTTTTTTAAAGATTTTATTTATTTATTTGACAGAGAGAGAGATCACAAGTAGGCAAAGAGGCAGGCAGAGAGAGAGGAGGAAGCAGGCTCCCTGCTGAGCAGAGAGCCCGATGTGGGGCTTAATCCCAGGACCCTCAGATCATGACTTGAGCTGAAGGCAGATGCTTTAACCCACTGAGCCACCCAGGCACCCAAATTTGTTGTTTCTAAAAGATGGCTGGTTTATAAATAGAAATTTTGAAGTTTCACTTACTACATCACCACCTATGGTAAATTATTTCCAAAGATGGCTCCAACAATCTGTCTTACCTGCCCTTTTCCACTGCTCACATCAAGGGGTGGAGTGTTTCCTTTTCTCTTTGCTTCGGGGCCAGCCTTATGGCAAGCATTGGCCAATAGAAAGGCAGAAATCATGATGTGTGATTTCTAGTTCAAGGACTTAGCAGGCCTTGCAATCTCCATTTTTGCTGTCTTAGAAACAAGTCACACATGGGGCACCTGGGTAGTTTAGTCGGGTAAGCATCTGTCTTTGGCTCAGGTCATGATCTCGGAGTCCTGGGATGAAGCCCCTTGTCAAGCTCCCTGCTCAGTGGGAAGTCTGCTTCTCTCTCCCTGTGCTCCTTCCCTTGCTTGTGCTCTCTCTTGCTCTCTCTCTCAAATAAATAAATAAAATCTTAAAAATAAATAAGTAAGTCTTAAAAAAAAGGAAAGAAAGAAACAAGTCACACATAAAGAGGCTCAAGATAGACTAAATTATGGAAGACCAGATGGAGAGAAGGTGGTTCCAGCCTTCCATCTTTGCTTAAGCCTAAGACATGGGGGTGAGACCGTCTTGTACCTTACAGCCCAGCTCAGTCACCAACTGAATTCAGCCTCATGTGGGTCCAAGTAAGATAAGCAGAAGAACTGCCCAGCCAATATATGGAATCATGGGAAATAAATCATTATTTTAAGCCAGTAAGATTTGAGGTGATTAGTTATGCAACTCTAGGTAATTTATATATGTAAATATAACAAGCATAATTAATAGGTAAAGATGAAAAGACTTTTCAATTAAATTAATTTTTATTGAATATCTACTATGTGACCAGCCACAACACAGGCAATTTAAGGGACATATTAGATGAAGTCATATATGTTAAGAAGTGTTTTTTTAGGTAGTAAAGGACTTTCTACATTTAAGATCATTTGCATTACTTGCCATAAAAGGACCAGTTAAGAATTAAGGGAAAATGGGGATGGAAGAAGACTGGAGAGGGATAAAAAGGGAAAAGACAGAGATGGGGAAATGGGAAAAAGTTAGGGAAGAGAGAAAATGGTACAAAATTGTTAGGAGAAGTGGTGAGGTGCAGGGAAAAGAGAAACAAGGGAAAGAATATGGATGAAGGAAAGCATCGAGGACGAGGGGAGTGTAGCTGCAGACAAAAAATGGGAAGGTATCGAGACAAGCTTGGTGGAAGAGAAAACTATGCTTATCACATCTTGCATTTGTCTTGTGAATTTCAGGAAAAGTTTGTTCTGCCTCCTGAAAATCTGATACCCGAGAAAATTATGTGAAACAGAGAAATTTAGGACAATTCTTTTGTACTGCTGAGAACATTTTCAAACTTCACAATTTATTTTTTTTTAAAATAAAGTTTCTAATGGGAGCTTTGAGGTCTTGTCCTCAAGTAAAGATGTTATTTAGAATTGGGAAATTTACTTTGGAATTTTAATGGTATCTCATATATACAAAAATCCTCATTAACTTTGCTGAATAAATAAATGAATTCACTAGCTAGGCTTTTGGAAATCTCTTTGAAATCAAGCACTGCTGGGCAACCTTATCTTTCATCTTTGGAAGGTCAAGGTTGGTTTCTACTCTGATAACAAAGGTCCTTCATTTGTGACCAGTCACCTTCCCCTGCCAAATGTGCTTTTTAATTCTGTTGTGACCGTTGTTTGCCTACCCAAGCCATCCTTGCTCCCTTTCCCTGAGAGTTTACCTTCTCATAAGTGCTGGGTGGGTGACAACCTCTGTGAACCCAGGGAGTGAACTGTGATTTGTCTAAGGTACTCATGGTGGCCTCATTCCTTTTGCAGACATTGATTTGGAGGACGGTCATGTGATTAATTCTAGTCCATAGGACCTGAGGGGAAGTCACCTGAGGCGCTTCTAAAAATTCCTTGCTAAAAACAATTGAAACAGGAAGAATCTCCCCTTCTCTTTACTAGATATTGTTGTGTCTAGACCTGTCAGCTGATGCTGTGAAGCCATATTTAACCTGTAAAGGGAGTCATGAGACATGCTGAGGAAGACAAAACTGAGATCTGGAAGACTTCATGGTCTCGATCCAAATTTGGATCAACTTGAAGATAAGTGGAAGAGATATTCTTGTTGAAGTTAAACAAATATTGTGAAGATGTACATTTTATCATTTCTACATGTCACTCAGCAATACATAATTTAGGAACAAAGGAAATAATACTTACATCTTAAAAATTAGGCTTGAAGGAGGAAAATATTTCTACTCTTAGTGATCTTGATAATGTCCATATGAGATCATCATATCGTTACAGAGAAGGAATAAATAACTTACAAAATTTCAAGGGATATCTGAAGGTTTATGGGTATGGATATTTCTTAATGTTGGCAACAATTTTGGGGACATAAACTTGATCTAAAAGATGTCTTGATAGAATGCTCCAGGAGGGACCTGAGACCACCCGAACTTCAAAACCAGTTTGGTCATATGTAATTGGAGGTAACCTTGTCAACTTCTTTTATTTAGAAGATAAAAAAAGCAGGTCTGTGAAGTTAAGTGATTTACCCACACTTATATAACTTGCCGAAACGCAGCCAGCACTAGGACCCTGGGTTTCTAACCAGAGTCATAAATTTAAGAATGCCAGTGATGAGGAACACTGGGGAATCTACTCTTCAATTGTGCTTGATTTCCTTCTCTACAAAAATAATTTCACAGCATCTGAAAGATTTGTACCATCCTCGGTATTTGTAAGCAGAATCCCAGCCACAAATTGTAGCCTGAGAGTCGTTTTCCTGCTATGGGACATCAGGTTTCAGGTCATAGGAAAACAAAATCAAACCAGACTGGCAGGGCTTTGGCTTTTGGGGAGACGGTGGAGAGACTGGTGGAGAGACTAGTGGAGACGGATCAGAACAGAATCAGAGCTGGGGTTTTCCCAGAGATGATCCCTGGCTCTGGATTTGTCTTTGGAATTCCTGTTGCCATGCAAAGCTGGTGACTTGGTTCTGTGTTATTTATGCGATTTCAGTGGCACATTGTATATAACTAAGATGCAGTTATTAGGATAGTTCCTGGCTCCTGCAAACCAAACTCCCTTGCTCCCCCAGGGCACTTTCTGGGTAAATATTTTCTGTTAAAACAAGTCTTTTAGATTTTTTTTTTTGATATTTAAAGAGAGACACTGTTATTTTATTTCTCCGTAGGGGGTCAGCTCTATGTCTTTACTGAGCTCTGTATTTCTAGTTGCTGAAGATGTCTACTCCCTATGAGGTATTCAGACATCATTTGTTGATGATAAATGAGGCAGTAACTAAGTGAAGGAAGAAGTGGGGTGGTTTGAAACAAAGCATTTATAGAAGAGCCCCATCCTAATTAATTATTAGCTGGCTTGCCTGAAAACACCTAAAATCAGGCCAAATATCCAATGCATTATTCACCCACTCGGACTGTGGCATCTGGTGTTGTCCCAAGCCAAGACAACATATGTATCAGAAAATGTTTTGCTTATCTCCTGGCACTTGGTGGAGCTCAAAATTAAGTCCAGAGGAGGAAAGGAACTGAAACTATTTGTCTTAACTGATTGAGGTTTGGGTCTCATAATTTTATTATTATTCAAGTGACCACACTGCTTCAAACAAACCAAGAGAACAAGCTGAAAAACAATTACTATGTGATCAGACCTGTACGGTTTTATGTAATTTAATCTACCCTTCTTGGATATTTACTAATTCCAGGCTCCCTGTCAGTTTCCTGGGATGTAAAACAAATAAGATGTTCTCTGTTTGGCTGAAGGTATTTGAACTCAGGAAGACAGACGCAGAGGAATAACTAAAACATAAAGCAATGATCATTCAAATGCTTAATGAAGATAGAAGCAACGTAGTTGGGAGCAAATACGAACCTTTGGTTTTATGCTGATGGCGATTTAGGGGCATTCTCATGGGAGAAGTAGTATCTGATTTAGGCCTTGAACAGTAAGGAGAATTTTGGAGGCATGGAAGGGGATAAAAAGACACCCCAGGCTCAAAGAATTATATGAGCCAAGTTTGCCAAAACATTGTAATTTAAAAAGATATTAAGTGAAGTAATAATTATAACTTATTCCAGATTTTTTCTTTTGCCCTGAAGGAATTAAGAACATTCTAAGGTATAAATAACCTCTACCCAGAATTGGATAAAATCTGGAATGCCTTTCGAAAAACGGACATAATGATTAATAATTCTTATGGCATTAAGACGGTCTAATGAGCTGTCATAACCATAGACCAGTCAGGCAACATTTTAAACAAGTCAAATTTGCCCCGTAAGAGTATTTTAAAGGCCAATTAAAATACTTTCTTCCGTCCATAGCGTGCTTTCAAAGTTTATGTGTAAGTACTGTAACGTAAACAAAGACGTTGCCCGCTAACGTTGCCTTACCGTCTATCATTTCTGGACTTTGAGGGCTTTCTTAATATAGGCACGATTGGGACATGTGTTTTGTTACTGAAGCCTTTTGAATTTATCTTCTGACTAATTGCGCTTTGATTTCAGAACCACAGAACAATGCGTTTTCTCCACATTGTCTCTCCCATTCCTGCAAACCTCGAGAACATGCCATGTGATGGAAATTATTTCACTTTCTCTTGATTTATGGTTAGTGGAGAGTATTTAAGACTGGGGTCAAGTTACAGGTTTTTTCTTTTTCTTTCTTTTTTTTTTTTTTGATTAAACATTTTGTTCCCCCTACGAAGGTTTCTCATTGCAACAGCATGTTCCAAGGCCACCACTCTCCCCACCCCCAAAACATTTTCCTGGGACAAGATTCCAGGAAGCACCAGTCCTGACAGTGAAGGGTGGTGGAAATGATAGACAGACTACTGGGTTACTCTTCCTGAAGTAGTGCCCTCAGAGCACTTTGTTCCAAGCGAAGTGCTGTCCCTTCAGGAGAGTCTTCGAAAGTCCGTGTGTTTGTCCTTATTCACACTCTTCCCTGCTTCCTAAAAGGACTTGGGGCGCCTCCCAGTAAAAGATGAACACGAGACTAGTAAAATGGACATAGAGAATAGAAATCCACAACAAGGAATGGGGCGGGGAGTGATAAGTATGCCAACTAGACTAAACCCCTAGTGCTGATGTATGGACCTCAGCGCCGTTGACATCCTAGGCTGGGTAATTCTTTGCTGCGGGGTCTGTCCTGCACACCGAGGGACGTCTAGCAGCCTTCCTCTGGCCTCAACTCAGAAGGTGCCAGGAGAAGCTCCCGGTTTTGACAGCCCAAAGTGTCTCCAGACACTGCCAAATGTCTCCGGGGGTGCAAATCACCTGCAGCTGAGAACACCTGCCCTAAAGTCATAAGAAAATATCTGACTTTATACTTCCAGTTCCAGAACCATAAGCCCAGAGCATACCTTTTGTAGGTTCCAGTACATTCCAGCACTTGGGTGTCATGCCTCCTGTTCACTGAGCGCAGTGGAGACCCCAGACCGGGATTCAAATCCTGGTTTGCCACTTAATAACTAGATAGTCATTTTATCTCAAAATCCTTATCTAAAAAATGGAGCAACGGCATTATTTGGGAGGACGAATTGGTATTGTGTTTCTAAAGCACTTACCACAGCGTCTGGCATATCGTACGTGCTCTATAAATTCCAGTGAGTAGAGTAAGGCCTTATTATTTATTTATTTATTTATTTTTAAGAAAAACTTCTTTCTCCATCTTACATCGTGGCTGGGATAAGAGAAGAGGAGTAGCACTGGTCCTGAGCTGAGGTGGAGGAAGAGGCAGACGTGTAGCGTAAGAGTTCTCAGGAGGTATCCCAAGGAGAGTGCTTGGAAGGATCTCAGTATCTCATAGATATTTGGCTCATCATTGGAAAGCCTCCCTCCCCTTTACCTGGAGACCGGTGGAACTGAATGGATGAAGAAAACTCCGGAAGAGCCCAAAGGGAAGGAAGTAGGAGCTGAAAGAGACCGGGGAAGGGAGGCCAAGGGATGTAGAGGAGAGGGGAAGTCCTACGACTGTGAGCCTCATAGTCCAGGAATGAGTCAGCAAGTGGGGGAAGGTTTGTGGAATGCACAAGAGTGGATGAGCTGCCCCAAAGTCGACCTTTTTGTGACATCTTCCTTGAGCGGGACGAGCCTTCAACAACAAGTGCCTTGCTGCAGGGATGGCAAATAAAAATCACTCCTGTACAGTGCACTCTAAAGATAAATTCAGCACTCAGACAGTAGTTACTATTGCCTTACAAGTATTGCCCTGTCATACACCGAGTGCTGGCTGACGACTTCGATGCGTCCAGATTTAATTATTATGCAACCCATTAGCCCAAAGGCAGAGGATGTTTAGTAAAAATGTCACCCTTGTATACAATTCATTCTGTGAAAACCATTGCTCAGAAAGTAATCCTATTTAGAAATGATTCAGAATAGGAAACCTTTACAGTTATGAAGCCCTGAATTTTTGTCCTTGGAACTGGACAGCTAAAAGGTGGGCGGAATAATTTTAGTATGTGTAAGCTTTTTCCACATAGGACAAGAAAGCCTTTACTTCATGGCTTTTGTGGAGAAAATGTTCAGTTCACTGCTCTCCTGTTTGAATCATTATGACCAAGTGGGAGAGAATGAAGATCTGTTCCAGTGGGAAATATTTAAATTAGGAGGGATTAAAAAATATCTACAATTATTTTGTATCATCTCCAAGGGAACCCACAGCCTCCTACGAAGGCTTTAATAATATCTTAGGAAATTTCCATCTGGAATAGAAAAGACAATGAAATCCAAATATGGGTGTCCCAGTGCACACATATGGTGCTGTTAGGAGCCAAACTTCCAGCTTTTTTTCTGCTTTGTGAAAGTTCTAGTAGATCTTGACATTCATTTTTGGGGGGAGACAACCATGGGACCTTCAATATGTTACTGAGCTCACAATCCAGAATAAAACTTTTGCAACTTTCTAATTTTTCCTAAATATTTACACATTACCCAGGGAGCAATGCCAGAAGCTGCAGGCCAGAGATTGGGTCTTGTTTTGGAAGCTGGGGTTCCCAGGTGGGCCTAAGAGAATTGACTTCCGGAGGCATCTCATATCTGCTAGTGAGCCAGCTGGGATTCTTGCCAGTGCGTAGAATGTACCTGGATCCTAGAGCAGGGATGTTCAATCCTTTAAGAAATTCGTGGAGAAGGAAGCTGGTCCACCAGCTTCAGTACCTGTGAGACATACCAATGTACATTGGTTGTGCTCTGGGTAAAACTGAAGAGAGACTGCATCTTTCCTCACCCACCTAGGAATGGTCCATCTAAGAGAAGGGTCCTTCTTGGATAAAAGTTGGGAAAGGAGAGAACGAGGCCCAAGGACCTATAATTTAGGAAGTGGGGTGTTTGATGGTTGGGTTCTGAAGTGGAGAAGTAGTGGTCTTTCCATACAGGCAACCCTCAGGAATCCTCCACCCTTTCGGCTGACACATGGAATAAGGCGGATTTGAACAGAGTAGACCCTGTCCATGTGACTGGATGCTGCCCATTGCCCGCCTATGCATACTTTCTCAGTTTTCTGTGGCTGTGGTGGGGATCCAGGGGCACGCATCCTTTGAGCAACCTCAAAGAATTGGTTTAGGTGGAGATTGTGGTTGGAGGCCCTTTGCTTTCTCCAAATTCGAAAGCTCCCCGTCTTCCCATGAAAGCTTGGTACATGGTAATGGAGTACGTCCCAGGTTAAGAGAGGTGCATGTTGTTTCAGCAGAGGATACCACATGGGAAATAACGTCTAGGAGGAGACCAGCTCTAGGAGTGAAAGGACTGGGTCTCCTGGAGATACAAGGACAGACAGATTCTCTTCTCTCCCTTTCCCATGTTTTCCTGACACCCTGATTGCTTACTCTTCATCCATAAAGGAAGCACGTGGGACAGAACAACTGATGACCACATCGGAGCCTACGGTGAATAGAAGGGACATTGAGGAGAGTGCAGAGAGGAGGTAAAGGGGCTGAGGGACTCTGGAAGGGGAGAGTTATCTCTACGTAAGCAAGTGACCACAAGGGGGCGTCTCATGAGCCAATGTCAGAGCAACCATGTATGTCAGTGAGTTCAGAACAATAAATCCAAGAAAGGAAAGAAGGAACCCCGAGCCCCCTGACCTACCTCCCATTTGCATATGCCCCAGTCACTTATGCATTGGAAGATATGACCTGCATATGTAACAAAGGCTCTATGTGCGGTCCCCACAGAATAAAGTCATTTCATGATGAATTTTGCAATTCCTCTCTTTCATTATGAAAAGCATTATACCAATTAGCACTATAGTGTTGCTTTTGTCAAGACCTTGACGAGTACTCTTAACCACACAATTACCCTCAACCAGATAGGTTTTATCGGGAGGCTGAAGTTCTGAGTTCTCCTAAGTTCTGGTCACTGCATGGGAGTCTCACCAATTTTTCAGGAGCATGATTTTTCTTTTCTTTTTTCTTTAAATCTCATGTCTTTTTTTTTTTTTCTTCAAATCGTGGCTCTTGCTCTTAGCAGTTTTGGCCTCACTTTAAAATTTTTGTATTTAAAACTAACTCACTCTACGCTCTTTCTACAAAGTAAACATGTACATACCACAATCTTGCAAAGACAGTTTGTCTTTCTGACTCACATATTTTGATTTCTCTAATTTTTCCTAAAGATCAAGTGTGAGGAAAATGGAGCCCAGAGCGCTGAATATTTCCTTCTGCTTGGAGGTTGATTCTGACCTCCAGCAGGCACAGTGGGACTTCTCCAGTTCTCTCTCAGATCTGGCCATTGTCAGGGTTCCTCTTATCACTCATTGGAGGAATTGTGTGTTGGTGGAAATGTGTTTGGCCAGTTTGATCATCCCCATATTCACCATCACAGGTTTTCGAAAGACAATGAAAAAATGAATAGCTTTCAAATCACATGGTTTATTGGTTAGAACTTATTTAAGACAAAGGACACAGTTTTTAGGACTAGGAGCCGATGGTGAATCAATACAAGATTATAGTTAGCGCATTAGTTACCTATTGCCGTGCAGTAATATGAACACAAACTTAATAGCTTGAAACAATATATATACTCATTATTTCATAATTTCTGTAGGTCAGGAGTCTGGCATGGCTTAGCCAGATCCCATGGTCCTGTGCTTACAAGTCTGTGATAACAATGTTAGGTGGGATTGCAGAATGGGAGGCTTGATTGGGTTAGGATTCAGTTCCAGGTGCATGTGGTTGTACTAGAACTCAGTTCGTTGTGACATATTCAGTGTCTTGCAGGAAGACAGAAGACTCCCTTAAGTTCCTTGCCACACAGACCTCTCCAACATAGGCACTTGCTTTTTCGAAAGAAACAAGGAAGAGAATTTCCTTGCAAGATAGACAATACAGTCTTATGTAATGTGATTATACATGCCACCCTCTTTATCATGTTATATTGGTTAGAAGCAAGTCAGGGTTCCCACCCAACTCAAGAGGAGGAGATCACACTAGGCGTCGGATACCAGGAGGACCGTATGATTATCAAGTAGAGCATGGAGACCAAGCTAGAGTCTGTCTGCTAGTTAGCCACACCTACTGACGAGTAATACTCGTGGCCAGAATTAGAAGTAAATGTAGTGATCCTTGCACACTCATGCTTTGCTACAGCAGGTGGGGGGAAAAGGTGTAATGGTCATATCACCTGATCCCCAGCCAGTCAGGAATGGCCAACCTCGGAGCCTGTGACTGTCTCCCTCTTTTCCCTGACAGTTACAGTCTTAAGTTACACAAGAGATGATATCTTCTGGGATCTGCAGGTACTTCTAGGATGGGCAATACTGACTAGAGAATCATTGGACTTTTCCATTCTTTCCAGGCTGGTAGATGCAGAGTCCAATTGGTGGCTTGTCAGAGGAACACACTTCTTATCTTTTAAAGGACTAGTGCGCTACAGTGGCATGCCCTGATAGAATATAGGTATGTTAAAGGTAGATGGGTTTCTTTGAAGTTTCCCTCTCTGTCCTGTACATTCCTTATTTATTGCAAGGGGCTCTTCTGTTGTCATCTGTTTTCTTTTGCTGCCTGGTGGGCTTCTGCAGAAGTATTTCCTGCTCAAGTTCTCTCTTGCTCTTTCCAGTTTTGGCCTTGCTTTAAATTTTTGTATTTAAAGCTAACTCACTCTAATCTCTTTTCTACACAGTAAACATGCATACACCACATCTTGCAAATATAGTTTGTCCTTCTGACGCAAATCCCGGGATTACATCTTGGATTATGTGCTGGGTGTTTCTGTGTGGTGGTCTTGGGTTGGATATCTTCAGGGGCAGATTCTAAGACAAGGATTTGAGTGTAACTAGTTTATTTGGGAGGTGATTCCAGGAAAGAGCCACAGGGAGCGGGGAGGGGAGATAGCAAAGGAAGGGAAGGTATTAAAGAGCACCGTTTCCAGCGGATTACTGCTGCATGTGGCCGGGGTTTAACTCTGTTGGGCAAAATGGTAGAACTCCATTTCCGAGTTGTTGCCCCTGCTCCCACTCCCAGGGTGAAGGAGCTGGGATTTTTCAGTACTGGTTGAGGACTGTCTCTAGGGTGCATTAAGTCTTTGGCATTTGGGGCCTGCTGCCTATGGGTCAACTGGGCTATCATGTCCAGAGATTACCTCAGGGAGAGAGTGGCTGGTGCTTGAAGTTAAAAGCCATTGTTTGGGGAGCGGCCATTACAACTGCTCAACTGTGTCTCAGTTTGGCACATGAAAATGTGGTCATCCGGGTTACGTCATTTCTTCTTGTGTTAACACAATTCCTCCTCTTGTTACCTCTGTCTGCGAGACATCACCACTTAGACTTGAATTTACTGCATTATCCCCATCTTTCCAGTGAGGAAGCTGAGGCTTGGAATGTTCACGTGATTTGCCCAGTGTCACGTGGCTGCTTGGTGACAGACCTTTCCACCGCTGTCCATAGCAGGGTGTCCCAGGGATGAAAAGGGGCCGAGGCTGCTTCACTTGCACAAAGTCACTGACCTGATCTAAGGCAATAGGGGTCGTATTCCAGTAGATTTCTCTCTGGGCTTTTTGTTTCTAAACTTCCTGTTTCCCCCTAAGCTGAAATTGGTGTACTAGCTTGCTGTAGTTACGTAGATGGTTTAACAATTCTCCTGCTACCAATTCCAATTAGTTCTAGAACTTAGATGAAGTACCTACACTCTCTACAGCTTATTTTCTCATTCAGTGAATTTTGCGGGAATCCCTGAACCCTGACAGTGTGAGACAAGTGGATTTGCTTTTTTTTTTTTTTTTGTAAGGATTTGCGCTTTGGGCCAGGTATGAAGGAAAAACTTCCCCTGATTTATGTTTAATATAGAGCGTGGTTTGGATGGCCTTTGTGTGTCAAGCAGAAAATATGGTAGATCTTCTCAAAATATCCACAGGCATGTCCTTTGTCTTCTTGTATGAAGACTTAAAAGTGTCACAGGAATAGCTACTGATGTGACTAACTAGGGCCAAGAGCGGTGAAGACTGTGAAACATAACGTCCTGGAGATAGCATCTCCGGGAGGAATGCACAGCAGCATTCTTCTTTTCTTGCGTGAGTTCCTGCAGGTTGTCAGCAATCTGAGGGCAAGATCTTTTCTTAGGGCAAGCTAAGATATTCACTGTTTCCCCAGAGTGAGTATCAAATTATCTGGAGTGTAAGGAATACACAATGGCAGAGATTTTATGTCTAATGAGCAGAGACTGGAAACACATTTGGAAGTCTATCATGATGTTTCTTTTCCTACCTCAATCTAGTGATCTCATTGGGTTGCATTCTCTGTGGTTTGGCTCCCGAGTCTTTTCATTCCCATCTTCATCTTTCCAATTTGCTGCCCCATTTTATGGTCTGCATCTCTCCTTCCAAGTTCTTGCTCCTCTTCATCATCTTGATTTCTCATCTTGTATTCAACCTGTTGCAAGCCCCCTCTGATTCTTTCCTCCACTTAGTTTTATAAAACCGAATAGTATGTGTGGCTACTTGGGGGACAGAATGAAGAGAGACTGGCAAACCTCTCTAAGCTACGCTACATGGTTTTCCTTTAAGGCTTCTATGCTCTTCCTAGATATCTGATAATAAATGGAAGAAAATCTTTGTAGAGCCGATAGGGAAACTGAGATGCCAGTGATGTAATGGACTCAGTTAGGGTTTTATGACATTGGTAACCAAAAGAACAAACTTCAAGTCATTTGATTTTTATTGTCATCTTTGATCCACTGAGGTGACTCTTCCCCCTAGAGCACAGGTCAGCAGATTACAACGCACGGGCCAGTTTCTGCTCACCACTCATTTTTGCGATCAAGTTTTATCAGCATACAGATATACCCATTGGTTTCCATATCATCTATGCCGGCATTCCTGTTGGAGCCGTCATGCTCGGTAGTTGCAATAGAGATCTGAGCTGCAAAGCCTAAAATATTTACTCTTTGGTCCTTTATAGAAAAGGTTGGCTGACTCCAGAAGAGGATGATAGCTTTGAATTTTACGGGCTTGATATTTCACATAATTGACTCAAGAAATATGGTCCAAAACCTAACTGAAGCTTCAGAGGCTTTCAAAAAATTCATCTATCTGCAACCATTTTCCATTCTTGTATCAGTCAGGGTTCTTCAGAGAAACAGAAGCCATAGATGTAGCACCTTCTCTTTCTTAGTCCAGATAGGACCAGTAAGACACCTTGGACCATCATGGCATGGGGAGATCTTCTAGACTCTGTGACAGTTTGTGCTCCAAGGAACCAAGTCCAGAAGCAAGGCTGTTATTATCATCCCAGAAGTGATGACACATTAATCCTCACCTAGTCTGAGTGAAGGATGCAGATAACAGACAGGGCCAGCTCCATAATTCTTGAGGCCTCGTGTAGATGAACACACACATACACACACACACACACACACCACCACCACCACCACCAACAACAACAACAACAACAACCAACCTGTGGAGAATTTCAAGATGGCAAAAACGGAGTTAAAGCAAGTGCAGGGCCCATGACACAGGGCCCAGGGCAAAAGCCAAGGCCGCATGCCCAGGAGGCCGGCCCTGAGCCTCAGACTCTGGAGCTCAAAGAGACATCAGGGGCCACCTATTCATAGATTATGACAGTTGCACATTGAAAACCGGCCACGCCACACTTCTCTGCTGATGACCTGGAGTGGGAGTACAGCCCACTTTGGCAGCTCTGGAGAGGGGCCCCACCAGGAGCGCATGCTTCTCAGTCTTGGCCCGAGTTGCTGGATTGCGCACTTTCTGGATCTGAAGAGCGTATCTGGATCCACAGCCGCGTGGCTCCAGCCTCCTCACCGGCTCTCCCCAGTACCTGGCTGTTATTTTTGGTGACTGACGGCGGAGAGGTTTGACTTGTAATTTTCATGCCTGAGGCTTGAGTTTCACAGGAAATGTTTCAGAGAATTTAATATAGTGCAACACACACACACACACACGTTAACAAGGGCAGATTGGTTGTGTTCTTGTTGCCTGACCATTAGGAATTTCTATTCTTAGTCTTTTTCTCTTTGCACTGCTCCTTCCTGACTCCTTTCCTCCACCTCCACGGTTCCTCGTTGTGCCAGTTCCTGAGCCCTTCACTGCCACACGGATTTCCTTTCCCTCCCCTGCTGCCAACCCTGCTGGTTCTCTACGATGAATGAGGATGTATCATTGCCAACGTCCTCCCAATCTTTTCCAGACTCCTTTCTCCTTTTATTCTTTGCTCTGATCAGATTCTCCTCTTACTTTACAGACCTTGAATCTAAGGACTGATTTTCTCCCTCTGTCCCCTTGAACTGATTACACAGTGCAGCTCATACTTAACCATGGCTCCTGCACTCCCTGCGTGGGTGGTTTTCCCAACCTTCTGTCCAGTCTTCCATCTTCATTTGATTTGCTCAAGTGCCGGGAAATAAGGGACCGGCCAGTCTGAATGCCTTCCTTAGCTCCTTTATTTTTGTCCGAGTTGTAATCACCCTTCTATTCTTTTGGACCTTATTTAGTTTGTGTGTCTAACCCTTCCATACTTCTGAGGGGAGAGGCATCTGCTCCACTCCCCCTGCCTCAGATTAAAAAGAGAAACTGAGCTCATGGCATATGCATGACCTGTCTGCGTTGGGAGGTCCAGTGAGGAACATTGGAAGTTAAACTATGTAGTGTTGTAGGCAAAATATGGTCCTATTAGTTGAGGTCAACTTGGTCATGGTATTAGGTGGCTTCAGGGTGAACAGCTTATAGACAATGCATAGTTGAACAATCTGGCTGTTGCTCAGAACAAGGTCTGTCTATAGTCATTGACAAGGCATCAAATGCTTGAATTTGTTTTGCATCCTCTTGAGTTATGAAGACTCAGGAGAACTGTGCCAGTGATCAGAAGCCACTTGCCTGTAGTTGCTACAATTCTGCTCTCAGAAATGTGGGAATGGGGCATACACCTTTAGTTTGATATTTGGTTCAATATACCTTTTGTGCTAGACTATATCCTTTATTTTCTTTCTATCCTTTTTTCTCTCTCTCTCATCCAATTCATTAATAGATGGACCAATTATTTCTTCATAAAGAAAGAATATGTTCTTATTTCAGGCTTATTAACTATTGTCCAGCCACGATTTTCATCATCTCCTACGTGTATAGACAGTGGGTACCGAGTAACTGCTTATTGAATGACTATGTAATAGCGACCTGACTGGTCCAACCTGGTAGTGTCAGAACTTGGCAAATCATTCTCTTCATAAGTACTAGATAATTCTTCTCTATTAATTTACAGGTAATATTAAAGGTAGTTCCTGAGAAAGTCTTCAAAATCTCTGACCACCCAAGATACTACACCTCTTGGATATACTCCTCCAAACTCTATGGAAACATAGTTGAAACCACGAGCTGCAGCTTTTTTGTAAATCTGTTATCATGTATGAGAGGTACCTAAATTAAAATTCAGGACTGAGAGGATTTGGCTTGTTGATAAGGAAAGAAGGATGAGGAGGAGTGCTGAGAGTGAAATGTATCATACACATGCCTTGGTGCATATATGGATATGATGGCCAAAGAAGGACAGCTTTTTAACATGTCACGAAATAGGACTAAGCCTTGTTTGCCTCTGGTATAAATCATCACTCTTTGGCCATTTTGCAGAAATAGTATTTCTCCTCTTGTTTAGAGTTTGCTCCATTGTAGCATACTTTGATTGCAAAGATTGTGCCATTAGCCTTCTTATTTTGGAAACCCTATCAGCGGTGATAATGAAGAAACTGGAAGATTTTAATTTTTCTGTTGCCCTGCACTTTCTATCTCTGTATTCTCTTGCTGATCTTTCTTACTATAGCATTTTCCCATCTCTGCCAGACTAACACAATCTACCCAAAGGCTCAAATCAAAATGGCACCATCCTCAAGAAGTCTTTGCCAATCTTTGCCAGCCAGATTAATCTCTTCCTTGTCTCTTCTTTAGCTATTGGCTTATGCCTCTTCTGAAGTGTGGATTATGGTTTGCCTGGTTCCAGAGCAGCTCATTCCGAGAAGAGTTCTCAACTTTTCCTCCACTGCAGGCAGATTCAAAGTAAGGACAGTTACTTATTTGGCCTTCTATTCCTCATGGGGCCCAACAAAGTGCCTTGTGTATAATAGGTTCTCAATAACTATTTGTTGAATTAAATTAGATTACATTTTATAAATGTTTATTTATAAATGAGAGAACATTGCCTTACATGGTTTACAAAAAAAATAAAAAAATTTGTTGGGATAAAAATAGACTAACAAGAACTTAAGTTGAAGGGTTACATCTTACACAATGAGGTTGTATCTTTTTGAATTTTTGGAAAGCCTCTCAGAATTTATGCTTCCTAAGTATCTTGCTGCTCTAGCATTTTGCTCAAATGCTAAAAGGCATCAGAATGGATTTTGATAAAATGGAATATTTTTAGGCATTCTGATCAGCCCAGTTCTGCCAAATTCTTGGCCTTTGGTATGTGCTTCCAAGTAATGTCAGAGGCTCACACGTACACACGCTGACATTTACAAGGCATGAGGTGGGCACAGCCAAGTTCAGAAATGAAGCTCCCTTTTGATTGGCTCCCCAGAACTTTCTCAGATGCATTTATTGTTTGTTACTGGAGGAATGAGAGGCGGCTGTACCAAATGAATTTCCATTCATTTCTTCACTTTGGGAAATAACATCTGCATACAAAGGTCAGGTATTCTGTGAAGTTGTGGATTCATGAGGTTATATTTTTTACTATGTGAAGGGGACCTCGGGCCACTCTGGCATTGGCATTGACAGAAGTTACACACAGGGCTGGGCTGTTTTAGAACTCCCTGGTGTGGGATTTGCAGAGATGAAAATGAACAGGGCTCCACTCCAAACATGTACTTGATTTTAGCAAATTCCAGATAAGAATCCAAGAGGCCCACTCTCTTCTTTCAGAAAAATATTATCTTCTATCTTTAAAAAAAAAGCTCTATTTTACCTTTTTGCGCCATAAAAACATCAGAATGTATTTCATAACTTCTGGAATTCCACTGCCTTTTTAGGTGGAGGAGCGTTCCAAAATGGAGAGACCAGGACTGTGTGGGGTGTGTGTGTGTGTGTGTGTGTGTGTGTGTGTGTGTGCATGCACACCCACACGTCTGAATCCTTGTCCAGACAAAAATAGAGGTTAGGTAAGTTATAGGAAAGAATTTTATAAGACTAAGCAAAAATGATTTCTGTTTCTAAAATAGTGCTGGTTATGAAAGATACTTTTTTCACACTATGTAGTTAACTCGGAGTTGTGAGTAGCTAACTCTGGAGTTGAAGTACTCCTGAGAATTGACATGGCCTCTTCTAAAAGCTACAAGAGAATTTACAAGCTCCATGATGAGCTCCATGACGCCGTTTTCCTATTATGTGGCTCAGGATACCACCAGTTGCATCCTTTCTCCAGGTGTGCTGAGAATGTTAACCCTTCTGCTCCCAGCAGGGCCATGTGGGAAGGGGAGTTCCCTGGGAGGTGCCAGACCGTCTATCCTGGCCATAGGCAGGAAAGCATGCTTTTATTTTTATTTTTTTTCTCCCCAAATATGTTTATTTTAATTTTTCAGTGTTACAAGACTGATTGTTCATGCACCACACCCAGTGCTCCATGCAATATGTGCCCTCAATACCCACCACCAGGCTCACCCAATCCCTCACCCCTTTCCCTCTGAAACCCTCAGTTTGTTGCTCAGAGTCCACAGTCTCTTCTGGTTCATCGCCCCCTCTGATTTCCCCCCATTCACCCTCCTCTTCCTTCTCACAATGCCCTCCATGATTTTCTTTATACTCCACACGTAAGTGAGACCATAAGATAATTGACTCTCTCTGCTTGACTTACTTCACTGAGGAAAGCATACTTTTATGAGTGAGGCCAATAGAGATTCTGGAAACATTGTAGCCATGTCTCAGCACTTCTACCTGTTAACTCTGAAGAATCAATATTTTTAAGCTCCGAAGCCATTCTGTGGAACTGAGGCTATGGCGATGCCCATTCTGAAGCTAGGCACAGGTGGAGAAGGATGGGCTGACTTTGCATATGGGGACATCTGGTAATACCTGCCCATACTTCCTGGCCTCTGCCACGGCTCACGGTGTCATGGCAACGGGACAGCCCTGGCTGCAAATGGCATGATAACACCACCACCATTAGGCAGTTTATAGTACTTTCTCCTATTCAAGTTCATCTCACATTCACTATCTTTAAAATAACTCTTGGAACAAGCAGAGCTGGCCTTATTTCGTCCCTCTCTCTTTAGCCTGTCAGAGGAGGACATGGGACTTGCCTAAGGCTATACAGTTGGTACCAGTCCAAGTTGAGAGTGGAACCCAGTTCCCCTGAGGTTAATCCAGGCTCTACCCACTGTGATCCTGGGCGCTCAGTATCACATCCAGGGAGGTTCTGTCTCTGGATGGGAATAGAGGGAAGCAGGATCCTGTATGTGAGTGTCTCACTGAAACACTTACCTTTATTATGACAGAAGAAGAAAACATGTTTCTATATTGAAAGAATCATAATTTCCAAGACGTGTCTCTCAAGAAGCGTCACGATAATTGTAGGGCATCTCTATGTCTGAGTTCTAATCAGAACTTGCACACCTAAGTTAAAAACATATTGTAGGGACTTTGTGATAGCAGGGACAAGGCACACCTGGGGAGGTGTTTGTTATTCCCCAAAATGACAGCTGTTTATTTGGTCTTTTTTTTAACTATCATGAGGACCAGTTGATTCACTCTCTGGTTTTTAGGATGATCCAGAAAACCAGACCGATGATGCTACTTTCAGGTATTTCACTTTTGTATTTGGTTCAGCTCTGTAAAAACAGATTTTTTTTTTTTTTTTTGCTTTGGAGCCAACTAGCCTATTTACTGGCAAACAGAAACAGAAAATGTAGATTAGAAGTTGGTTAAAAAAAAAAAAAGAAGTTGGTTTCAGGACTTAAATGCATCAACTTAATTTTAGAACTTTAAAAAAAATTGTGCGGGAGCCAACCAGTCATTTTACAATCAAGATAGGTGACTAATTTGTTTTTAGACCTAAAGAATTTTATGTTCTGTACTATTTGTTATTTTCTTATATCCTTTTTGTGAACTGAGGTTTTTTTTTTAAACAAAACTTTCGCTCATATTGGTTCTAACCAACATAGATGTTAAAATTGGCTTTAATTTTTTTTCTGTCTAAATCTTCATTTGTAATATCTCTTTGTCCTTAACCAACTGCTGGTTTTTATGTGCGTATTACCAAAAGAAAAGGAAAAGAAAAATAGTTTAAATCGACTCCTAGAATAATCCACGGTGACATTCTTAACATTTTAGCATATATTTTATATTAACCTTGCTTTTTTCAATCATTCTAAGCTCAACAAAGTCACTTTGAACAGTAGGTATGTTTACAAGCATTGTCCAAAATGATAGCTGGTTTTTTTCAATATCATTTACAAGTTCAAAAATCTGATAGGACGCCGGACAGCCCTTAGAAGTATCAGGTAGCGAATGCCTCAGGGTTTCCCTGAGTAGTGAAACAATGTATTTACCATTCTTTGAAGTCTTCGAGATCATGGCGAGTTTGGAAGAGCTGTCTGTAAAGTTGTGTAACTAGTATCTAAGGTCCAGCTGTATTTCACTTGCCAAAATTCTTTCTTTCATTTTTTCTGTAAAAGAGGCTGAACCAGGTCCTAATTCTGGGTCTGATACCAATGAGCCTGGAAAGACACTTAACTTCTGTGAGACTTTGTTTTCTAATCTAAGAATGGGTTTGGCCCAGTAGACATTAATGATTATTTCCAGTTACTACATTTGTTTATTAAATGGTCATGTACCATCCTGTGATGTTCTACACAATAGTGCTACACAGAGTGAGAACCTTACAACTAAGGATTAAAAATCTTAAGGCAATAAAAAAATAATCTTAAAGGAATCTAATTTCATACTTACAGAAGATTTTTCTTATTTCTCGAAGGTCATTCTAAGATTTCCATGTACTTTTCTTTTTCTTAATTTAACATAGATATGTGCCTGTGTTCCTTCATATATTAATATATTTCTTCCCTGGGTTTTGAACACTAAGTTCACATGCTGCGTATTTCGGAAATATTTCCTTACCCATTTGTCCCTTTTGTCTTTAAGGCGATCACTGATTCTCGCTTCTTGGCAAAGTAACAGCCATTTTAGTCAGTGCAGTTAAACTAGTAATGATAAAATGACTGACTTAATAACTAACCATTTTAATTTCTCAACTAGTTGTTTTGGTGTGTAAATATATGGTTTGCTGTTTTCTTAGAGATTACGCTAATTTTTGAAACAGAATGTCGTCACAGAGCCATGAGACCCCTCTAAGGTTCTTGTTAAAGATTCACAATCTCTGGTTATACTCACTCTAATTTCTTGGTAGACTGATCAGTTGAATTGGTTGAGAGCCATATCCGATCTCAGCCATCCCCTACAATACTCATCTCGCTTCTGAACTTACCAGTCTTTTTGTGCAGTGAGCAAAGACCATGTTTTAGTAGCAAGATTGTCTCTTAGAGGGTCATACTCTGATGATCAGGTTCGAGGTTACCAAGTGCTTAACAGTATTAGTATTCACACCTCTTGACTGGAATTAAACTTAAGAAAACATTTTTAGAGCTGTTTAGATTTGTAGCAAAATTGATAAAGAGGTACAGAGAATTTCCATGTATATCCTGACTCCACTCTTTTGTTATCAATATCTCCTACTAGAGTGGTTATGTTTGTTATGACTGATTAACCTACAGTCACACATTTTAATCAAAGACCATAGTTTACCTTAGGATTCACTCTTGTTATTGTATAATCTGTAGGTGTGAACAAATGTAGATGGACATGTATTCATTTTTAGAGTATGACACAGACTGTTTTCAATGCTCTAGAAATCTGTGTTCCACCTAATCATCCTTCCCCAGTCCAACCCAACCCCCTAACAACCCCTCATCTTTTCCTGCTTTCATAATTTTGCCTTTTCCAGAATATCACACATAGTTGGAATTGCATAGTATACAGCCTTTTCAGATTGGCCTTCTTTTCACTTAGTAATATGCATTTAAATTTCTTCCATGTCTTCTCATGGCTTGATAACTCATTTCTTTTGAATAGAGTTGAATAATGATCCACTGTCTGGCTATACTCCAGTTTATCTGTTCACCGACTTCTAAGTTTGGGCAATTCTGAATAAAGCTGCTATAAACATTTATGTGCAGGTTTTTGAGTAGGCATACATCTTCAGCTCCTTCAGATCTATATCAAAGAACATGATTTGCTCGATCATATGGTGAGAGTACATTTAGTTTTATGAGAAACAGCTACACTCTCTTCCAAAGGGGCTGTGCCATTTTGCATTCCCACCAGCAAGGGGTGAGAATTTCTGCTCCCTCATCTCCTCATCAGTTTTTGGAGTTGTCACTGTTTCAGATTTTGGCCATACTAAGCTCTTGAACTTTTTAAAAGGTGACATGGCTGTTCGAAATTTTGTGTGGAGTTTTTGGCTCTGTGTCCCTTGGGCCAAGACATGGGTTTGCTCTCTCAAATATCTTCAAATGGACTCTGTAGGCAGGGACCCTGGATTTTCTGACTTTGAGGAAGTTATTTCAACTTCCTGTGTCTCGGCTTCCTCCTCTGGGAAAAGTGGGACAATAATAGTATCTACCTTATAAGTTCTGGTGAGAATCTGCATGGAACAGTGCTTAGCAAATACAAAACATTATATAAGTATTCACTATTATGATTATAAAGATATTGATCATTATTCTTGCTTTCAAGAAGCAAACTATGTTCTTGTTTCTGATGGAGGTATAGATTCATAGGGTTTTTGGGTTCCAAGGACCCTTAAAGGGTGGATAGCCCAGTCTTTTGGCCCAAATCCCCCACAATAGCGATGTTAGGAAGTAGAGGCAACTTGCAGAGCTCAATACAGCCCACTCCAGGTGGGCTGATTAATCTTGCATCAGGAATCTGAAGTCCTAGGTCTCCTATATCTTAGAACTATATCACAACATGTATGGTGTTTATTGTACAACTAGATTTATCAAAAATGTAGATCAATTTGCTAAAATGTAGATGATTTAGTGGTTTTGGTAACATGAATAATTCAACTGCCTTTCAAATATTTGGAGAAAACAAATCAGAAAATGGAAATTCTATAAAAATTCTAAAGAACGGGACAAGAATATTCCCACCCACCCTACAGTCTCTTTCTGACCGTGGAAAGAGGGACCAAGTTTTAAATTCAGCTTAGCTCCATATACTTGATAATTCTGCCTGTTTTCCCAGATGATGGAATATTTCTTTCCACTTCTCTATTTCCAGTTCACATATTATGAGGCCAGAACCCTTTTGATTCTCTGGGATTTTCTTTAAGAAACCCAGATATTCCAGAAATAATTCTCAAACCTCACAGAATCATCTAAAAATAATCCGAGGAAAAGAATTGAGTCCAGGTGCTCCAAAACTTGATGGAAACTAGTGCAAAGAACAATGGCATTGTCAAATAAAAAAGAATTTACTTCGGTCTACAACATTCATTGAAAGTGTATATAAGTCCGCAAACAGATACTTTTGTTGTCTAGAGGAATTTTACCTCCAAGTTTTCAGAATTATGTAACATGAAAGTCGATTTTATACCAGTCATGTGGTAGGAGTATTTTGACTCCAGGGTGTAACTTCATCTTGATTTCTGGACATTTACTTTGAATATTGAATCCCACTGTGATTGGTTTGTTGGGGATTCATTCATCCATCCATCCATCCATTCATCCATCCATCCATTCATTCACTTTGTCACACAGGATCGTCCAAAGTAAGCTAAAGTGATCATTACCCATAGGCTTGGAAAGTTTTTTTGTTTTGCCTTTTAAAGATTTTATCTATTTATTTGACGGAGAGAGATAGCGAGAGAGGGAACACAAGCACAGGGAGCTGGAGAGGTAGAAGCAGGCCTCCTGCCGAGCAGGGAGCCCTAAGTGGGGCTCCATCCCAGGACGCTGGGATCATGACCCGAGCTGAAGGCAGACACTCAACAACTGAGACACCCAGGCATTCCAAATTTAGAAGGTTTTAAAGCCATTCTTTGCAAACTGTAATACGTCCCACATAGAGAGGTTATCCAGAAAAGATCTGCTCCAGCATTTTTATAGATGAGGACACTGGGGTTCAACGAGATTTAATAGCTTGACTACAGTCACACAATCTGACAGACAGAATGAAGGGCGCCTGGGTGGCTCCGTCAGTTAAGTGTCTACCTTCAGCTCAGGTCATGATCCCAGGGTCCTGGGATCGAGTCCCTCATCGGGCTCCCTGCTTAGCTGGGAGCCTGCTTCTCCCTCTCCCTCTGCCCCACCCCCACTCATGTGCACGTACTCTCTCTCTCTCTCTCTCAAGTAAATAAAATCCATAAATAAATTCTTAAAAAAGAAAAGATAGAATGAGTTTCCCAATTTGGGTCTTGAAATACAACTCCAGATTTGTTCTCCCTTCACCCTTAAACTTTGTCCTCCCCAGGCCATAGCAAACCCCCATATCTGAGCATTAATTTCAATTTGTCTTTCTCCACTCCCCTTTCACACTGAAAGCATGTGAGCTGTAGACTGCACTGTCACAGCATACAAACAGAGCCTACAGGTCCCTTCAGATCTGTTCGTCCCCATTGCTTCTATCGAGAGCTCTGCCACTCGAGGCACTCTTGCAAGTGATTTCCACCTGGCATATCTGTTTCCATTTTCTGCTCCTTCAAGCCCTTTCTCCATAGAGCAGCCAGAGTGATCTTTTTAACAGGCTTAAAGCCTTCGAAAGGCTTCTCTTTCCACCTGTGATGCAATCCACCTACACGGCCTGGCTTAGCCAGCCCCCTGCAGTGCAGCCATGCCCAGCTCTCAGGCCTCTGCCCTTCACCTTCTCCCAAAACAAGTCTTATTTGTGCTCTTTAAGTAGGTACAGATGCTTCCCTCTCTTAGGGTTTCTATCCAGTTCTTCTTAAGTATTTCTGGAAATTTCTCTATCCCCATAGAACTTCATACGAATAGATTAAAAAGATTTTTTTTTTTAGGGTGTCTCTTGTTCGATACCCATCACCTCCTTTCAGACAGCCCACCATAAAACAGCCTCTTGGTCACTTTCTCTCACACCACCTTACTTTGATTCTCAATATATCTTATATATTTTATAAGCTCCATGGATCACACATAGTTTTCTTGTTAAAATACAAACAGCTCTTTTTCTGTTGTTCTCCTTCCCACTTGCATGCAGGGTAGCGAGCGAGACCCTGGCCCGCCTCATTCACCCCTGCATTCTCAGCACTTGCGAGGAAATGCCGGTCGATGCTACATCTCACTTTCCTTATTTCCCAGCATCACCCTTCCCTGTCATTGTCCAGCTTCCTGAAATGACAGGGGTTCATCCAATGGTGAGGAACACTGACTTTGAAGGCAGAGATATAGGGCTCAGATCAAAGCCCAGCTATCACTTACTGCAGAACCGTAGACAAGTTAATTTCTTGGAACCTCAGTTTTTCTTGTCTGTGAAATAGATAGGGCCAGTAATAGTATCCACCTCGTGGGGTTGTGGAGACAATGAAATGTGTAAACATGGTGACCCAGCCTGCCACACCCATGTGAGTGTCAGCAACTCTGCACCGTGTGTGTATCATGTATATCACGTGGTTTCCTTATATGTACAAAACGTGATAGTTATATGCTTTTATTATATACCATATATCCATTATATATATAAGTATATATAGCTATTTTTATTATTCTATTATTTGATAGAACAAATAAGATGTGTAACAAGATTTGTAAAATACTATAGACTAAATGCCAGTCATTCCTTTCTTAGCTTGTTCTATTACAAGATTGAGCCAGCTTTCTCTGGTAGCCTCCCTTCCTCCCTCCCTCCCTTCCTTCTTTCCCTACTTTTCCTCCCACCCTTTCTCTCCCTCTCTCTCAAATAGCTTTATTTATTTAAACACACAATATAAAATCTACCCTCTTAAGTTTTAAGTGTGCAATACAGTATTGTTAACTACAGGTAGGATGTTACAAAGCAGATGGCTAGAACTCACTCATCTTGTCTAACTGAAACTTTATGTAACATTTTAGATGAAGTAAACAGCCGCAGTAGAACATGCTGTTATGACAAGTGTCCTGAAGGTGGCAGCAGAGGTCTAAGGTTTGGAAAATGTGGCAGCTTTTCCAAGACACAATATATGATTTGAAGGGGAGGGAAGAGTTATCCTAAGGTCCTGTTTTTGTATCTTAAATTACCCTTTGTTATTATTATTGCTGGGAAAGGATGTGTCAGGTTATTTCGGTAAGCCGCTCTAATGCAAATCATATCTGGGAAGTGGGAGCCTGTTATTCATTAAAACCTCAGGCAAAATGAGAGCATTAGGGCATTAATAGGATGCAGGAAGTGAAATTGGTGGTGAAGGGGAGGTAGAGGACTTGTAGCAGGAAGCAAAGGGCTCCCCGGGGCGTGGGCGGGCACATTCTTTGGCCCCAGGACTCTGATCTGCAGGCAGAGGCACAGCCAGGGGAAGTCAGCTGAGCCCTCTAAATTGCAGGGCTAGAGCAGAGTAACCTCTTGTCTGGGTTTAAGTCTTGAGCCCCTGGAATCACCTCATTCAAGCTTTAAATAACACGTAGAGTCTACAGTGTCTATGCGTACAAAGCAGATTCTCTGTATCTAATAGAGATCAGGGGAGTAATAAAATGGATAAAAGTAGGCCAGAAGCACTGTCAAGGGTTCCCATTTAGTTCCTCTGTGCAACTACATATGAAATACTTCACAGTAACCACCAGATGGCAGTATTGCACTACAAAATACTTACCCACCCACCGGTTCCGGCTTGGAAGTGAAGTGGAGCTTTACAATCACACTTGTTTCCCATTTGCAGCAATAATTAGAATTATGCTTATAAGGAGCAATTATTTACACTTTTTCCGTAAATGAAAAATACACTTTTTTGTTAATAGTGGCTGTTTTAGGTAATCTTCAGTTATTGTTTTGGGAAGAAGAAGAGAATCTAAAGGTTATATTGTCTCTGGCTCTATGTTATGATTGAAAATTTTCTGTTAAAAAACAACAGCTATGCAGCGCATGAATCGAGGTATAATATCCTCACCGCAAGAATATATCAGCTGCCGTGAAGCTGCAAGACAAAAACAACATAAAACTGTTCGGTTCATAATTTACTCTTGGATTTGCAGCCTCTGACTTTTGTCTAAAAGCATAAAACACAATGGTTACAAAATAGGGCTTGTATTGTTTACATGTTTTGTAACCACTTATGTACAAAATAGCTCTCTGTAAAATGCGTCTATGTGGCTGAAGAGATGGGAAAGGTGATTCTCGAATCAGGGCTTGTATGTCAGGTACCTGGCACAAGCCAGGTAGAAGTAATAGACTAGGGAGTGGGTGCAGCCAATCCTTTATGCAGTATGGTTGCAGCCTCACAGTGAGATGTCAGGTTGTCATGTAGTGGAAACATCACAGGCTGAGCCGTCCGCTGCTCCCCCCCCCCCCAAACAGACTATGTTGGCCCAGGAAAGGGCACTACCGACCCCAGCGCCCAGCAGTGGACCCGTAATATCTTTTGAGAAGAGCAAATCCATTGTTTCCCCCTATTTTGTTTCATTTGGATTAAATCTCTAGGATAAAGACACTACTGGGGGATACAGAGCATAACAGGCAAAAATGAGTGGCCTTAGAGATCATCCAGATTTCAACACGGATTCTTACATGACCAAATCAATGCGCTCCTAGTAGGCACAGCTCGGGTGAATTCCTTCATTAAGCTAGGACTCTGGTTTGGGCCAATTTAGACTCCAGTCATTCATGAAGCTTTTCTTTCCCTTTCTTTCCTCCCTCACCCTTCCTCCTTCCTGTCCACCCACCCCTCTCTTCCTCCCTCCCTTTTTTCTTTCTTGCCATGCCAATGCCTTATTCCTTACTGTATGCCATTCATTTCATCCAAACATTAGAAGTAAGCACTTTAGTTGGCTTATTTCCATTATGGGCTGAGTTCTGCTCTCCCTGCTCCCTTCCTATGTTGAAGTCCTAACCGGTTAGGGCCTCAGCATGAACTGTATCTGGAGATATGGTCTCTAAACAAGGAATTAAAGTTAAATAAGGTGATGGGAGTGGGCCTTAATCTAATGACTGGTGTCCTTAATAAGAAGAGATTAGGGCACAGACAGGTGTAGAGGAAAGACCACGTGAGGACAGAGTGAGAAGCCAAGAGAGAGCCCTCAGCAGGAAGCAGCCCTGCTGGTACCCTGACCTTAGACTTCTCAGTCTCTAGAGCTCCATAATCTTCTGTTGTTTAAGCCACTCCCCCGGTTTGTGGTACATTGATACAGCAGCCCCTAGCAAACTAACGCAGCCCCTGGGATTCTTTTTTTTTTTTAATATGGAACAATTCAAGAGTCTGTGCTTCCTCCTTGCACAGGGGCTATGCAGAACCTCTCCGGATCATCCCAGTTTTAGTATAGGTGCGGCTGAGTGAGCGCTCCCCTTCGATTCTTTAATCCCCCCCATTTACCATACTTTTAAAATATTGGCTCTTCTGGGCCTGGTGCCTCACCGGCTGTGGCCGCACGCCCCTGTCACGGCGCACCCAGCGACTGTGACTGCCCTCCCGCAAGCGTGAGCAGCCCCTGAGCGGCGGCCCTGCACTAGTTCATTTTAATCTGTAGTATCGCTGGTGTCCATCAGCATGAGCCGGAGACAGACTCAAAAATGTGTGCTGTGTGCATGGGAAGGAAGAAGACCATGACCAAAGATAATAGTTTTTGTCTAAAATGTCCTCTTACTCATGTATGGGCAAAGCTTATCTCCCTCCCTGCAACAGACGCGTGTGATGGTGCTCCTCAAAATCCCCAGGTTTGGGCAAAAACACTGGAAATCTGCAGATGGCAGCATGACCTTGAACATCATTATTTCAGAGCAAAAAGCACTGCATCCTTGTCCTGCTGTCTCTCTTCCTTCCTTCCTTCCTTCCTCTCTCTTCCTTCCTTCCTTCCTTCCTCTGTCTTCCTTCCTTCCTTCCTTCCTCTCTCTTCCTTCCTTCCTTCCTCTCTCTTCCTTCCTTCCTTCCTCTCTCTTCCTTCCTTCCTTCCTCTCTCTCTTCCTTCCTTCCTTCTTTCCTTCCTCCCTCCCTTCCTTCCTTCCTTCCTCTCTCTCTCTTCCTTCCTCCCTTCCTCTCTCTCTTCCTTCCTTCCTTCCCTCCCCTCCCTCCCTTCCTTCCTTCCTT
>CM052799.1:182412639-182446143 GCA_028533885.1 Nasua narica | reverse complement strand
TATATGGTTATTCAGCTACCCACTGGGAGAACCCCAGCTTGGATTTAAGCATGTTTCAAAATTACCCTTCAGAGATGTTCCCAGCTTTCTTTCGAATTCCTAAAAACTCGTTTACCAAATGTTAAAGTAATGGTGGTTCTCAGAACTTAGAGCAACAAGTGGTGAGACCGAGAGCTGCCTTCCAGAGGCCGCGCACAGGCTACTCTGTAGCCCAGAGAGGGGTAGACACCCCACAGATTCTCCCCATGCACAGGCTACTCTGTAGCCCAGAGAGGGGTAGACACCCCACAGATTCTCCCCATGCACAGGCTACTCTGTAGCCCAGAGAGGGGTAGACACCCCCCAGATTCTCCCCATGCACAGGCTACTCTGTAGCCCAGAGAGGGGTAGACACCCCGCAGATTCTCCCCATGCACAGGCTACTCTGTAGCCCAGAGAGGGGTAGACACCCCACAGATTCTCCCCATTCATTTTCGAAGTGCTTGCTTCAGGGAACTCCAGGAAGGACCACTGTCAGAAAAATCTAAAACCTCAAACTAGGGGTCAGCGAACTTTTTCTCTACAGGCCCAGATAAGTAAATATTTTCAGCTTTTTGGGCCACATGGTCTTTATCCCAACTCCGCTGTTGTATCCTCAAAGCAGCCACAGATAATACAGACACCAGTGGGCAAAGCTGTGTTCCAATAAAACTTTATTTACAAAAGCACTCAGGGAGATTTGGCTTTGGGCCATCTGTAGGCCAACATCTGCTTTAAACCTGGGCCTGCTATCCCTCTGAGAAGACTCTGTATGGGGTTCGAACTCATCTATACCGTTTGCTTTCCCTCATTCCCCTCCCCCCTTAAATGCTGCTATGTTTCACACATATTTTAATTATGGTCTTGTGTCATCTTTTTTCTGTTTTTTTTTTTGAAGGTAAAATGTTGGGTTGGGTCGAGTAGGGAACTGACTCTTGAGCAGATACATTTATGAACAATGGCCTGTATGTAATAATATGCATTAGGGGCGCCCGGGTGGCTCAGTTGGTTAAGCAACTGCCTTCAGCTCAGGTCATGATCTCAGGGTCCTGGGATCGAGTCCCACATCGGGCTCCCGGCTCCGTGGGGAGTCTGCTTCTCCCTCTGAACTTCTCCCCTCTCATGCTCTCTCTCTCTCTCTGTCTCTCAAAGAAATAAATAAAATCTTTAAAAAATAATATGCATTAAACGTATGCATTAAATTCTCAAAAAGTTGATGTATTTATTAATATATTTATTAATAATCAGGCCCCATGGGTGCTAATTCCACATACAGTCCACTTGAGGCCATTAGCTGGTATCTAGTCTCTAGTGGAAGATAGTTTAGATGGAGAGAATGATGATGAGTGGAAATCAGCAAACATGAGGTCCTCAAGGCTACCTTTAGGCAGACCTGACCCCTGAGTGACCCCAGACTGTTTTGCTTCTTGAAGAGATTCCTTTGAGGGAATTGACATGCTGGGTTATTTCCCACCTCTCCAGACTGGAGCAGATCCCAGAGGAATAAAGCAAATAATTTCCAGGAATTCACCCTGGTGAACTTCTTCCACAGCAGGTCGAGATGCTTTGAAGGATGGGTTGGGTAACTTCTGGCCTCACCTTAATTCTACCCTGAAATCTAAGCATTTAAGAACGTTATAGGAGTAAAGCTCTTGCTTCACTGAAGCTGTTTAAGGCTACTTCTTTTTTCACACAAAAGCCCCTCAAGAAATACTTTGTATAGATAGACTTTGTATGGATTAATTTATGAGTGAACTCTGTCATCTGTATGTGTAGTATGATACCCATTGATTAAATAGTAGGCAGAAACCTATGGTTGGCCTTCAAATATTGAGCTGGGGTCATTTGAATTCCTTCTTTATGTCAGGTCTCATATGGAAGCAAAGACATTCCAGAGGCTTACCTGTACAAGGAGAGACTTTGTCTATTTTCATCTTTCTGGAGAGTTTGGAAGTCTTATTGCGTGGCCTGGGTTACAGAAATAGACAAAACTAAATAGAGAAGTCTGCTTTGTGGGAAGAGACTTGAAAAGTGTGGTTGCTAAGATAGTGATAGGCTTTATGTAGGGGGACTTTCCATTATAATTATACCCAAAGAACCAGAAAAGTGAATTCAGATGAAAAATATACATTGGGTACTTGGAAAGTCTGTTTTACACAACAGACAGGTTGTGTAAAACCCTACAGGGGAATTCTCCTGAGGAAGACTTGAGAACTTGCTCAAGGTGTTGGAATGTAAAGTACTGCTAAGTTGTTTTAATTACTGGCTGGAATTTGATGGAAAGAGGGAAAAAATAACCCTCCAGATGATACAAAGTAACTTATTTCCTCATGCTCCATGGATAATTTTTTGGGAACCATTTTCATTTTCCACCCTTACTTGACAAGTTTGAATATGTGTTTTCACTGCATATCTGAACATCTTTCCTGGGTTCCAGAACTGTGCTGTCCAATATGGCAGCCACCAGCCCCATGTTGCTACTAAGCACTTAAGATGCGGCTACTGTGACTAAGGACCTGAACAGCTAATTTTACTGAAGTTCAGTTAATTTTAATTTAAATAGCCACATGTGGTTATTGGCCACTTTATTGGGTGGGGCAGGATGGATATAGAACATTTCCATCATCATGGAAAGTTCTACATAGTAGTCTGTTCTAGAGTGTAAGAGATCCGATTTTTATTCAGAGTTGTTTTTCATATTGAAAACTTGGCTTTCTCCCAGCTGACAAAGTGTAAAAAAGAAGCCTATGAAGAAGATAACTTTGCTCCCATTTTATTCAGACAGTATCAACATTTGTTCAAAACTTTTCCTCCCCTACTCTGAGTAATTCCATTTCTTTTTATCTGCAGCATTTTGTATTTCTTTTTTATCATGTAGTTAAATACCAATATAGTAATTTCAGGAAACTCTTTACTTAGTTTCTTAATGCTTGAAATATCCTCACCAATCCTTGGAGTCATAACTGAGTGACCAATCCCATATTCTCAAGGAAAAGAGACAAAAAAGAGAAAGACTTGTTTTCTTTGTGCCAAACAGAAAAGTGCTACGGTTTAGCAATAGAAAATTCAGAGGTAGGAAGCTTTTTAGGTCTTGAAAATGGACTCAGAGATGTGCATGTTAATGTACCTTCCTGCTCTCTAGTTTCTCAGGAGGATATCTGTGAGTATCCAACTTAGGTTTTTTCTGTTTTTGTTTTCAGTCTCACATTAAGTACACATTAGCTTTAGGAAAAAAGAAGAATAAGCTTTTATTTTTATATTTACTTAGAATTGAAAAAAATTAAAATGTATTCAGCTTCCATCATCCCTCCCGGCTTAGACACACAGAACATCCGGAAGATTTTAGATACACTTTTACATATTTGTTTTCTCATTTGAATAATGGAAAAAGAAGTTGAACAATAGTTTACACGTTGACGTCTGAAGGATATATAAAAAACTGGAAATATTTTGACGGAAAAGTTTTTCAGCAAGTACATCTGAATGGACAGTATGCTTCTTTTTCTGTTCCAGGTCAGTTTCGCAGGCTAAGAGACCGTGGACTTGGAATTCATGATGCATTGAAGAGATTTTTTATTTTTTAGTCATGGTTTACAACCTTGTGTAAATGTATTTCAGGATGTATATAATGATCTCGAAATGGTCATATGCCATCAAAATGGTCAGAATGATAATTTTCTGATAATTCCATCAGGAAAAACAAATTGAGAGTGAAACGCATTGAAATTATGAGGGAGCAAGCCGCCGGAGAGCACCTGTCCTGTGGGTAAGAAATATAACCACAGGAACGTTGGCGATCAGGGCCACCTCTGGATGATTTTCGAGGCTGGAGACCCTACTGTCCAGAGAGGCAGGAGTGACTTGGAGTAAGCAGCCCCATGGGAAGGCCTTGGCTCCTGGTCTCTCCATGTGACTGTTTCCTTTGCCGCAGAAAGGTTTCTAGAGAGGCAGACCCGAGCGTCAGAGACGGACGAGATTTACTGTCCCCGCTGGCATTTACACTTTCAGGAACTTCTGGGCTTTCTGGTTGATGTAAAGTGGAAGGATGGGAATGCAAGACCGTCTTTGCCTGGGTCCACATCAATACCCAGCTTCCCGTTCCTTCCCCTTTATCTTGTCTCCTCTGTAGATCGTCAGAAAATGCACCAGCAACAGTGGACCTCATGCCAAAGATTGCCAACACCTTCTCCAAATAATAGTGATCAACATATTTAATAGACTTCAGCTGTCTTTTTGGGAGCTCTGGCAGAAAATTGAAAAAAAGAAAAAGTCAGATTCTTAAAAAGAAGCACTGCTTTATTGCTTAAATGTGGAAATAATAGAGACCACCAGCTAAGCTAATAGTTTTGTGAAAAAAAAGTTAAATGTGTCCATTGCTACTTCAATAGCACATACATTAATGGAAGGTGACAAACGGGAGTAATACGTGAAAAGGGCCTCAAGTTTACCCCCAACTCATTACTCGTCTGAGCTCTCCACCCACAGCAGTGATCTGCATATCATCTGAAGAAGCAAAGAACAGTCTGCCAACCCTCCAATCATGCTGTCTCCAAATAAACAAAACACAGTGCAATTCACTTTTCATTGTCTCCCTCCTTCCAACCCTCTCTTGCCTCTGTTTCTCCCTGAAAGTGATTCTTGACTTTGAGTTTCTCTCTTGCCCTTGGATGCTGGCTGCACTCCAAGCAGCAACGGAAACTTGTGAGTTTGGCAGACCTGACTTGTGAAATTATGCAGTTTGGTACATTTAGCCCATTAAGTCGAGATGTGAGAGCTGTGACATGATGTATGCAGAGAAAGGCACGATTCTTGACAGCTGTTGAGAGTCCTTCAAAGAAATATATGTCCCCTAAAAGCTTTCAATCTGAAGTTGGTGCACATCTCCAACGCGGCCCAGAAATTGTACAACAGCTCATCTTGTTTCTTTCTTCCTCCCTCCTTCCTTTTCTCTTTCTTCTCCCTTCTTTCCTCCCCTCCTTCCTCCTTCCTCCTCCCTCCCTCCTTTCTTCCTTCCACTTTCTTTTCTTTCTTTCTTTCTTTCTTTCTTTCTTTCTTTCTTTCTTTCTTTCTTTCTTTCTTTCTTTCTTTCCCTTTTCTTTTTCTTTCTTTCTTTCTTTCTTTCTTTCTTTCTTTCTTTCTTTCTTTCTTTCTTTCTTTCTTTCCCTTTTCTTTCTCTTTCTTTCTTTCTTTTCCTTCCTTCCTTCCTTCCTTCATTCCTTCCTTCCTTCCTTCCTTCCTTCTCCCTTCCTCCCTTTTCTCTCTCTCTTTCTTCTTCTTCTCCTACCCCTCTTTCTCCTCCTCCTCTCCCTTCTCTTTCTTCACACTCTATGAACTAATTAAGCTCCGAAAACCATTTAAACACAAGTTGGCCGTGATTTCACACTTCCAAAAAAATAGAAATTAAAAAAAAGGCTGATATTTGAAATCTTGTTTTCTCTGGCCCTGCCCCTAGAGCCTCAAAAACATTTAATAATAAATAGATATAACTCCCAACCCCCAACAAATTTTGTATTAGTTGGGGCTCTTGTCTCTTTCTACGTCTGAGTTTATAGCTAACCTCTTTTAGATTTCCCCTTCTCTTCAGCTCTCTCTGCAGAAGGGAGATGAGAGCTCCTAGGACTTACTATAAAGATGAGATTTAAAACTCCATGAGTCTTGAAATATGAATAACTAAAGGAAACCTGAGTGCCACTTTTGACTTTTCCATCCGGACTGGTCGTGGCTTTTATTTCCTCTGCACCTGCCTCTCATCCTTTTCTTTGGGAACAAACACAGATAGCAGGGTATCTAGAAAGGATATTAACATATTCAGGTTTCCGGCTTGGGAACAGTGAGTCTCCAGTTCCCCCAGCCCCCCTGAAGTGAGGTGTGGAAGCATCCTGGTGTTTTATTGCCTTGATGAAAGAGCAGGAAGCAAAGATAGATTAGGTTTTGTGGAATGGGGCAGCCAGGAAATAAAGGTGGGTGGGTCTCCTTCTAGGGATGGTGTGCACCTGACATTTACTGCCTGCCTGTCCATATTCTCATCCGTAGAATTAGAAATGGCCTTGCTCCCCTGGCCCCCTTGTTACTGCAAGGGCTATCGTGGATGTTGCTGCTGGACTTTGTAAGGAAGCCTCATACATGCCGTCTATGGCAGATGGCAAAACGTGGTCTCAACCTTTCACCCCTCCTTGTGTCCATGCCTCCTCTCAATGTGACTTTGCAGCTCCTTCTATCAAAAAGTAGCATCTGTTTTCTACTGCATATGGGCTGACCTGCTATAGCCTTTAGAACATGGTCGAGGTGATGCTGACCAGTGGTGGATGGGTCTCTCCTGTGGACAGAATTCCAAGAAGACCCACAGTGACCCTCACTCTTGTATAATCTCCTTGCCTTGAGTTGCTCAGAACCTGTGAGTATGACGGCTTACCACTCTTATGATTACATTGTAGTGGAAGGGATTTTTAGGAAATATAATTAGCTTTACAAATCAGTTGACCTTAAAACAAAGAAAGTATCCTGGTGGGCCTGACCTATTCCCATGTGCCCTTGAATCTGGGTCTGAAGGTCAGAGACTGAAGAAGTCAGAGATCTGAAGCCTGAGAACTATTGCAAGTGCCCTTTCTGGTTGGAGAGGGCCCTGTGATAAGGAGTGTGGGAAGCCTCTGATTTGCTGAGAGTGACCTCTGACTGACAGGCAGCAAGGAAGCAAGGACCTCAGTCCTACAACCGCCAGGAATTGAATTCTGCCAACACCAAAACTAAGATGGGAAGCAGATTTTGTTCCCCCTAGAGTCTGCAGACATGAACTCAACCTGAGCTTGCTTCCAGCCTTGTGATGCCCAGAGCAGAAAAGGCAGTCATGTTCTGCTGAACTTCTGATTTACAGGACTGTAAGCTAATAAATGACGTTGTGTGAAGTTCATGGTAATTGTTATACAAGAGTAGAGAATTAAGACAGTCTCAAAAGACCTGTGCATTTCTGTCCTCTCCTGGAGCCTTGCCAAGGTCATGAGACCGTACTCCGACTAGGAAGCACAACTGAAGTGCCCCTGCTGAAGGCTGGGGTGCTTCTAGGACCAGAGTCATGTTGTCCCCCAGATGCCCAAGGGAGTTCAGCCCAGAGCAGAAGCACCCAGCTTATCCCAGTCCAGTTTGCTAACCTGCAGAATCATGAGTGCTATGGTCTGAATGTTTGTGTCCCCCCAGATTCATATGTCGAATCTTAACCCCGGTGTGATTAGGGCATGAGGACAGAACCCTCACAAATGGGACTGGTGGTCACATAGAGAAGTTCCAGAGAGATCCCTCAACCTTTCTGCCCTACGAGGTTACGGCAAAAAGGTGGCCCTCTAAGAACCACAGATCAGGCTCTCACCAGAGGCCAGATTTGCCAGCGCTGAGGTCTTGGACTTCCCGGCGTCCCAAACCCCAAGAAATAAATGCTTGTTGTTGATAAGCCGCGCAGTCTGTGGAGTCTTGTTGTAGTCGTCGGGACAGACTGAGACAATGGGCTGCGAGAAGGACTGTCGCTGGGTCTGCTCCGTTTTGGGGTGGCGCTTGGTCTGCTCCGTTTTGGGGTGGCGTGTTACACAGGATCATCTCACCGTCCATCCTCGGGAGCTGGCCCCGCCCTTTGGGTGTCTCTGCTTCATGCAGACGAGTACAGCACCGCAGTCAGAAGGGCTGGGCTGACTTTGCCGTTAGTGGTGAGACCTCCTTTCCGTGAGGTTATCGGGCAGCAGATTACCTTCGAGCCGATGAAACCGTGGCACGGTTTTGAACAGGATTATCGTCCGGGTTGCGTCGGAATTCTTCATTCCCGCTCCAGTTCTTGGTGGAAACGTGATCCACTTGTAAACATTCGTTGTGACCAGGAGCTCAGGGTAAATGATTCTAACAACCCGACTTTTCACAATTAGAAATTAGAAATGATTATAAATGGTAAAAATGGACAAAATGAAAGTCATCTTGCCAAATTTCTGATTATGGCTGAAAGCAGACAGACTGGGGCAGACAAGAAAGGTAAAACATGGAATTGAAAGCATCTCAGTGGTGGGCTCGTGTTGCCAGACTTTAAAGTTGTACGGACATTCATAAACAAAGGCAGTGTGCATCCACGTGAGAGTTTGAACTGTCCTTAGTAAATACAGGGAGGCTGTTTCACCTACATGGGACTCTTCTTCAGCTGGTTTTATGTTTTCTAGATAGACAGGTAGTTCTGTGAAACAAAGATGTGGGAAGCTCTATTTTATTTTGAACTCCTGGTCTGGATATTAGGGATCTCAGATTTAGAAATTTCAATTTCTACAGCACTTTAGTAATAGGAAGGCTGCCATGGCATCCAATGTTACTATCTCTGTCAAGGAGCCACTGATGGTGGCCCATCCCTGTCCCCAAAGGAACCAAGAAATGAGAGGACAGACATTGATGAATGGAGGTTGCTCTAGGACTAGTGTGAAAGAAGTAGTTAGTGTGAAGATTAGATCAGCAATGGGGCTGCCATTGCTGGCGGGTTGGGTGGGGCTATGGCAGGCAAAGAATCAACAGTGGTTTGCAGAACAAACAGAAGAACCAACAGGCGGGTTTTTTTTTTTTTAAATTAACATATAATGTATTATTTGCCCCAGGAGTACAGGTCTGTGAATCATCAGGCTTATACATTTCACAGCACTCACCATAGCACATACCCTCCCCAATGTCCATCACCCAGCCAGGTCAGAGGGAAATGTCACAGGGAAAAATGTCTGCATATAAATACTGGAGGTAGAGAGCTTAATTTGGCATTAGTAACCCATAAACAAAAGGAGAACAGAGTGTCGGGTGAGGACAGGAGGATGTGAGTATTCAAGCCATCCCATCCACAGAGAGGCCCAAGGATCATCATTGGTTTCTCTGATATGGAGACCTGCAGGTATGTTCCAGGAGGAGACACTAACTTCTGGGTGCTTGATGTGTTCGCCAAGATACTCGGATGGAAATTGTTATGGACGCTGACATGAGAAAGAGAGTCAGTGCTCTCTAGGGGGAATTCTGCTCTGTGCACGGAAATGAAGCCTCGGCAATCTGTGCAAATGCTTTCACTGCTCCATTGTGCAGTCAGGAGGAGATGATGAACAGAGGGCAAACTGACCCCCAGTAAAGCCCCAGTCTGGCATGGTCCTCTTCTAGAAGAATCTGGGCCTTACTAACAAGCAAAACATGATCTGGAAGAAGAGATAGACTTCCGTGGGAACTTTGGAAGAGGAGAATAATGATTAGGACTGAAACTCAGCAAAAGCCTAGGTTTTTCTTGTTTGAATGGAATCTTTTCCTCTGGAGGGGAGTTGGGGATCATTATATAGTATACCTCTCTCTCTGAGAAACATTCATGCAGATTTCTTTATCCTGACCTGTGGACCTCCATCTAGTCTCTTTCCACACCCCACCCCTCTTGCTCCAGCCTTCTTTTGTTCTGGGCAAGGGAAGAGCAGGTTGGTGCATGGAGTCCCAGAGGAGAGATGCCTAAGGATGTCCATGACCCAGAGTCTCTCGTCTCTATGAATCCTCTTCACCTGTGCAGACCTGGGATAGTCCTCTGCTACAGCGTCCACTGTATTGTCTTTGGGTATCTGCTTGTTTCCTCCACACTAGGCCCTGTGCTCCTGGCAGAAATCCTTTATTTTATTCAGTCTGATGCTAGGCGCACATCACAGTGCCTGACACACATGGGCACTCAAATATCCATTGAATAAATGTGACTACATATGAGGGTACACATAGGACCATTTTTCTGTTAAAATATTTTTTGGGGACTGTTTCTATTTAAAAAACTGATGTGAAATCATGAAGAGACAAAGGTCCCCAGGCATGATATCTCTCGCAGTACGTAGGGCTAGAAATAGCTGTTACACATAGCTGGTGCTTCAGAGGCCGCCGGGCGCTAAGTGTTGCCATCTTTGATCTCTAGTCTATATCAGAGAACAAAAGGGCAGGAGAGACGGGGGAGCTGAAGACAGCAAATATCTTGTTTCAAGTTCAAAGCAGTGCTTTTGTGACCTGTTACATTATCAGGAGTGACACACCCCACCCCTGCCCTCTGGATAAACCTTGAGTGTCACCACCTCCGTCTGGGCTACGGGCACGTCTCTCGCCTATAAGCTTTGGGGGGGGTCCCAGTCCTGAGGTGCTCTGTCCGCAACATTCCAGGGAGGCCGGGGGTTGACTCCAGTGACTGCCTGCTTTTAAGCCAGGTGTGTGTTTTATTTTCTGGCAGAGCTATTGTTTCGTTACTGTCCTAAAACATCAGATTTAGGGGATACTTAAGGACACAGAAGGAGCAACTGAGTCTCGTTCCTGAAATGAGATGTTTTCACTGGCAAGTCAAAATGTCTTCATCAACTAGTTGCTTCCAAGCAGATTCTGAATACAGGGAAGTATAATTACAATACAGAGTATGGCACTTTTTCAGGGCTTGGGTATTTATAGATTCTGGCTTCATCACACAGTAGTAGCTGCATGACTGTGGGTTACTCAATCTCTATAAGCTTCAGTTTCTTTATATGCAAAATAGACACCATAATATAAACAGGGAATTGTGAGTGCTGGCGGGCTGCTCATTCCTTACTCCTGATGTTTCTTTCCATTTGGAAGGACCTCCTTCTTCCTTTTCTCCACTCTCCATTACCAGACTAAGGCTAACAGACTCTCTGCACTTCTCCCCCACTCATTCAGAATTCATGTACTCAGTTGGCGGGTCTGAAAGAGCACGTGCAGTGTGCCCCATCCTCGATGATTTCTCCCAGGGACAGGCTACTTACAGGGAGCCGGAATGTTTTCTGCTGGGATGGGACAAGGACGAAGAGAGGTCTCTTGCCCTCCACCAGCATCCCCTGACTTGTCTGTCATGGTGGGCTCTGCGGTATGATCCCTGCCTCCTGGTAATCACGTCCCGTGTGTAATTTCCCCTCCCCTTAAAGGGTGGGCATGACCTGGTGACTTGCTTCTAACAAATAGTACGGCCAAGTGATGGGATATCGCTCCTGAGATTAGGTTACAAAAAGGTTGTGACTTCTGTCTTTCTGGACCCCTCTCTGTATTGTAAAGCCCTCGAGGCCAGCATTTCTATTAGAAATGGCCCTAAGGAGAGGTCCACACAGCAAGGGTCTAATGTCTCTGGCAATGGCCAGCAAGGAACTGAGGCCCTCGGTCCAACAGCCTGAGGAACTAATCCTGACCATAGTCGGTGAGACTGGAAGCCAGTCTTCTCCCGGTTGAGCCTTTCGATGACCGTAGCCCCTGCCAACACCTTGATCGTAGCCTCAGGAGAGTCCCTGAACTGGACCCCGAATCAGCTGTGCTGCATGCAGATCCCTGATCTACACAAACTGTGAGATAAGAAATGTTTGTTGTTTAAAGCTACAAAGTTTTGGGGTTATTTGTTACGCAGCAGCTGGCTAGACCCGGGGTAACTCTTGTGTTGTCTTGTCCTCTGTCCCTCAGATGTAAGTGTATTCTCCAGCCTCACCCAGATTGGTCATGAAGATGATTGTTTGCTCCCCACCTGCATTTTACTTTTTGTCTTATTTCCAAACTGTTCATTAATTCAGAACCTGGACAAGAGAGATACGTGTTATTTATCACCTACCAGGCCTCCACTAAAATCCTCCTCGTGAAGGCTTTTCATAGGGGTGACTTGTCTTTAAGAATTGCTGTAGGGATTGCTGCAACTGAAGTTAGTAGCTTTGCCTGAGACAGCATTTTCCCTGTTTCTTTGCTATCACTAAAAATGCTCATGTTCTTTCTAGTCCTGTTACAGGCTTATGCCAGAGGCTTATGCACTTTGAAGTATCTCCATCTCCAAACCCAATTCACAAACTTTTCCAAGGCCACTGTCTTGGCCTTGCCGTTTGCTCCTCCTATCAAAAAACCTCCCCATCTGAGGCCCAGATCCTGGTAGTAGTAGAAACCTCAAGTTCATGCGAAGTCAGCATGGGAGGAATTCGGGGACTTAAGCAACCACTGAATTTTGGGATCACTTCAGGAGGAGGACAGGCTTCCTGCCTGGTCATAGAGGCATGCCCCTGTTACCTCAGGGAGAAACAAAGAGAGAGATCTGGGCTATTATTAAATAGTTAAAGACTTCTCAGGAAGTGTTAACAAGCATTTGGGCACCCTTTGGTTTTTCTCACTTGCTCTTTTTCATTTCGGAGAATTTAAATGTGTGCACTTAATTCCAAGGCTTTGGTCACTCCTGGACACCTCTCAGACATGCTCCAGGATTGCCCCTGGATGAGTGGCCTCTCACTAGGAGTCATAGCTCCCTGGAGGGCAGGGAGTGGGCACTGTCTGACCACCTCTGGAGGGAAAGAGGGAGAGACCTGGGGCCTGTGGCAGCTCGAGAACGTTAAAATGTGCTGTCTCCATCTCTTCCTTTGCATCCTATTTCAGATTCTGTTTAGGATTTAAAAACAGAAAAACAGCATTTGGATTTTATAAAATACAACAGATCAATTCCTACTTGTGGTTTTACCCTGGGGCCGGGCATAGAGAACAGTCCTAACAGATATTTTTCAAAAATCATTAGGCTTACCAGAATTTAAGCTGGCCCATGACATTTGGAGTAGATCCATTTTTTTTTTTAAACCTAATACTTTTCCACCCCCAGTGGTCTCTGGCCTTTAATCCCTCTCTCTACAACATGAATTTTAGGGAAAAAAATGTATTTACCCACTGAAGATATACTTCCATATCCTTTCACATTCACGGGTTTCTGAGCAAACATAACTGCTTGCATAGGAAAGAAAAGCACAGCTGATGAATTCCCCACTGTTTAGTTAGCCTCCATGATTTTTATAATCCTTAATTTCTGATACCAACCTCTCAATTTCCTTTGGGGCTACCCTGGTTGTTACGGAACCTGGACTGGATCCTGGGGGAAGAACCAAGCAGCACTCAGAGACTTAGGAGGATTGGAGGTTTATTTATCACCGATGGGCTCAGAGACCCTTCTCCAAAGGTCTGAGCCCCGAGTACAAGCAGGGAGGGTAATTTATACCCTCCTACTTCTGCATACTTGGTATTTTGGTGCGTGCACGTGGGAAACAGGATAGGAAAGAAGAACCCAGAAGGACTTTGAGACAAATGGGGACTGGAATTCCTTGCTGGTCTGGTCAGCCATCTTAGAGTACAGTTTTTTCCTTATCATTCCCCCCTTTGATGCCCCTTTAAAGACCTAATTTATAGGGTATCATTATCATCTACTATGGGCTGATAGCCCTGCAAGGCTAGTATCTGGGCAGCAACTCGCCTGGTAACAGTGTTTTCTATGAACTTAGCAATCCATCTTAAGGTTCCTAAGGCTGCCCAATAACCAATAACAAGTTTCTGGGAGAAAGTCCAGTCAGAAGGAGGGCAGGAGCATAAAGTCCCAACTCCTGAGGTGAGGGATATCGTGCTGACAAACCAGTGACCACGGTTAAGAAATGTCCATCAGTCAATGGGGTCTCATCAAAGGTGGAGCTGGAGCCGGTCCATAGGGTCTGGTTGACTTTCCACTGGTGTGATTCATGCAACTGATGAGCCTTCTTTACTCTGAAGTGGTGGGCCCATTGGGTGACACCTGGTACCTTGAGGGCAGTAGGGGTGATTAGAACAATAGTGTGGGGCCCTGTCCACCATGGTTTGAGGGGGTCCTTTCTAAAGCTTCTCAGGAGATGTGCCTTAGAGTTTTTCCCAGGGCTTGGAGGTGTTGGGACATTTCCAAGTTTCCAATCTGTTCAGGGTCTCTTCTAAGTCCACTTATTACAGGGGATGGCCTGCCATAGAGCCTATGAGGTGAATTATAGCTGTGGAAACTTTTTTAAAATCCAGTTGACTAGAATAAACAAGATCAATGACCTCCAACAGTTATGCTTTATAGAAGTACGACATTCAGGTCCAGGCATAAGGGTAACTGGGTTTAAAGTTTGACAGGTTTTCAAGTGTAGTCTAGTATTTAATAAGTCGGCCTCCATCATGCATTGGTGGTGGCCTTTGGTTTTTAAGACACTCTGGGCCTGATTTGAAGTCATTACAGTTAGGGACTGTCCCATAGTGAGCTTTGAGGCTCCTTTTATCAGGAGCACTGTTGTAGGCTTAGCTAAAGCCTCTGTTTCTGATTTTACGTGGCTTATAGGATAAATATGACTGTGAGGGATGAAACAGTCATCAGATGTTTCAACATTTCAACAGATGAAACAGAAAAACCTCTTTGGTGTAAAGTGTCAATATCCTAACTACAAGGAATCATTGGCAAATGGTGGAAGACTTATCAAGAGGTTAAGGGAAGGGGCGCCCGGGTGGCTCAGTTGGTTGAGCGACTGCCTTTGGCTCAGTTCATGATCCTTGGGTTCCAGGATTGAGTCCCACGTCGGGCTCCCAGCTCCATAGGGAGTCTGCTTCTTCCTCTGACCTTCTCTCCTCTCATTCTCTCTCTCACTTTCTTTGTCTCTCAAATAAATAAATAAAATATTAAAAAAAAAAGAGGTTAAGGGAATTCCCAAGTACATTATCCAATCCAATCATAAAGAAAGTGGAGTTATCCATTATCTCCACAAGTCCATAGTTAACCCTATGGAGTGAGATATGCTCTAGCTTTTAGGAATGATTTCATTATTCCAGCCACATAGAATTGGTCAAGGTGATAAGTTACATAATTGTTGGGGAATTAATCCCATTTTCCAGCTGTTTAAATTAACTATATGCCCATGGAGTTCTGTTATCATTTCCGGAGAATAATAAGCAAGAAGGTTGTCTATATATGAGTTACTGTGGTAGTTTCTCTGAAGTTTCCCTTAAGTTGTCTAACTTAGGTAAACAACAAACATTTAAAGACAATCAGATCTAGAATTTAACATCCACAAAGGGGTGTTATTGAAACATAATTTTTCTCTCTAAAAGAACCCTCATTTCCAGAAATAGCCAAATCAGGACTGATTTATTTGAGAAACAAGTCCAGTTTTAACAAACTGACCTAATTATTTACATAAACTCAGCAAGAACAGTGAAGGATCATATAGATCTTTTAGAATCTGCTTTGCTGGAACTTTATAAGGAATCTCTAGGTTGAACTTTTAGTTGCCTCTCCAGGCCAGAAGCCAAGCCAAGTACTTGCCATCAGACATGCCTGCAGTACCTGTAGATTTGAGCGAATCCGGCTTCCTGAGGTCCCCAAAGTATCCTGAGGTTCCTGCACCTGCCAGGAAGTGACATTCTTTACTCACCTGTTGAGGCTGCCAGCACTCTGTAAGCAAGGTATCAGGCCAACAGTTCCAAGGGGCTTTATGGCTCCAGGTTTCATAAAGTCAGCCTTAGCTCCTTAAAGTTGTCTGGTCATATCTGAATCTATGGATGTCTTTCTCAAATATGACATTCCAGTCAAAGCTTTGGTAAAATAACCAATGTTTCCAATGGTGTCCTGTTACAAGGAAAATAGATTTTTTATTGAACTTATGCAAATGACTAGGATTGCTATGAAAGGAAGAATACTTACTGAGACCTTTTGAATTTGAGGGTTCAGGTAGAGAGAAAAATTGAATGCTATGATTTGTTTACAAATGATTATTTTATCATGTTTCTGTAAGTTATAGGAATCTTTTTTTTTTTAGGACATTTGGAAATATTTTATTGTGTTTATGCTATTAGGTGAGATAAAATTTATTGATCTATAAAGACCAAGATTGTTAGCTGAAAAAAGCATATTATAAAACAACATGTGCACTATGGTATTATACTGTTAAAAATATATTACAGAGGACTTTTAGGGCAATGAAAATACTCTGTGTGATATAATCATGGTGGACCCACATCATTATACATTGGTCTAACCCATAGAATGCTCACCAAGTGTGCACCCTCATGTAAACTGCAGACTTGGGGTGATATGATGTGTCAGTGTAAGTTCATCATTTGTTACAAATGTTCACACTTCCATGGGATGTTGATGGTGAGAGAAGGTGTGCATGTGTTGGGAGAGGGGGTATATGTGTATTCCTTGTTGTAAGTCATAAAAATCTGAAGAAAAAGTTTCCTTAGTCTGGAAGAGCAAACATTAGATAACCAGCAATGTTTCAAACAAGAGTCCTAACACTATAATCTTTTAGTTCATTTAATCCCATGTTACTGATTCTTTTTCAGTTTGATGCAGTTTTACTTAGTTCTGGAAGTTCTTACTCATTTCAGTTTTAGGATTTTCAATGTACTGAATACTTGTATTTGTCCTAAAAGTCTTTTATATGACTCTCCTTGAAGATGAAACTCGTTTTACAAGAGAATTAGAACAATTATAAATGACAAAAACTCAGAATAGACATGGTTAATGAGCTGATGAGATGAGAGTTTACAATATAGCTGGCAAGGAAATCAGGTTATTTCTGAGACACAAAACCCTTCAATAATTAAAATATCAAGTGATGACCTTATCAAAACATTAAAACTTCAGGAAATGCATAGAACCTCTAGAATAGTTATAGCATTTATCCATGGTTTATCATTTGTTTAGCATTACTTCCTGAGTAACTTAGCATAGCCAAGGAAGAGGCCTAATGAGTTAAAGAGACTTCATTTACAATTTAAATCTTGTGAAAACTTGCTAAAACCTTAGAAAGTTTTAAAGCACATGCCTAAATAGAATTAGGGATGTTAAAGACCCCATAACGGCAAGACATCGAAACTGGTTTTTCTAGGCAGGTGGAGAGAAAATACCTACATTTTCTTGTCAAGAGCAGACCAACAATTGGAGAATACTTTGTCCTTTTGAACAGAGAGAAAGTCGACTTACAATCTTATACCAGTGTCTTTAAAATTCATTCATTTCAATCTTAGTCCATCCTGACCACACCAAAAATTCATTTCCAAAGATTTCCCTTCACAAACCTTTTACAACTTTCCTTTGTATTCAGATTTTGTCCCAAGCCATTTTTTCCCCAAACAACCATCTCATTTAGAACAAAAGTACCTTCTTTTATCTTTAACAAAATGCATTCCCATTCCTTATCTTTCTTCCATATCTCCTACTTTTTCACATACAGAATTATTTCCCTTATTTCCAGTCTTAGTTAAAGGTAGCAAATTTTTCATTCTTTAAGAAACCTTAATCTTCAGTGAAGACCAAAGAGTAACCAATTGTGAACTCTTAGACCAGAATTCTTTAGATGGCAAATTTGTGAATCAGTTAAGCACAAAACATGTTTACCAACAGACTTAAATATCCTTAGTTTCTTTGCATTAAGAGGTCAAAAGTACAAACCTATGTCCAGTCATTAATGACTTAGCACTCTATCTTATTTGGAAAAGACCCAGATGTCCAACGAATGCAATTCTATTTATCATCCAAGCAAAACTTTAAAATTTTAGTTTACCAAAGACTTTGAAAGCTATCCTAATAATTACTCGAGAAAACTTCAAGAAAATTAACCATCAATGTAGCCATCTTTTTGCTAACAAATTGCAACAGAGATGACATGAGGTTATCTGACCTTCAGTAAACCTTGATAGAATAAAAGTTTCACATTTACTGCCGATAATTTAAAATCATGTCTACCTTGATGAAACCAACAAACTTAGTTTAAATACTTAATTATGTTCCACCTGGATCCTCCCCATGGTCAATTTTCACCTGAGACAGTGGGGGAATCTGGAGTGGTGGTGTTGGGTCTAGAGGGTGCTCTTCTTGCTCCTTGATAGTGAAAGGAGGAGCCATGGTGCTTGATGCACCAAGGACAGTCTAAAAGCTAATAATGCAGGTCACAGCCAGGGTGGTCCAGAAATGGGAGAACGGGGTTGGGGAGGCAGAAGAGAGTAAGTGCTGCCAGAGGGCATAGAAGGGGTTCCCAGTTCAGGAGCTCATCAGCTCCAGAGGAGCAGACGCCATGTTTTCCTGCCAGCAAGGGGGGATAGGCAGGCCCAAGTCAGGGAATTTCCCCAAAACAAAGAGAGTTTCAGTAGCTGCTTCAGAATATTCCTTAAAGTCCCCATCCTGAAGGACATCTAGGATCATGACCTGAGCAGAAGGCAGGCACTTGACTGACTGAGCACCCCAGAAACACCCCTTGCCTAAATATAAGTATTTGAGCTTCCACCCATGGAAGGGTGGGGCCTCTCTGTCCATCCCGTGTGCTCCCTTCCTGTGTCATTGGCATAAAGACAAACAAAGGGTGGGTGTCCTTCCAGAGGAAAGACCAGTCAGATGCCCACCTGTCCGCCCTCCCAGAGACCTGGTTGCTTCTTGGCCATAACCAGTCCATATAAACCCCAGACTGGCACCCCGAAGGGGCTCGCCTTAGATCTTATGGAGTCACCACAGAAACAGGTTAGGGCCCACTCGGAATCTGTAGGCTTCTGGGGACCCTAAGGTTGCCCGTCCGTGGAGCCACAGAATCAGTTCGCCTGACACGCGAGACCAAACTGCACGTGCACTCACGCACTCACTCCAGAATTATTATAGTTCCTCCCACCCCGGGAGGCCCTGACCTGTGGAATTCCTTTTGGAAATTCCTTTCTGTCCCCCCTTTCGGGGGTTTCCTGACCTGAGGGACCTCCCTCCCTGGGAAGCCCTACCTGTTGAGACCTCTAAGAGGTCTCTGGGAGGTGATCAGTCTCCATTCCACCCTGATGGGTGGGCCTGACTGGGTCCTGGGGCCCCAGGCCCGACTGGAATCTGACATCGGGACCAGGTTCTCATCTGCCAAGTCTCCTTTGAGTCTGGGTGGGAACAGTGGGGTAGGCTGGCCTGAGGCAACAGGGAGGGAGACTGCCAAAAATTAGGCAGGGTGAGCCTTTTCCCTTGCGATCCATCGTTCCATCACTGCCCCATCGTTGCCCCAAACCGGTGGCAACAATGGGTCAGCGCGGTTGGGCTTCCCGGTCAGGGAACCATATGTTACGGAACCTGGACTGGATCCTGATGGAAGAACCAAGCGGCACTCAGAGACTTTGGAGGATTGGAGGTTTATTTATCACTGGTGGGCTCAGAGGAGTCCCTTCTCCTCCAAAGGTCTGAGCCCTGAGCACAAGCAGGGAGGGTAATTTATACCCTCCCACTTCCGCGTACTTATTTTGGCGCATGTGGGAAATGGGGTAGGAAAGAAGAACCCAGAAGGGCTTTGAGACAGGGACTGGAGTTCCCTTGCCAGTTTGGGTCGGCCAGCTTAGAGTACAGTTTTTCTTTATCATAGTGATATGCTTATTTTTGTATCTGCATTAGATTATGTAGGGTAGTCAAAAATCATTGGTGATAGTTATTAAAAAAGGATTTTATTTTAGGACACATTATATAATTTTAATATACAGTTAATATGTAACATATTTGCATAGTTAATTTGTGAAAGTACCTGTCATTTAACTAGGACACTGGATTAGTTTCCTACTGCAACTGTAATAAATTACCAAAAACTGAGCATTTAAAACAACACACTTCTTAAAAATCCAGAACCTACAGTTCTGGAAGTCAGAAGTTCTGAAATAGGTCTCTTGGGACTAGATGTCAGCAGGGCTGGTTCCTTCTGGGGACTCGGGGTGGGGGGCATCTGTTTCTTTGTCTTTCACAATATCCAGAGGCTGCCTGTGTTCCTTAGCTCACGGCCCTATAGGGCTCCAATCTCTCTTTCTTTTGTTATATCACTTTTTACTCTGACATTCTTGCCTCTTTCTTTCACTTACAAGGTCTCTTCTGATTCCAGTGGGCCTACTCAGGTAATTTAGGAAAAAAACAACTCCCTATCGCAAATTCCCTAAATTAGTCCCATCTACAAAGTCTCTTTCTGCCATGGAAGACATGGAAGGTAGTGCATGTACAGTTCCCAGGGATGAGTATGTGCCCACTTTCAGGGGACAGAGTCATTCTTCTCTTAGCCATGGGCTTTTTCAGAAGAACACTTACTTTGGTGTCCTGAAATAAAAGGGTCTCCAATTGTCTCTGTTTGACGGTTGATATCAGGGCCAGGATGAGACAAACGCTGGAGTCCTTATCATTATCGTTGCTATTTTTTAGAAAAGATACAACAAATTTTATTGTTGGTTTCTTTTGCATTCTCAGGTAACTCTGAGAGCATTTCGTGTGCCAACTTGCCCTATTATAGAAGCGATCACCTTGAATTCAGTAAATAAACCATTTGGTAAAGAAATCATTTGGTTCAGGAACCAACTGGTGTAGAAACTACACATCTTACTATAATTCAGTAGTAGCAGGCTGTTTCAGATTACTACACGTATGAGTGCACACACTACATGTAAAATAAAAGCACCTGTAACATCTACAGAATCTACAACCCATCGCTGGAAAGTTTCCACGAAGGCGAGAAGACCCGTCAGGCTATTCACTGGTGTTTATCTACCTGCAGATTTTAATTTCCTGTCGTAAGTCAAGTGAAATAAGATCTTGATGATCTGTCCAAATTTCATCTGCTGTCATGAACGTTACAGATCGTTGAAGATGGCCATCTCTTGTGCTTCCTGTTCATGCAAAGTCCCCACTGATTGCTCGCTGCCTGCTTTAACTGTTCCTGGATTTTCTCCTCCTTGTCTATTAGATGAACATCACCCAAACTGTTCTTTCCACTTCTTTCTGAATATCCCTGGTGATTTCCAGCATCCCTCTCTTTTTTGCCTTATTGTTCTCTGCCTGGATGATGCTCCTCTTTTCTTCTCCACACGAGTCTTCGATCTACTAACCGAAGGTCCGAATCACACTACTTAGACTTGGTGAATTCTGTAGCACGCATGACGCACACTGCTCACTTGGTATTTTGAGAAGGGTATTTCATCAGTGGCAAGGTGCAACTTTGTAATGTTAACGAATGTATTTGCTTTTCCCCTGGTAATGATTTGTCTCCTGTCCCTTCCCTCCTTTTCAGGCAGCTGTCAGAGCACTAGGGTTTTATTAACTTGTCCAAAGGATGCTATTGATGAGGGAACAACAGGTAAGCTGAGGACAAAGCAGTAGCTGACACCCCACAACCGCCACCCCCCCAGATGGGATATATGTGACATTCCTCAGGCACTCCTGGCTGCCCTAAAGCTAAGGAAGGAAAAACAAATTGTTAACTTGTAGCGATCACAATCTTGAAAGAGGAGAGTTTCTCTTAGTTTACAAATGCCTTTGCAATCTACAAGAACAAAGCATTTCTATCAATAACTTAGCTTCCAGAAGGGAATGTAGATACAATTGAATGTCCTTATAACCTGCAGCCCATTGACAGATACTTGAGGCAGGCAGAGTGTAATATTCTTCCAGGAAGCTCCCAACTATATTCATGTTAATGTCTTGCTAGAGGGAAAACACCCTTAACTTGTCATTGACAAGGCCTCCAATATACTGTGAGTCTTCTTTATCATGAAAATCCTTTTGAAACCTCCCTTATCCTTCCCTCCCCAACCCCATAGTATGCAATCAGCCACCCTCACAACCCAAGTGCTGCAGCTCTTTCTGCCCAGGGGTCCTGATCCCGTGCTTTAAATAAACCACCATTTTGCACCAAAGACGGCTCAGGAATTCTGTCTTCGTCATCAACTCCGGACTGCACCCCACTAAACCTCACCTATATTCCAAAACCCCATCACTATAACCAAATCAAAGAGTTAATCCTCAGTTTTGGGGTTTTGAAAGCGTGGCCTTGGATTTCACAAGCAAGGTTCAGAAGGACATGGGGTCATAAAATCTGTTCCAAAGCCAGTGAACTGTAAACAAGTGTGTGTGTGTGTGTGTGTGTACATTGGGGGAACAAGATTTCCCCTAGGGGTGCGTGAGGACATAGGCATGTCACCAGACCAGCTTCCAGATCCTCAGATGCCCTATGTCCTCTTTCCTGGGATGGCTCTATCTACAGACACGCTTAACAATCTGCACGGTTTCTTCTTATTTTCACGCTTGCCCTTCCCCCATTCCTCCCTAATTCTTGCGATGGTGGAAAACTCTGAGCACCAAACTAATGGACCCTGTGAAATAAGGATATTGAGAAAGCAACCTGCTGAGATAACTGGCAAGCATGGCCTTTTACAACTCTAATGGCTCCTGATTCTTTGTTCTAAACAGAATTGAAGGCCTGCTCAGTATTATTCAAAATAATCTTTGCTGTTAGACCACTATGCTATGTTTAGGATGTAACTCTGAAAAAGTTCAGAGAGTTGAAGGTCATTGCTATAAAAAAATCTATTCCATTTCCAGCTACTTTTTTTTTTAAAGTTTTTTCAGTGGTGCTTATTAAAACAAGGAATATCATTAATGCTGGCCTTTGTCTCATTCTAGCAACAAGTAATATTCATTCATGCAAAGATGAACTAATTAGGAAAAACAAACCAGACCTATCTAATTTAATAAGAGATGAATTTCTGGTAGAATTTGAACTTTTTTTTAGAATTTGAATTTTTTTATTAACATTTTAAATATATTTGTATTGTTATGAGATGTGTAATGATATGTTGCCAGAAAAAAAATTAAAAAAAAAAAAAAGAACACAGTAGAACCTGTATAGTCATAAGATATTTAAAAAAAATGTAAATTTACATTCTTTTTATTTTTTTTTGTAGTGAATTATGATAGGCTTATTTAGGAAAATTCTTTGAAGTATAATTTATTGTATTAGGATAAAGTTCTGTGGGAAAAATGGAATGGAAACATGACTTTGAGGAATGTTATAAAACAAGATCACATGTACAATTATATTTTTAAATGGACAATGGTGTGTATCAAATTCCTTTGGAATTTAGATTCCACTGGAAACATTTAACAGAGTGGAGTAACAGCTTTATTTTAGACTTGCAATGTTTACGGAGAGTCTTGTCCAGCAACTACTTAAACTTGTGATAGCACAAAGATGGCAACTAAAAATGTGTTAGGTAGGGGCACAAAGTCCTTTGAAATTATTTTTAGGGCATGAATGAACAAAAAGAGTTGAACACCTGATCATACAAATCATCCATAATGATTTGAAAACAAGATTTCAGGGGTGCCTAGGTGGCTCAGTGGGTTAAAGCCTCTGCCTTCGGCTCAGGTCATAAATCCAGGGTCTTGGGATCAAGCCCCGCATTGGGCTCTCTGCTCAACAGGGAGCCTCCTTCCTCCTCTCCCACCGCCTGCCTCTCTGCCTACTTGTGATCTCTCTCTCTCTGTCAAAGAAATAAATAAAATCTTGAAAAAATAAAAATAAAAACAAGATTTCAGATGAGGCTAATAACCTATAGACCTGGGGGTTGTTGGCAGAGCATTGTTTCCCAGACCAATGGAATGTGGACTGACCTCTGACAGTGGGAGGCGCCTGGGGTGGGGGTGGAGGGATGACGGAACTTGGAGAGTCCTGTCTGAGAACTTCAGAACCAAAGCCCTCACTCTGGCTGCTGTCTCTGGGTGCAGGTGGTACGTGGCTAGGAGCAGGGGAGTAAAGATGGCTTCATGGGGGAAATGCCTGGGATTTTAGAAATGTTCATTCATTTGATTCCTCTTAGTGTCCCTTCTGGGTTTGAAGCCCACAGCAATTACCCATCTTATCAATGCTCCCAGTGTAGCTTATCTTCCGTTCCTGTCTCACTTTTCCCACTGCCCCATCTGTGCTTCCTGAGACCAACTCCCAAACAAACTACCTGCAACCAAGTTCTATCTCAGGGTCTGCATTTGGGGGCATCCAAACCAAGACATGCACCATAAGTTATTTCTTCAGTAGAATACATTTAATTTCAATTCAATTTAGCATGTGTTTATTGGGGGCATGCTAGATTGGCTGTTGGGACACCTGATAACTATTGATTAATTAATCAGGATGGAATTGCTGCCAGTATCAGCTGATCTTTCTACGGCACGTTTGGAAAGAGATTTGGAAAAAACTGACCTTGAATGAATTAATCTTAAAAAGAGATGGTATGGGTAGTGAGCAGCTGATCTGTCAAGGGCAAATGCAAATGACATAAGAAAAGTTGAATATTTAGTGGATTCTTTTGGAATAACTGTAATTTTTCGGTGAACATTTTTTCCTTCTTATGAAATTTGCTGCTGCTCCCTCATGGCAAGTGGGAACCATAAAATAACCCAAGTGTAGTGTCTGGTTTTAAAACAACAGTTAAGCTTTATTTGTAAGGGCAAATAAGACTCATGTTCTATACTGGAGTTAATAGGAAATAAGCAAGATTTTCCCCTTAACTTTCACTATGGCTCATGCAAATGCTGGTAATGCAATTATGTAAATGTGTAGCTGAGGTTTGGAAAGCTGCCTTTATTATTTAACTATGAAGTTATAAAATGTCTAATTTGCATATTACATTTTTTTTCTGCAGTGCTCTAAAGTTTATAAACAAGACTTTTTTTTTTTTGAGAGAAGAATTTAAAACAGAGGCTTCTGGCAGTGAGACTATAGAATCTTACCCAGTATTTGCTTTGAGTTGGACAGGGAGGCATGTTTATAACTACCAGTGCAGAAAACTACAGTTAGACAGAAATACTAAGTGGGTTAGTAACTTCTCTAAGTTATTAACATGTAGAGCCAGAGGGCTTGATTTTTGTAACCTTGGAGGCAGAACTGAACTTCAAACTGAGCTCGGGCACTTGGATGGTTCCTCTCCATGTATGATGTTGAGCAAGTGGTGTCCTCACTTCCGTGTCAGAAAAGATGGAGGTCACTCGAGACACTCAGAATCATCACTGGCACACTGGTGTCCATTGGTTTGCTTTTTGATGCTCAAAATTACTGAATAAGTTCTTCCTTCCCTGTAGCTTTGCAGAATTATAATAAGGAACAGACGTGGATTAGGAAAAAAAAAAAGACACAGAATGGCAAGACAGTGCCAGCTGCTTATATCCATAGAAGTCTGAACTGGAGAGAAGCTTAATTATACTCTACTATTTAAAAATTATTTTTGGGATCTTACTGTGCGTTAGGCTCTGTGTTAGACACTTTACAAAGATGACCTCATTCCATCTCATTTGCATATTATTCTTCGAATAGAAAAAAGTCATTCAAAGAATTTTCAGATGACTTTTGGGAAAAAAAAAAAAAACCACAAACCAAATAAGCAATTTTATACAGGTAGCCTGGGCAGATTTGTTTTACAAATCCTTATTCCGTTCATTTTGCAGTTTTCTGTTTTCCAGCATCCTCCATTCCTGTTGACTTAGCTTCTTATTTGCTTAGAAAAGTTGAGTTCATCTGAAATCGTGGGAGTTCACTATACACTACCTTTTTCGTTTTTAGTAAAAACTATCCCTAAATTCCTCCTATTTTTAATTTTTTTAGTATTCTCTTTTATTATTATTTTTACTATTCCCTTTTTACTATTTCCTCCTTATTTTTGGCCTCCATTTTTATACTAGTTCTAGACTGAAGACAAAATAATGTCTCCAAACTCACGATGATTCAATTTTTTTCCCTTGAGAAATTGCGTTAAAAAACTTTTGAGGGCGCCTGGGTGGCTCAGTGAGTTAAAGCCTCTGCTTTCGGCTCAGGTCATGATCTCAGGGACGTGGGATCGAGCCCTGCATCAGGCTCTCAGCTCAGCAGGGAGCCTGCTTCCCCCTCTCTCTCTGCCTGCCTCTCAGCCTACTTGTGATCTCTCTCTCTCTGTCAAATAAATAAATAAAATCTTAAAAAAAAACCCCAAAGCTTTGAAAGTTAGTGTGATTGTCCTTTCTAGGCCTGTTTGTTTAGATCTCCAGAGAATGCCGGTGTGTGCAGAGGATGTTGTCTTTCTACCAATAAGTGATTTTTAATTCAAGGGTTTGGTGACCACATCAGGTAGCTGTTTCTTTATGTGTGCGCATGTGCACACACAGATAATCATTAAGACTCTGACCTAAATTACCTGGGTCAAATCTGACTCCAACCTAGTGGGACCTTTGGCAAATCATCGGACTTTTTTTTTGCCTCAGTCCTCTCATCTATAAAATTGGGGAAAAATGGTAGTACCTACCTCAACGTGTTCTATATATTAATTAATATATGTAAAGTCCATGGACCAGTGCCTGGCTCAGAAGGAGTAGCACAAAGGGTTAGCTACTATCTAGTAGTATAAATTCTTACAACTCTGCTATTCTAGATCACCATCTAATATAAACAATGCAGGCCATATCCATAATTTGACATTGTCTAGTAACCACCTATAAAAAGGCAAAAAATAAACAGATGAAATTCACTTTAATAATACATTTCATTTAACCCACCTTATAAATTTTTTCCCTTGTGTAATCATAAGCCTTATTCACGAGGTATTTTATATTTATTTGTATAATACCGTGTCCTTGAAATCAGGGTGCACGTTAGACTTTACAACACTTCTCAATTTGGACTAGCCACATTCCAGTGCTCAATGGCCACATTGGGCTGTGGCTACTGCCCTGGGCATTGAAGATCTAGATTATCAAACATTAGGATGTAAATTCTGACCTAATACCTCTTTTGCCATGGATAATTTATGTAACTTTGTTGCAGGACTATTTTAGCAATGCTATTAATCTTGGGATAGGATTGGGCTTAAGAAATATTGAGAAGAATTAGAAGTTTACCTGAAGCGCTTTTATCTCTGGTTTTGTGCTTTCCTCTCACCTGGGGCAACACTTCCTGCTACAGTCAGAATCTAATGGTGGAGCCCACCCAAAACTCCCTCCAGGCCACATTACTGTGGCCTATTCCTCCAGCACCCTAACGTGATGAAGCTTTAGTTGATTTTTGTTATTCGTGGTAGTTATGTTTTAATAAAGTTTCTGCAGACACTGAATCAGCAATTATAAAACCTTGTTCCTGGGAGAAATACAGATTTACATCCTGTGAGCCTCTGATCACAATATTTTCAAAAATTGATTAATACATAATCTTGCTTTATTCATTTCTGTTTAAAGACATCTTATTTACCGTGTACTGTTGGTTCATTAACATTTGATGGCATGGAAAATGCACTAGCAGTCGTGCCTGAATGAAGTTTCTTCAATATAAATACTGGAGAGCGCTTCAGCACAGTGCTTGGGGGGCTATTTTAAACAGTGAAATCACCAACCCAAAGCATAAAGGTGAAAAGAAACCACAGCAGTGAATAGACTGCAGAAAGGACATTTGTTTTTACAATATGAGAGCTGAAACAAGAAGGCAGAGCATTGCCTCGTTTGACCCCAGCTTGGAATGTTGCGTTGGACAACTCAAAATTTTTGTCGCTTTGTGTATATCTGTAAATGATGAGGAGAGCTTCATGAGTATTGATTTTGGGGTTACAAATATATTTTAATGAGTAGGCAAATCTGGGAATAATGAGGATCGGCTGTATTCTTTTTTGACAGCATTTTCACTTTCAGAGATGCTTCCAGTGTGTGTGGGTGGGCAGTTGGGAGGCTAGTGGGTTCCTTCAGACTTCGTCACATGGATGATTGCTCATACATAGTGAACTGCCTACTCCCATTCCTCGGGCAAGGAGCAGCCAAGTGGGTTGTACCCTGGGGGTTTGGTTGGGCAGAGTCAAGCCAAGCAGAAAGAGCCAGAGATTGAGCAAGGTTCACCTTGGGAAAAGGTAAAAGCAAAGGAACCTAAAACAGGGACTCTCAAGTGCAATGTACCAACAGGGGTGGGAGACGAGGTCAACAGATGGGGAGCCCATAAGAGGAAGGATTGATTAACTGAGACCACACACCAACCACAAGTGGGTTGAAAAGGCCAGAACTCTTGGGTGAACACGGCTGTGGTGTCCAGAGTTGTCTCTTTTTGGGAACTGTCTGTGTGGGGCATAAGTAGATTTCCCTGGGACAAAGGCACAGGGTTGTTGGCCAGGACAGTACCTTGGCTCAGGCCTGAGCTCACTGCACTCAATCAGCAGCAGATTATGCAAGAATTATTGGTATTTTCATCTCCTTTTCTGTCTTGTCATTAATCAAGTTGACCTGATTTTCCGAATTCACTGGGACCTCTCCCTTTGTCTCTTTCTTCAAACCGCTTTTCGTTTGAAACAAATGAAAGTGTATTCATATGCTGTAAATGATTCTAAGTTCACGAGGAAAACAGCACCATATTTAACATGTAGAGTAATCCTGTTCTTATACAAGTTTATCCATTGAACTGAACTCTCTGGGTAAATCATTCTAAATATTTTCCTTTTTGAAATAGAAATTGTGTTCAGCCTTCTGTGTGTTACCCAGTCCCATCCACAGTAGATAGTCCTTAAGCATGTTTGTTCTCTTAGCTAGAAATATTATCTGGTTCCATTGTTTCCAAACTGGGACTGATTTTTCCTTTGTTCTTTCAGTCTCATCTCATGGTTTTTTCCTGCCCTATTCCAAAACACTGTCCACACCCTACCTGTACAGGAAAATGTATTTATATTTTGAACAAAAATAACAAGTCTAATGCATTTTCCCATGTTATTGCAGCTTTGCAAAAATCGGGGGAGAACATAGGCAAAGAATAGGAAAAATATGTCTGGAGTGACATAATAAGGTACAGCGGGAAGCTAAATAACAAATAAGTTGGAAAAGGATATTTAAGAAGTCAATCAGTAAATTAGGAATGGAATATGATAAAGCTTGGAAAAATGTATCTGTAATGTAGAAGACCATTTTTATTGACAAGACATTAGATGATGATATAAAATTTTGAACAATTTTGAACTCTTAACACTAACACAACTCCATAAATGTCATCTGTTATTTTGCCCTGGGGTGCAGTGTGGCGGTCAGGACTTCAGGTCACGTCACAGGGACTTGAGTGTAATTGCAGGCCCATCACTGCTGGCTAAACAAGTAATTTAAGGGTATTTCACCTTTAGTTTTCTTAGCTATATAGTGCCCTAAATAGATAATGCATCTAAAGTGATCAACAAGATGTGTGAGACAAATGAACTTAACACTCATAATTTTTTTTAAAAACACGTATCTCTTAAGCTCCTGCTCTATGCGATCATCATAGAGCTTATGGTAGGAAGAGGGAGGCACGCAAGTGGATAATGGCAGATGGAGAAGGAAAAATGCAGAATATTGGGGGAATATCAAACACAAAGATCTGACCTGACCTGGGGAACCGAGAGTAAGTGATATTCCCTGAGAGTGATGTTTGTCTGAGAAGTAAAGGAGAACTAGGGCTTAAATAGGTAAAGAAGGAAGGGAACCTGGCAAAAGGACATATATATTTATTTATTTAGTAATTTTAAGTTTATTGTAGCTATAATGCAGGCTAATCGGACTTTAAGGTACCATCATGTGGCACTTCTGAGTCCATTCATGAGATAGCCCCTCTGTCTGTTTCACAGCACTAGGGGATCGTCTGGGTTTGGATCCCCTAACAGTGAACAAATGGATAAAAGAACTTCAGAAATAGATAAAACGGGCAACTGCTATGATCTTAGACTATTGAGAGCAGTGGTGCCATTACTGTTAGTGTTTGGATGGTACATTCTCATTATAACGGCAACACCTTACGGTGGTTTGAAGGGGTGGTGTGTAGGGAAATGACTCGTCAGGAAGAATACACCACCCTGATATGGGTGGTCATCAGGTCCCATAATTTTGGCTGGCCAGCGGCACATTATCATCCCAGCTGGACCTGCGGTACATGCAAAGCGCCTGAGGTTTTGGGGATCCTGGGCTTTTCTGGGGAACTGAAGGTTGGCTGGGGTTGCTGGATCCCTGAGAATGAGTGAAGGGGTTGCGAGGGATGAGCCTGAGTGGGTGGGCCAAGGCCACATATGCTGGGCCTTTTTCCTAAATGCAGTGGGAGCTGATGCAGGACTTTCCCCAGGGGAAGGACGGGAACTGCTGTGCGCACACAAGAAGCAGGGCAAGGGGGCGTGTTTGCTCTTGCACTCCTCCAGGGGGAGCTGGCGGTGGCTAACACTAAGCGGTGACGGGAGCAATAAAAAACTGAAGAGACCCAGGAAATATTTAGGAGATCCAATTGACAGGACTTCGATGGGCTGGGTATAGCTGGTGAGGAGGAGGGGAAATGGTAAGCGCGAGCGCTGGTCTTCCAGATTGGAAGCAGAACATGTGTTGGGTGCCATTCATTGCAATAGGCAACCCCAGCAAAGTGCCAGCTTTGCAGAATATCTTTGTCTTTATTTACGTGCAGATACATTTCATGACTCGGAAACCATAGCGTACGCCCTTTGTATTTATTTTTATTCACGAAAGAGGATCAATATTAATATGCATATATCTAGGCAAACACACATACACAAAAATATTAGGTTTGCCATGAATGGTCTAAACTAGTGAAAATCTTTATTTAGCTTTGTCATAGACTTAGGAAATTTGAAAACTTTATGCGATTTATCTTATTTCTAAAAATCTGTCCTATATGATTTGCTTATAGGTTTCTAAAGAATTGCAATGTGTTCGTTCTCCCCATAGGATGAAATTCGTGTTCTCAGGATTTAGCATCATATTCAAAGCCCTGAGTTACTCTCCAGCATTTCCCCTCTCATCCTGAGGGTACTATGTTTTCTTGGTTTTGATTATGTTGGGTCCTCTGACTCAGATGTCCTCTAAACATTTCTGCCCCAGCTAAGTTTAGGCCTCTTCAAGGCCTCTTTGAAACATCACCTCCCCTCTGAAGCTTTCCTGGATCCTTGCCACCTTGTTTCTAAATTGCCTTGTTCTAGTGTGAGTATCACAGACAGACTGGAATGTTTGCCTCCCTTAGATCAATAGTTCCTAAAACTTTTTTTGATGATTCTTCCTTCCAATTAGTAAACTCTGTTCTGCATACCCTCTGATTCAAGTTGGATTCCCCTAGAAGCAGATCCTGAGATAAGGTTGTGAAAGCTAGTTATCCCTTTTGGGAAAGAACCTCAGGGAGTGAGGAAATTGAAACGGGGAAGGGAAGGAAGCCAGTACGAGGTGCATTTCTGAGCTGCTGGTAAGTATGGCAGTCAACCAGGGCTCATTCCCTCGGGGCCTCTGAGAGGCTACACGTGAGCAACAGGCCTCAGGGTTGGCACCCCTGAAGGTGAGGACCCTGGAGGGACGGTCCGTCAGCCGGTCAGTGTTTGAGGGCTGCTCTGAGAGGCCTTGAGTCCCCAGCACTTTTGGCCTAGTCTGGCCTGCTCTGCTCCTGGGCCCAATACACTCCAGCAGCCAGACGGCCCCTCATGCACAAAGTTGCAGATATTTGCAGTTGAAACCTGTTCGTTCCTGGGTGCATAGGCCAAAGCGATGGCTGAAGGCAGTGATGGTGTCTGCAGAAACACCTACAGTATTTTCTTATTTCTAAGTCACGCACAGCAATGAAAGCTTCACCCTTCTCTGAAACAGTTAAGAGGACATAGTATTTGAGAAGGGAAAGAGCACATTACCGGAGGAGAGTGTGGTAGGGACCTGGTTTTTCTTTTTTTCCTTTTTCTTTTTTTCGTATTTTATTAAATGTACCTAGAGTTTTTAGCTAATATATTTTAATGGTGGACATATTAAAAAATCAGGGTCTAGAATTTATCGTGGTTGTAGAAGGAAAGTGAAAAATAACAAGCCTCTGGAGTCTGTTTTTACTGTGTAAGTGCCACCAGCAGAAGGAAGGGGTTATAAAATCTTATCATGGAATATGGGAGGCATTAACCACATAGTTATACAAAGGAGAATTTTCTCCTGGACAACGTAATACAAAGCCTGTTTAATGAAGAGCTCTGAATTTGGATAGGGCCTTAGTTTAGGAATGTGTTCCTTGAAGTCTTAAAAAATAGCCAATGTATTTTTCATGAAGTATCTGCATGAAAGCGGTGTTATTTGATTTTTTCCCACTAGAGAAAAGAGAAAAATGGTTCTTTTTATCCTATTTTACATATGTTTGTAGCACTCACCGTCCTCTGATGCTTTCCTGTCGTGTTCTCAGCTCACCCCCACTTCTCAGTCCCTCTCCCTAGTACTGGCTGCTTTTGAAGATGATGTGATTTCTGGATTTGTGGAGTACATTCATTTTTCAAGAAATGCATTGGTACTGCCTTGCGGTCACACTGCCCGAGTTATAAAGTATTTAGGTGATTAGTTATTTACGTGCATATGGAGAAAGTATCTTAAGTTGAGAAAATGTATATAAATTCTTAGTCATCTGCACAGCTCCTATCGCAAATACCATTTGGAATCAAAGGGAGGTAGAGTCTTGGTGGGTTTGTGTTACCTTAAGTTACATTCAAGAACAAAATCAGGCCACTCATTGGCTGGTTTTTCTCTTTCCAAATCCTATTCCCAGCAGAATGCCAATAGCATCCAGCAGTTTAATTCATTATTATGCAAAGTCCAAGTGAGTGAAATTTTAACCTCTGCTTCTAACCACTTCTGTTGGTTTTATCTGTAATTAACTTAGTGAAAAGGATCTGATGACAGATTCTTCTTTGTGCTCCAATTACCTAGCCATGAGGTCCTCTGAAGTTTAACCACTTTATACTGAAAAGAGTCATGTGGTAGAGAGGGATATTAATTAAGAATTCTAGGTGTTTTAACAAGAAATCCCGAAGGGCACTATTGGATGAGCCCACAAGGGGGATGTTTGTAAAGCCTTGACTTGTGTGGTTAGGTCTGGGGCATATTGTGGTCCAGAGAACACAGCACTGAAACCAAAATTAGCTTCAGAGTAACTTAAATCCATTACATCTTTGAGAAGCAATGCTTTTTAAAATTCCTTTTCCCACCCCTCTCCCATCCACTGTGCATATTCTCTGCAGGTGTACCTGGACCTTTATTTTTTTAAATACCTCTCACCTGGGAAAATTCCTTTCACAGTCCCAGCTCTGCAATTTCCTATACTCTTCTCTTCCACCACCTTCCTGATTCTGCCTGCAAAAGCCCATAATCATCAGTCTGGCAAAAATGAGAACTCCTTGGATGGCAGAAAACAGGAAAACAGACTAGGTAAAGGCAGAAAACCCTTTTTATAAGGTAGAAGAATGGAAAAGTCCAGAGATCCTTATAAAATAATCTTTGCGGTTACAGTATACAGATATGAGTATAGGATAATTGTTTGACAGCACTAAGAGGCATTTTATTAATAGCAGCCATGATTGCCCTTTGTAAAGCCACCCCAAAACATTAGAGAGATGCATTCTAAAGTTCCATCCTATATAGCGAGTCCTCCAGAAACCCTTTCTGAACCCACTTATATTTTAAAATGGTGCCACTCATGAATTCCACAAGTTGAAGACAATTTGAGAACTTTCTGATTTGGTAAATAACTCTCTATGCTATCTATACTTTCCATGATTTCCAGGAGTTCATTCATTCTTCCAACACTCCTTCCTTCTTTTAATCTCTCTTGTTTGGGGAAAATGCCTCCATTCTCTCAAGAATTTTGATTAACCTCCTTTGATTTCCTCCAGTTAGCTACGTTTTCTTGGAAATATGGCGGTCAGACTTGCTCACAGTATTCTAGGTTGTGTGAGTCAGTTTTGGATGAGGAAGGACAAACTTGTGAGATTTACTTTTAGCATAGGTTTTCTTTTTCTTTTCTTTCTTCCTTCCTTTTCTTCCTTCCTTTTCTTTCTTCCTTTTCTTTCTTTCTTTCTTTCTTTCTTTCTTCCTTCCTTCCTTCCTTCCTTCCTTCCTTCCTT